>JANRFK010003679.1:36414319-36426763 GCA_030068395.1 Apalone spinifera | reverse complement strand
GGGGGCCAAGACCTGCTCTGGCTGTGGGGTGTATGGCTGGGGCCTGCTTCGGCAGCTAGGGGTGGAGCCTGTGCTGCTGCTGCTGTGTGGTGTGTGGCTGGGATTTGCTCTAGCAGCTGGGCCTGCTCCAGCAGCTGGGAGTGGGTTGCACTGTGGCTGCGTGGTGGATGGCCAGGGTCTGCTCCAGTGGGGGAGAGAGGCTGCAGTGGCTGCGTGGTGGCAGGGTGGGGCCTGCTGTCGGGGAAGGGGGACTGGAACCTTCCACTTGACAGGGGGCTGGGACCTGCCACAGCTGCATTGTGGGGGAGATCAAGGCCTGCTCTGGTGGAAGAGGGGGTTTGTAACCTGCCCTGTGGAATGGGGGCAAGGCCTGCTCTGGCGGGGGGCCATGACCTGTTCCGCCCGGTGTGCGGCTGCTCTGGCTGCTGGGGCCGAATAGAATAATATGGGGGGCACAGTGTATGAGGGGACGGCAGTACATATTTTGGGAAACAGGACACATTTTATTTGCATATTTTTCATTTGCATAATGAATATTCAGATATGCAAATAGAATGTTGTCAGTCCAACATGTTTGCTGATCCCCAATATTAAAAAGGTTGGGAACCACTGCCCTAGATCATGAGTAGAGTTTCTGACATGGTAGTGATCCACCCTCCCCCAGCACTTATCCATCGCCTCAAGACACCATTCTCCTCTAGTGATGGTTAACCAATGGACACAAACTTCAACAGCCACTTAGTGGTCACCAGAAGGTGATTTCTGTGGCATGGAAAGGTAATTCAGTGTTGCTGAAGCAACACTAGTGATACTGGGTACTTGAGACTGTGTGGACCTTTACAGTGCTGTCTTGGCAGCAAGGCCAGTGGCCAGTACAGTGCTCTTATTGGACCATGTGGAGCATTGCCTGTGTTACAAATGCCTCCTTCATTCCATTCTTCAGACGTCATCTCAGCCCAGCAACCAATGGGGCCGGTGGCATTTAGTTCAATGCATGAGTTGCACTCAGAGGCCTGGGTAGAGGAGCAAGCACTTATCCCAAAAAACTCTTTTCCAGCAGGGGCCTCCCTCAGTGATCCTGCCATCATCCTCGTCCCCAGATGAGATGATCTCTACCTTCCAAGATCACAGTCTATTCTTCCATTTTATAGTAGATGGGTGCCGTTACCAGTTCATGGCAGTGCCCTTTGATCTCCCTCCTGCTCCAAAGCTGTTTACAAAACATGTGGCACCAGTGGACACATTGGAGAAAGTCCAGCATCATAAATTATTAGGGGGCTAGAGCACATGACTTATGAGAAAATGCTGAGGGATTTGGGTTTATGTAGTCTACAGAAGAGAAAGGTGAGGGGGGATTTGATAGCCACCTTTAATTACCTGAAGAGGGATTCCAAAGAGGATGAAGAGAGGCTGTTATCAGTAGTGACAGATGGCAGAACAAGGAGCAATGGTCTCAAGTTACAGTGGGAGAGGTCTAGGTTGGATATTAAGAGAAACTATTTTACTAGGAGGGTGGTGAAGCACTGGAATGGATTACCTAGGGAGGTGATGGAATCTCCATGCCTAGAGGTTTTTATGTCCCGGCTTGACAAAGCCCTGGCTGAGGTGATTTAATTGGGGTTGGTCCTGCTTTGGGCAGCGGATTGGACTCGATGACTTCCTGAGGTCTCTTCCAACTCTATGGTTCTATGATTCTATTCTATGACTGGCTTATCAAGGGCAGATCTTGGATGCAAGTGCAAGAGGAGCCTTGATCTGGTACATTCCACCTGTGGCAACTTGGGGTTGTTAATAAACAAAAAAAAGGTCACATTAACGTCAGGCCAGTGCATAGAATTCATTGGAGCAGTTCTTTACTGCACACGAACCAGAGCTTTCATTCTGAAAGCATGTTTTCAGACCATGTCGGATCTGATTTCCCATATGAAAAACTACCCACTGATCACTGCTTACACCGGTCCACAATTATTAGGCCATGTGGACACGTACATACATGGTCTGGCATGCCCTGCTCCATCTCCGACCACTGCAAGCATCATTGGTGTCAGCCTACATCTCTCTCATTTTACAGGGCCAGGGCCCAACCGGGTTGTAGATTTGCTTCAACACTGTGCTGATTAGGAATAATGTACTTTATTAAGCTTACTACTTCACTGTTACTATACTTTACAGAGTACACTCTAGCAAGCAAAAGTACTACAGAACAATGATTAAAGGAGTAAAAGGCTTTTTGGAATGCTCACGTCCCTGCAGGTTTGTGGGGAGTCCTGTTTCGGTTACCTCGCACCCGGCTGCAGTGGACGTGGCTTCAGTATGGGGGGACTCCTGGTCAGCCCTCGAGGTTGGGGCCCCGGTTGAGACTCAGCTAGGGGTGGGACTTTCTACACTAATTATACTACAGTAGTTGATCCAGTGTGCGCGCACCTGTCTCACTGCCATGCTTATTACTTTTATAGGCTGAGACCGAGGTCAAACTTATTTACTCCTTAGCAGTTTCCCAGCTTAAGGCTTAGGTTAACGCTGATAAAGCCCACAGCTGCTGTTTGGGCTTGCAGCGTCCCACACTATGCTAAGATGGGTACAGCGGGGATGGAAGCTTTCATCCTAGGCCTGCTAAGCTGCAGGACCCACATATGACTTTTATGTGACATTCTCCAACAGACATGACCTAGACTGGGTAGTCAGGTGTCAGTTCACATCCAGTAATCTGTCAGTGTTTGCAGCCCTAACTCCATTGCTGATCCTAGTTTCCAGTGCCTCGGGCCTGGGCTGAGGAGCTCACATGCACAAGCTTAGCATGCAAGATGATGTTTTACATCAACAGACAGAGGCAGAGCAAGGTCGTCAGCCCTTTGCCAATAAGCTCTCTGCCTGTGGGGCTTCTGTGTATGGCATGTCATCCATCTGGTAACCATGTATCTGTCTGGGGCCAGGAACATGTTAGCAGATGGCCTTAGCAGGATCTTCTTGTCTTTTCATGAGCAATCACTCCATCTGGAGACAGTATTACCTTTCAGAGAAGGGGGATTCCCCAGGTGGATTTGTTCCTGTCCCATCAGAACAGGAAATTATATGTGTTCTGGTTTATCCACAGAATAGACAAACATCCCTGTCAGACAACTTTTCTCTCCCATGGTCAGAGGCTCTGCTATATGAGTACCCACCAGTGCAGTTAAGCCATAGAGCCCTCACGATCAAACAGTCCAGGGTGAAGGTGATCTAATAGCCTCTGTGTGGCCTCAACAGCACTGGTTCAACATGCTACTGGACCTTTTGGTGGCCACCCTGCTACAGCTGGCTCTTTGGCAGGACTTGCTATACCAAAACTGTGGCAGTTTTCTGCACCTGAATGTGGCGATGCTTCTCTAACTGCATGACTACTGCATGTTTGAATGCAAAAGAATGGGAATGTTCAGCCCATGTCCAATAGGACTTGTTGGGTAGCAGAAAGCCCTTCACCAGAGTGATCTCCCTGGCCAAGTGGAAATGGTTAACATGCTGGATTTTGGACCACAATATCTGGGCTTCGCAGGCCTTGTTGCAGGTGATCTTGGATTGTCTTCGGTATCTTAAGATTCAGGGATATTCCTTATCATCAGTTAAAGTCCACTTGGCTTCTATTTCAGCTTTCCATCCTGCACTCCAAGCCTGGTTGGTCTTTGCTCATGGCATGACAGTCCGGTTCTTATAAGGCCTGGAACACCTCTCCCTGCACATCTGGGATCCTTTCCCTGCCTGGGACTTGAATTTTGTGCAGTCATGGCAAGCTTCAGTGGTTGCCAGATCCGGCATTCCTACCCATGGTAGTTTCACAGACAGTACATATACTTACCTGTCTGCTTTCCAAAGCCTCATAAATCAGAAGCAGAGTGCAAGTTGCACACCCTGGACATTTTCTATAGACAGGGCTATGGTGTTTTGCAAATAAATACAGTTGTTGCAGTGGTAGACAAAATGAATGGTTTCCTAGGGTCTGCACAAAGGATTTCATTCTGGATCATGATCTGCATCTGTTATTGCTGTGGGCTGGCAAAAGTGCCTACACTGGTGGCTGTGACTACCAACTCAACCTGGGTGCAAGCTTCATCCTTGGTCTTCCTGGTCTACTAGCCACTAGCTGGTCATCTATCCACATATTTATGACTCATTATGCACTTACCTTGGTGTAAGCCCAAGATAATATGTGGTATGGCAATGTTGCAAGCTGCACAACTAAGAATTTTGACCCCACCTCCATGGATACAGCTTGTGCAGACCTGGGCAAAATACCCTCCATGAGCTGGAATCAGCCCACCAAGCTGCTAGATCTGGCCTTTAGACTCCCTCTCCCGCCTCTCCTTCCCCAACATTGCTGAGAAATGCAACCATTGTGGAGCTGTTTGAACAGCTGTGAGCCCCAGGGGAGAGAGGAAAGGGTTTGCACACTGCTCCTGGCCTCAGCACAATCCCATTGGCCGGTTTATGCCAAAGGGAGCTACCTGTTGTCAACAATCAGCTTGCAAAGAATCTTCCCCTCTCCCCTCAGGCTTGTAGCTGTTCAAAAATCACATGGCCCCTGCAGCTAGTGCAGGGGTGGGGCAGGAAGGGAGTGTTCTTGGGAAGGCTGCTGGCTGAGAGTCAAGCAGGTAAGTCTCCTAGCCAGAGCCTGCCTCTGGCACACCAACCCTTTGCCCACATAACCCAAACCCTCTGCCTCCCTCCTGCCACCATATTCCCTCCCAGATCCTGTACCCCAATCCTCTGCTCCAGGTCACAACTCAAACCCTCTGCTCCCTCCTGTGCCCATATCTCCTCCCAGCTCCTACATCCCAGGCCCCTGCCCCAAGACACAACCCCCTCTTGCTCAAGGTCACAACACAGACCCCTGCACCTTAGTCCCCTAATCCATGTCACAACTGCTTCCTTCACCCAAACTCTCTCCCATACCCCACACCTTCTCCTACACCCCATTCCCTTACTGCAAGCTCCCTTCTGTACCCAACCTCCATTCCAAACCCCACACCTCTTCCATTAATATGGAAGGGTGCAGCCCTTGACCACTTTCCAGATTTTTTCCAAAAATTATTGCCCATCCCTGAGCTTGTGCATTGTGTAGAATAGAATTGTCATGAGCAAGCACTTGAATTAAAAATGGTTACATGCTTTTCATAGCTGTTATTCTTTGAGATGGGTTGCTCTTGTCCATTCTATTACCTGCTCTCCTACCCCTCTGTCGGAATTGCTGACAAGAAAGAATGGAGAGGTTGTGGGGCTGGCACATGGTCCACCCAATGGACACTGTTAAAGGAACTATCTTTATTGATCACACATATGTGCACACATTCCTAGAATGGGAACATAATTCAAAGAACAACAGTTACAAAAGGTAGGGAGCTTTTTATCTCTGATTGCTTTTTCAATTAATTTTCAATAATCTTTTTTTTTTTTTACTTTTTAGGCCTAACAAGTCCTAAAATTCAAAAAATACTGTTCAGTATATGTTTTGAGTGGCACAAAACAAATTTAGAAACTTTTGGTGTGGGGTTACTCAGTTTAATTTAGTGATACTATGTGAGTGTTGTGTAGAAATTATACTAGTGATGAAAAATGTTTTCTTTCATAGATCAGAATATAGTGATTAGCCCCTCTCTCGCTAACACTCTACCATCTAGAAGAGCTCATTCTCTCACTGCATCTGGATCTCCTACCTTAGCAGCCGGGGCTTCTGCACCAATCAGACCAGTTTCCTCTCCTGTAATGTCACCTTCAAGCAAGAACCAATCTAGGTAAGGACAAAATCAGTACTTTACTTGTTAAAAATCTAGTTGTTAACATTATAAGTTACTAGAAGACTTACCTGGTTTTGCCTGGGTTCTTCAGGGCAGGAAGCTAGCAGTATTGGGAGTGCAGGAGTTAGTTAGGGTGGGGCATTGGGGTTGTGGGAGAGGGGAGCAGGGCAGGAAGGTGGGGGCAAAAGGGAGTGTGAGAGTGAGGATTGGGGGGTGAAGAGGGGCTCAGGGCAGGTGGTCCCATCTGGCAGAGCTTTCTCTCCCCCCCCGTCCCAGCTGGTGGAGTCCCAGTTCTGCTGGCCACTTTCTTGGTAGTGTGGCAGCTCCCAGTGGTCTCTCTTCTGCACTCACTGCACCCAGTGGCCACTGTCAGTATCACATCCTTCCTCTCTGTGTCCCCCACTTTCCATGTTATGAAAAACAGTCCCATTCCCAGCACTTCCTGGTTTCTTGGCACAACCAAACCCAGACTTTGCTTTAAGTTATGATAAGAGGAAGTTGTACACTAAATTTCATGGTCCTAGCTCTTACCTTTTAAGAGGCATTCTTGAATAAAGAGACTCACAGATGGACTGACAGACAAACAAACATCTCTAAAATATATAGATAACTGAAGTGCTGCGCTAGATACACGTAAGTATGGCGCTTACCTGTCCAGCTTTCCAGCTTTTGGATATTTCAGAGATCATATGAACAGACTTTTGGTCACAGGTGCTCAATGTGTGTAAGTAAATGTGATCAACTGAAATATTTCAACTGATAATTCATTTTTATTATTTATTTTATTATATTATAGGTGAGTACAGCACTTTACAGACATACAAGATGACAAATTCCTATTATGGGTGATCTTCCAGTCTAAATTAAACAAATAGCATAATAAATAGTGCGGATTGGGATGATAAGGAAGGAAAGACAATAGCATGAAAAGGTCATTGCAAATAGCTGTAGTGCAGAGCTGGCTTTTTTTGCTTTGAATGGAATCAACAGGCTGGGGAGCCCATACTAGGCATTTCTTTGCCTCACTGATTTGCCGAGTTGCTGGAGATATCCGGATGTGTGATACATTTATTTATTATTTATTTCCTGCATATAATCCAAAGATGATAATTTCTTTATTAAGCTAATATTATACCTTAAGGAATTATGTATTTTTCAAGCATGCTTCCCATTTTAATTATCTTGCTAGTAAAATACTAAAAGCAAAGTTCCCGTGATCCTCATAATCAACAGGTTATATTACTTTTAGACGTCATGCTAGAGCAATAGTAGGATTACGTTGTGGAAAAAAATGAAAACTAAGTAGTGTGTACCTATCTAAATTAGATTGTTCCATGCATCGATACGTTTTCAAAAGAATTTCCTTTTTATATGCCTTGGCAAAGTTTGCAGTGGTCTTTAGGGGTATGAGTGGCCAATATGAAACACAGACCCCAAGTACAAACACTAAGGCTATGTCTACACTATGCGCTTATTTCGAAATAAGCTATTTCAAAACAGCAACTCCTGAAATAACTTTTGAAATAGCGCATCCACATTACAGATCTCTATCGAAATTGCACAGAATTATAACAAAATAGCACATCCACACTGATTGGAGCCTGAATTGCATTTAAAGCCCCCGGAAAGCACTCTGAGCAGGGCATCAGAACAGCAGTCACTTCCTATAGCTGCTTCCTGAGGCTACCTGAGGCTCGTGCTTCAAGAGGCTCCCCTCTACAGCTGCCCCTCAGACTCTTCTCCATTTTTGAGGGACAGCAAACTCACACCATGTGCCCTGGTTCTTGTGGACACCACAGAACATCCACCATGGAGCCAGACCGGCTGCAAAGCAATGTCAGGCTCTTAGACCTCCTGCTGCAACTCCTGGTACAGTTATGCAGACTTCCCACATGGTCCTGCAGGAGGACGATAACCAGCCTGGAATGGGGGACCTCCTCACCCAGGCTAGGTGCTCCTCAAGCACCACATACCCATCCATCCTCCCCTGCACACCATGCACTGCTGCTTCTGGTGCTGGGAGACCATTTCTGACTGTCATGGAGCAATGGGATGAACAGCAATGGTTCCAGAACTTCTAGATGTGGAAGGACACCTTCCTGGAGATCTGCAAATGGCTCTCCAGAAATGGGACACCCAGATGAGACCCTCCATTCCCTTCCAGAAGCGTGTTGCCATTGCACTTTGGAAGCTCCTCATGCCAGACAGCAACCGCTCTGTGGGGTACCAGTTTGGCATGGGGAAATCAACCTTTGGGGCCATGCTCATGCAGGTTTGACTCTTTTTTACTATTGTCTTATGAGGGTGGTCAAGCACTGCAATGGGGCTCTCTAGTGAAGGGGGTGGAATCTCCACCCCTAGAGGTTTTTCAGTTCTCGCTTCACAAAGCCCTGCTGGGGATGGGATACTTGGGATTGCTCCTGGTATGGGAAGGGGCTTGGATTCAGGGAATTCCCAAGGGCTCTGGCAACCCTGTAATTCAAGGTGATCAATGCCAGCCTGCTGCTAAGGGTCATCACCCTGGGTGACATGGAGCCCATCATCACTGGCTTTGCCACTATGGGCTTCCCTAATTGCGCGGGGGCCATTGGTGGCACCCACATCCCCATCCTGGCCCTTGACCACCATGCCTTGGACTTCATCAATAGGAAGAAGTGCTTTTCCATGGTGCTGCAGGCTCTTATGGACCTTTAAGGCCAGTTCACAGATGTGTACGTTGGTGGTTGGGGAAGGTGCACAATACCCATGTGTTCAGGAACTCCAGCTTCTTCCAGAGGACATATGCCCACACATTTTTCCACTACCACACTATCAGGGTCGGGGACATGGACATGCCCATGTGCATCATGGGCAATCCAACCTACTCCTTGCTCCACTGGCTTATGAAGTCCTACATGGGACACCTGGAACCCACGAAGAAGACCTTCAACACCAGGCTCAGCAGGTGCCGCATAGTTGTGACGGGTGCCTTCAGCCACTTGAAGGAGAGGTTCCGGAGCCTCCTCACCTGCCTGGACCTCGGCAACCAGAACATCCCCCAGGTGGAGGTGGCCTGCTGTGTGTTGCACAACCTTTGCAAAAATAAAGGAGAATCTTTCCTGTCAGGGTGGGGGCGCAGGGGCTGAGCGGCTGACCAGGGCTTTTGAGCAGTCGGGCACCTCTTCCATCTGGCAAGCCCATAAAAGGCCTGTGCATATCCAGGAGGCTCTGAGGGAGAGTTTCAGCCAAGGCCAGCCATGAGACTCTCCCCCAGGACTCCCCACAAAGGGACTCTACATTGCCTGGATGTGCCTTTCCTCCCACACCCCTTCCTTCCCCTGCCCTCTCTTCCCACCTTCCTCCCATCACCCACAGATAGAATAAACCAGACTTTTTGTTTTGAAACAATAAACTCAGTCATTTTTATTTGGGGAATATATAACTGGGGAGGGACTGGTGAAAGAACCTAGGAGAGAAGAAAAGGGGGAAGAGGGGCTCAGGGATGGGGCTGTGACTGGTGACTGCCTCAGGTATGTTGGGACGACTCGGCTGCCTAAGAGTTCCCACTGCCTCGTGTGCATCCCTTGGTGGCCTCAGGGGTGGGAGGAGAATTGGAGGGGCAGGTGCGGGTGCTGGAGGGACTTGGGGGAGAGCACGTGCTGGTGCTGGGGGTTAGGGAATGGCAGGTGAGGGGATGTGTCTGGTGGACCAATTGATAGCCACAACCAGGCTTGCCATGGTGGTGATTGAGAAGCACATAGCCTCATGCTGGCGGCACAGCTGCTCCCAGATTATCTGCCTCAGCTTCCAGTCAGCCCGACATTCCTGGCGGTCCTCATCAAAGTTCCTGTTCAAGGAATAGAGGCACTCGAGGTGTTCTAGCACCAGGTCGTCGCATGGTCGCTAGTGCCTGCAGGTCTCATGGGGTTGGGAGGATGGCATGGGAGGTGTTGCATATACCCCACTTGCAGCTGGGCCACCTGTGAAGAAAAGTGAGAAGAGCAGTCAACCCAGGAGACAGTGTGCATGAAGGATAGCCCTAATCTCTAAGCCAGTTCAGATGATGGTGATGTGCTTTGAGAAAGGCCATTTGCTGCCTAGACAGTGGGCACTGTCCTGCAGGGGTACAGATGTCCCAGGGGACCAGCAGGCATGGGAAGGTGCTGACCAGGTGAGGAGCCTGCAGGCGGGATGGGGTAATGGGGTGGCTCAGCCTCCTTTCATGTCCTGCACAGACTGGGTCCGGCAGTGGCAGTGTCCCAAAGAGGGAGAACTTCTGTCCCTGCCCACTAGAAGAGAGTGGGGAGGGTGAGTGGCAGACGCTGCTTTCCAGAGTGCTACTGGGGTCCCCTCCTCTTCCTCTCTCTGGCAGGTTCTCATGTACGGGGCAGTGTTCTCTGCCTTGCTGTGCTTGAACAGGAGCGGATGTTACCCGAGAGTGTGGGCATGACCGCAGTGCCTTGTGGGCACTGCTATGTGTTTCCAGGACCCCATCCTCCTTAGTGGTGGCTTGTCGTGGAAAGGTGTTCCACTATGGAGTTGGGAGTAAAGGAGGCCTGTTCAGGAATCTTGTGAGAAGGAGCAACAAGTTCCTGTGTGACAGCTTCAAGAGGCTGGATGCTCTGGACTGGTGCTCCATCTGTACCCACATGCATAGGCTGTTGTGCTATCGCCATGCCAAAAAAGCCGAGCACAGAGTGCACAGCCCCTCGTAGCCCGATGCCTCCCCCATGCACATGTAGGGAAAGTAATGGAACTCACCTGAAGTGTCTTCTCAGGAGGCCTGGGAGACATCCTGGGAAAGTGGGAGGATCCGGCTCCAGGCTGACGACTACCTCATGGAATCATAGAACCACAGAGCTGGAAGAGACCTCAGAAGGTCACCAAGTCCAGCCCCCTGCTCTAGGAAGGACCAATCCCAACTAAATCAACCCGGCCAGAGCTTTGTCAAGCCGAGACTTAAACACCTCTAGGGATGGAGACTCCACTACTTCCCTAGGTAACCCATTCCAGTCCTTCACTACCCTTCTAGTGAAATAGTTTTTCCTAATATCCAACCTGGACCTCTCCCACCACAACTTGAGACCATTGCTGCTTGTTCTGCCATCTGTCACTATTGATAACAGCCTCTCTCCATCCTCTTTGGAATCTCCCTTCGGGAAGCTGAAGGCTGCTATCAAATCCCCCCTCACTCTTCGCTTCTGCAGACTAAACAGACCCAACTCCCTCAGCCTCTCCTCATAGGTCATATGCTCCAGCCCCCTAATCATTTTGTTTGCCCTCCGCTGGATCCTCTCCAATGGGTCCACATCCTTTTTGTAGTGGGGGGCCCAGAACTGGACACAATACTCCAGATGTGGCCTCACCAGACTCGAATAAAGGGGAATAATGACATCTCTGGATCTGCTGGCAATGCTCCTCTTAATACAACCTAATATGCCATTAGCCTTCTTGGCTACAAGGACACACTGTTAACTCATATCCAGCGTCTCATCCACTGTAACCCCCAGGTCCTTTTCTACAGAACTACTACTTAACTGGTTGGTCCCCAGCTTGTAACAGTGCTTGGGATTCTTCCGTCCCAAGTGCAGGACTCTGCACTTGTCCTTGTTGAACTTCATCAGATTTCTTTTGGCCCAATCCTCCAATTTGTCTAAGTCACTCTGGACCCTATCTCTGCCCTCAAGAGTATCTACCTCTCCTCCTAGCTTAGTGTCATCCACAAACTTGCTGAGGGTGCAATCCATCCCCTCATCCAGGTCATTAATAAAGCTATTGAACAAAACCGGTCCTAGAACCGAACCTTGGGGCACTCCACTAGAAACCGACCGCTGGGCCCGGCCTTCTAGCCAACTTTCTATCCATCTTACTGTCCATTTGTCTAATCCACATTCCCTTAACTTGCTGGCAAGAGTATTGTGGGAGACTGTATCAAAAGCCTTGCTAAAGTCAAGGTATATCACATCCACTGACTTTCCCATGTCCACAGAGCCAGTTACCTCATCATAGAAGCTAATCAGATTGGTTAGGCACGATTTTCCCTTTGTGAATCCATGCTGACTATTCCTAATCACTTTCCTCTCTTCCAAGTGCCTCAAAATGGATTCCTTAAGGATCCCTTCCATGAGTTTTCCAGGAAACGAGGTAAGAGTGATAGGCCTATAGTTCCCTGGATCATCCTTCTTCCCTTTTTTGAAGATGGGCACTACATTTGCCTTTTTCCAATCATCCGGGATTTCTCCCAATCTCCACGACTTTTCAAAGGTAATGGCCAAAGGCTCCTCAATTACATTTGCCAACTCCCTCAGTACCCCCAGATGCATTAAGTCCGGGCCCATGGATTTATGCACATTTAGCTTTTCTAAATAGTTCCTAACCTGTTCTTTACCCCCCAAGGGCTGTCCATCTTCATCCCATCTTGCATCACTTAGCGCATTAGCCCGGGAGCCCACCTTGTCCGTGAATACAGAGGCAAAGAAAGCATTGAGTACTTCAGCTTTCCCCACATCATCTGTCTCTAGGTTACCTCCTTCATCTAGTAGGGGCCGCACACCCTCTCTGATCACCTTCTTCTTGTTAACATGCCTGTAGAAACCTTTCTTGTTATCCTTCACATCCATAGCCAGTCGCAATTCCATTTGTCCTCTCGCCTTCCTGATAACCCCCCGGCATTCTCGAGCTATACATTTAAACCCCT
>JANRFK010003679.1:36400490-36414219 GCA_030068395.1 Apalone spinifera | reverse complement strand
CCCCTGGTCAGATCCTTCAGCACTTGTGTCAAGAAGTTATCCCCAACATTCTCCGAAAACTTCGTAGATTGCCTGTATACTGCTGTATTGGTTTCCCAACAGATGTCAGGGTAATTAAAGTCCCTCACGAGAACCAGGGCCTGCGATCTGGAAGCTTCTCTCAGTTGCCTGAAGAAAGCCTCATCTACCTAATCCACTTGATTCTGTGGCCTGTAGCAGACACCAACCACAACATCACTGCTGTTGTTTGCTCCTTTAAACTTAACCCATAGACTCTCAATAGGTTTTTCTCCCTCTTTATACTGGAGTTCAGAGCAATCATAGTGCTCTCTTACATATAGTGCAACTCCTCCTCCTTTTCTCCCCTGCCTGTTCTTCCTGAACAGTCTATACCCTTTCATGACAGCGCTCCAGTCATGCGAGTCATCCCACCAAGTCTCTGTTATCCCAATTAAATCATATTTCTTGGACTGGACCAGGGCCTCCAGTTCTTCCTGTTTGTTGCCCAGGCTTCTCTCATTAGTGTACAAATACCTCAGATAACCAGTTGATCGCCCTATCTTCTCCATTTGAATCAGAGGTCCTCCTTTCTTGCTTGTTCCTCTCTGCATTTGTTCCCGGTATCCGACTTTCCCACTCCCCTCAGGGTTTTGGTCACTGTCCCCCGATGAACCTAGTTTAAAGCCCTCCTCACTAGGTTTGCAAGCCTGCCCGCAAAGATGCTCCTTCCTCTCTTGGTTAGGTGGATCCCATCTCTTCCTAACAATCCTTGTGCCCGGAACAGAGTCCCGTGGTCGAAGAAACCAAAGCCCTCTCTGCGACACCACCTGTGCAACCACAAATTTACGTCCTCAATTCGACGATCCCTGCCCAGTCCTTTCCCTTCAACAGGAAGGATGGACGAGAACACCACTTGCGCTCCGAATTCTTGGATTCTTCTTCCCAGCGCTACATAATCTGCAGTAACCCGCTCAAGGTCATTCTTGCCGGTATCGTTAGTTCACACGTGGAAAAGCAGGAAGGGGTAGCGATCTGAAGGTTTGATCAGTTTGGCAAGCCTCTCAGTCACATCCTGAATGCGAGCTCCCGGTAAGCAGCACACCTCTCGAGGTTCCAGGTCCGGACGGCAGATGGATGGCTCAGTGCCTCTTCAGAGGGAGTCCCCAACACCACCACCTGTCGTTTTCTTTTAGGGGTGGTGGCCATGGAACCCCCATCCCTAGGACTACGCAGCCCATGCTTTCCAGTAGATGGTGTTCTCTTACGGTTTCTTCCTTATGAGGTCCCTTCCAAAGCATTCAGCACTGCAGAGCCTGTGGAGAGAGCCTGAAAGAGATTACTTACCTCTATAGCATTGGGGGATTCCCATGCTGGCCTTTTTCCCCTCCTAGAAGTTACATGCTGCCAGTTCTCTTCCTGGTCCCATACTGCCCTCTCTGGCTCTTCCGCCTGCCGTGCTTGAACGATTAAACGCTGCCTTCTATCGAGGAAGTCTTCATCCTCTCTGATCAAGCATAGGGTTGACACTTGGGCCTCCAGTCCTCTAATTTTTTCTTCCAAAATGGTGACCAGCTTGCCCTTAGTGCAGATGAAATCCATTCTTTCTTCTGGGAGGAAGACAAACATGGCACACGCTGTGTAGGTAACAACAGCAGACCTATCACCATCCATCGCTGCTGTCCTGGAGAAGGGATTTAAGAAGAAAGGCAAAAGAACCTCCCTCTCCCCTTCCAAGCTCCCTCTCTAAACTCCCTGTTAGCACTCGCCTGTTCACAAGCTCCTTGGTCGCTTGCCCACTGCCTTATAAAGCCCTGGAGTGCCTGAAAGTCCCTCCCCCTACCAAGGCTCAGCCAATCAGCAGAGGCTTCTAGAATTCAAACTTTAATTAGAAGCCAATAGTTTCCACCTGCCAATCACAGCACACACTCCATGAAGGGGAGGGGAGGGCAAAGGGGAAGAGGAAAAAAAAAGCCTCACTCACCTCCTAGCTTTCAGGCGTGTTATCCAGGCTGGACTGCTCCTCCTTGTCCTCATTGTCCTGGTCCACAGCCCCACCCTCCTGGAGGCTAAGGACAGGCATGGCCAGGCCAGAGTCTATGATAGGGGAGAGGAGACTGGCCTCCCTCCAAGGATAGCATCCTGCTGGGAGTAGAACCAGCAGGTCTTGGGTACTGCTCCAGAGCAGGAACTTCATTCCCTGGCCTTGGTGTAGGCCAGGCGCAATTCTCTAATTTTCATGTGCACCTGGTCCAGCATATGTGTGTGGCCCTTCTGGGCCAAGCTGGTGGTCACCCAGCCATAGACATCTGCATTCCTGCACCTGGTGTGGAGATCCTGGAGGTTAGACTCCTTGCCCATACCTCTATGAGATCCAGGATCTCCACACCAGTCCAGGATGGGGCTCTCTTCCATCTGTGGCCAGGGGCTTTAGAGGTGGCTGCTGGTGTGTGTACAGTGATGGGGGCTCAGAAGGAGTGCTTAAGTCTGCCATGGCAGCAGTGCAGGCAGTGCAGGGTGCTGCTGTGTGGCACAGGTCTAGCAGGACCGGTTTGGTTCCACAAGCCCTTTCCCTTCTGCCTGCAGCTTTAAACCATGCTGGAGAAAGGAAACTATAGAGTTTTGAGGAATGTGGACAGAGTGCCAGTGTGAGAAGCCCTGGAGGCCAATTATTTTGCAATAAGCACAGCTCAGTGTACACACTGATCCTATTTTGAAATAGCAATTTTGAAATAGGCGTTCTTCCTCGTAGAATGAGAAGTTATTATTTGGCTGTAACAAGCCCATTATTTTGAAATAATTTTGAAATAACAAGCTTGCTGTGTGGACACTTGCTTTGTTGTTTTGAAATAACATGAATTATTTCGAAATAACTCGGTAGTGTAGGCATATCCTAAAAAGTATTGTTTTTGTTTCTTTCTTTCAAATATTGATAATAAATATATTAAAGAAAGCCTAAAATAGATCATTAGTGCAGTGCTGCCTAATATTTCACAATCAGTGGAAGTTAAATACAAGAAAATAACAGCAATCTCATTTTGTTTTAGTACTTGGAGCAGCAGTAGCTGGCATGGCCGAGTCAAAGGAGGATTGAAGGGGTTTCAGAACTTTATGGTTTCTGATAGTAATATGAGTTTTGTTGAGTTTGTGGAGCTCTTCAAATCTTTCAGGTAAAATCTATTTGTCTAATCACATCACACCAAAATTAGCAAAAGTATTTTAAGAAATAAAGCACAAAATGAGCATTCTTCCTGTATCCTAGTGTTCGAAGCCGCAAGGATCTTAAAGACCTCTTTGATGTCTATGCTGTACCCTGCAATCGATCAGGATTTGATTCTACTCCACTTTATACTAATCTGAAAATTGATGAGAACACAAGTGGACTCCAACCTGATTTAGGTTTGTTAAATTTAATTTCAACAAGAAAATAAGACTTTAGAGAACTGAACTATTTTAATTATTGACATTTTTTAAAAAATTCTGATGAAGTGGGGGAGGCAGAATCAAGGTTTCAATTGACAAAGTGAATTGTCACAGCTCCAAAATGTCTCAGAATGAAAACTTCATATTTGGCCAAGTCAGTAATATTGGGCCAAATCCTGAAGAACTTATTCAACTCTTAATAAAGAAAGAATTCCACTGATGTAAGTGGGAACCTTGCCTCACTACGTCTTTGCTAAGAATTTCAGGATTTAGTTATTGAAAAATGATTTTTCCAGTGAATACAATTGTTTTTTAATAGTTCAATGTGGTATGAATAATAAAATAGGACTCACCTAATTTAATTAAATATTTCTGAGTGATAAAATGAAACTCTTCAAATATTTATGTTCATATTTTGTCTTTTAGATTTATTGACCAGGAATGTATCAGATCTGGGTTTGTTCATTAAGAATAGACAGCAGCTATCAGAAAACCAGAGACAGATATCTGATGCCATTGCTGCGGCTAGTATTGTAACTAATGGTACTGGAGTGGAAAGCACATCACTAGGAATATTTGGAGTGGGCATCCAGCAACTCAATGACTTCTTAGTGAATTGCCAAGGTGAACACTGCACCTATGATGAAATCCTCAGTATTATCCAGGTTTGTAATACAAACATTTTTGCAGTACATCTATTCATTCTATAGAGGGTTTTGTTTCTTTCTTTTTCCATACATGTGTTCTGTCTTTGTCTTCATGTCACCTATATGGAGATTGGATTTCCTCCTTTATAACCACTGCCAATTCTTATCCCCCATGAAAGTTCTATAAACAAGTGTACCAAGTCATCCTATTGCTTGATATCAGTGTTTCATTTCTACAGTGTGTCTTACCTCCATTGTATATGGACAATATGATCCATGTTGAGTTTTGTATCTATTGTATGTTATACAAATTGAATGGCTAGCTACCATAATGTAAATTTTGATCCCTTTTTATATTTGTCTAATGTAATCCAACATTAATTCTGTACTCTATAAGGTTTAACAAAACTTTTATTTTGAACATTTCAGATGTCAAGCAAGTGTGTGCAATATTCATTTATAGCAGGGTTAAAAAATCAAGTTGATGTGTTGTTGAATTCTGGTAAATACAAGTAGTTATTCTTTGAAGAGTTTTTCCTGTGGTGCTCCACTTTAGAAAAGGGAATAAGAGATCTTGCGGAAAAGGCTTTCTTTTCCGCAAAATCCCTGTCTAGACAGCCGCTTTTTTCCGTCAAAGCTCCGAAACGGAAAAAAGCGGCAGCCATGTTAATGCAAATGCAGCGGGGAAAATGCAAATCCCCGCTGCATTTGCAATTCCGACTTCTGTCATTTGCATCCCTTTTCCGGAAAAGGGTGCCTGTGTAGACGTAGCCTAGGTGTCTTAGCACCCTGTGCTTATAATCAGAACTTTTTAGCAGCAGTTTGCCTGGGTGCTGGCGTGCATGTGCAGTGCCGCTTGCACCATTGCGAGCACCATCAATCGTCCCTCAGTTCTTTCTCAACTACTCCAGGCTTGGTCGGAACCCAGCAGCACTCTATGATTCTTTATAGATAAGATAATTGTTAGCTTTTTGTTGTTACTGTTTTTCTCTTAGTCTATTCGGGTACCTTTCCTTCTCTTTTTTTCTCTCCATTTTTCTCTCCTTTTCCCTTCCTATTCTTCCCATAGTTAGTTAGAGTAGTTATGCGAAACTCTCCTGGATTTAAGAGATTCCTGACCTGCAGAATGTCCATCCCAATATCTGATGGACATGCCCAATGCATTAGTTGCTTGGACCAGGAGTACTCTCGACATAAATGCCATTATTGAAAAAAAATTATCATCCAGGTCTCTTAAAGCCACAGATCTGCAGTTGAAGCTCCTGACCATGGAGAAGATGGTGAGACCAGTGTTGGAGCCGGTGTCCCAAGCCTCTCCATTGCGTAGGTTCCCCACAGTGGTTTCGGAGTAGGGGTCATTGGCATCGTAGGATCCTCCAGCTAAGAACACTTCCAAGAGAAAGCATTCCTCTTTCACAGCTGAGAGACCGGCTGAAAAGATATCCCCTCAGCAGAAGCCTTCATTGGTACCTAAGGTGCAGGTACCTGGCACGTCTGGCATGGACAAACTCAGGGGCAGTGCCGAGGCCCTGCAGCCTCGACACTGAAGCTGAAGAAGATTGTACTGTCAGTACCATCGACAACAGTACCAGGACAAGTGGCACCAAACCTGCGCTCCACTGCAGGGCTAACACCACTCAGAATCGTCTGCTCAGACCCCGATTAAGATGGCTCTGCGGCCGCGCACCGGCATCTCTCCGGTGCTGGCACTATCTAAGACTCAAGATAACTCCTCACCACAGTGGGTACAGGTGACTGCACTGTCAGTACTGGTATTTCCTCCACCCCATCTTTTAAATACACACCAGAAGCTGGCAGTCACATTGGTACCAGGCACACTACTCTTCGGCACCGACGCCACACCTACCCTTGAAGGACAAAGTAGATTAGCTTCATCTTACATAAGAACATAAGAACGGCCATATTGTGTCAGACCAAAGGTCCATACAGCCCGGTATCCTGTCTGCCGACAGTGGCCAGCACCAGGTGCCCCAGAGGGGGTGGACCGAAGACAATGATCAAGCGATTTGTCTCCTTCCATCCCTCTCCAACCTCTGACAAACAGAGGCCAAGGACACCATTTTATCCCCTGGCTAATAGCCCTTTATGGACCTAACCTCCATGAAATTATCTAGCTTCTCTTTAAACTCTATTATAGTCCTAGCCTTCACAGCCTCCTCTGGCAAGGAGTTCCACAGGCTGACTACACGCTGTGTAGCTCATCTTGAAGCTCAGCTTCACTGTTCTCCAGTGAGGATGAAGATAAAGAGGAAATTTTCTTCTCCCCTCACCATTCCTCACTGAAACCATCTTCACAGCTGCAACAGCAGCAAGGCCAGCCCCAGATGTGACAGCCATTTCCATGGTTCCCATCCATACCATTTCCATAGTCATGGCAGAGATAGGACCCCTGGGGCCCATTTAGAGCCCAGATAGACACATCCCAGGCTGCAGCCCAGAGCAGGCCACAGTCAGTGATACCAAAACCACCGGTCTCTGCCAGATTGGATATCACACAAGAGGGTGTTGAGAACCTGGAAGAAACACAGGAAAATGACATTCTTCCTCCATCACACATCTCGTCATCCTCTCCTGATGAGTCCATAATGCCCCCCTCCTCCAACTACAGGAGACAACTTTAAATCATTTCAGGACTTGTACAAAAGGGTAGCAGACTCTCTAGACATCTCCATAGTAGGGGTGCCTCAAGTGCAGCACAAACTCGCAGATATCCTTCAGGCTTCCACTTCCTCCAGAATAGCCCTCCCCTTCAACGAGGCTATATTGGATCTCATGAAAATTATTTGTCAGACCCCAGTCTCCATCTCACCAACTTCTAAGAGGGATGACAGAAAATACTACCTGGCAGCCAAAGGTGCGGAATTCCGTTTTACCCACTTGGCTCCTAATTCCCTCATGGTGAAGGCAGCCCAGAGGCAAGCAAACCCACTTCAAGTCCACACCATACGATAAGGACTGGAAGAGGCTGGACATCCTGGACCGCAAGGTGTATTCATCAGCATCACTACAATTCGGGATCGCAAATTACTTAGCCCTACTTTCAAAATATACGTATAATCTTTTTGACGGGATGAAAATTTTTATTGAACATCTATTGGAGGATTACAAGACATCATTCAGGGCCAACCTTGATGAAGTAGCCCTCATAGCCAAAATGGCTTTACAAGCCTTGTTGGACTCTGCTGATCCAGCATCAAGATCCTTAGTGACATCTGTCGTCATGTGCAGGGCCTTCTGGCTGCACCTCTCTCGGTTCCCTACAGAGGTGCAAAATACAGTTGAGGACCTCCCTTTTGAGGGTCAGAAGTTATTCTCTGCAACTATGGATGCATCCCTGCATATGCTTACAGATTCTCAGACCACACTCAAAACCTTGGGCATGTATGACTCTCAGCCCAAGAGGAAACCAAACTGCCACTACATGCCTTGAGCTAGGTCCTTGTTCTACTCTGCACAATAGGGATATGACCTGAGGCACCATCAGAGACAGCAGAAAAGGAGACAGACCCAGAATCAAACTGCCACATCCCCGCCTGCAAATATCAGACAGGAATTTTGAGCAATTGGTCAAGGGCTTGACATAATTTCCTGTTGCTAGTTAACTTGGGTACAGCCTGCACTGTTTTCATCATGCCTGGTTCAAATAACAACAGACAGATGGGCTCTAGAAATAATTTCCAAGGACTACACTATTCCAGTCCTTGCCTTCCTTCTAACCCAACCCCCTTCCCTGTCCTTCTTCAGGGACCCCTCTCACGAGACTCTCTAGCAACAGGAAATAGACAAGCTTTTCCTAATGAGGGCAATAGAGCTAATACCATCAGCTCAGAGAGGAAAGGGCTTTTATTCTTAATACTTTCTCACTCCAAAAAAATCAGGAGGTTGGAAACCCATTTTGAGCCTACACAGGCTAAACAAGTACTAAGACGACAACACTTTACCATGGTAACGCTGGCAAAGGTTAATTCCATCGTTCGAGAAAGGAAACTGGATGTCGTCCCTCGACCTATAAGATGTATACTTGCATACTTCCACATCACAATTTGATCATCACACAGGAAATTCCTCAGATTTACCCTGAGATCATAATTACCAATCCCAGGACCTTCCCTTCGGACTATCCTCTGCTCCAAGAATGTTTTAAAAAATCCTTGCTGTGGCCATAGCCCACTTGAGGAGGTCTGGAGCAATAATCTTTCCATATCTAGATGATTGCTTGACAGTGGCTTCCAAGAGCTTACAGATAAACACCCAGAAGTCACATCTCATTCCATCCCAGGAGCTGGAATTTACAGGTGCAACTCTGAACTGCATACAGGCACAAGGCAGACTGCTGATACAGCACTTTCAGTCATTAGCCATACTGACCCAAACAATCATCGACAGCCCCATGAGCTTGTCCTGACTATGCATGCAATTACTTGGCCACATGTTGGTGACAACATACATGGCCCCTTACACCAGATTGCACATGTGATGCCTTCAAGCATAGCTCCACATTTGTTTTCAACCCCACAAGCACCACCTGAACTAGCTTCTCATCCCACCCAAAGAGGATGAAAGGATCGCTCCACTGGTGGTTGCAAGCCAACAATCTTTGCAGGGGAGACTCATTCCAGCAACCTCCCCCCTCTATATCCATAACTACAGACACTTCCCTGGAGGGCTGGGGTGTACACACGACCGAGAACAGCATTCAGGGAAAATGGTCTCCTTCAGAATCAGCACTTCACATCAACATTTTAGAGCAGGGATAGGGAACCTAAGGTCTAGGGGCCAGATGCAATCCCTGGCTTGCCTGGATCTAGCCCCCGAGGCTTGGGACTCCTCCCTAGCATTGGAGAGCCCATGCTGGTGCTCTAAACCTCCCACCTCCCCCATCCCTCTGTGGGGATGAAGCACACAAAAGCTACTAGCCTGGGCCCCCCCTAGGCTCGGGTGTGTGAGGGGAATGTGGGGAGTGTCTTTTGCCTTTCCCATATCAATGAGGGTTTGTTTTATGGGGGTTTTGCTTCTCACTTGTGTACGGCCCCTGAATGTTTTTTCTGTGGGTCAGCAGCCCCAATCCAAAAAAAGGTTCCCACTTCTGTTTTAGAGCTGCAGGCAGTCAGAAAAAACTGTGAATATTTGCTTCCCCTGATTTGTGGCAAGTCAGTGAGGATACTCACAGACAACTCAGGTTGCATGTTTTATATAAATCAGCAAAGTGGGGGCCAGGTCCTACCATCTGTACAAAGAAGCTACAGCCTTTTGACAATGGTGCATTCACCACCACGTAAATGTATTGGCAGTCTGCCTCCCAGGAAAAGAGAACGTGACCGTGGACCATCTGAGATGACTAAATCATCAGAAATATGAGTGGGAGATCTACCCTAAAGTCCTGCATTCCGTCTTCCAGAAGTGGGGTTTGTGGACACAGACTTATTCACTACATTTCTCAATGCAAAATGCCCCAAGTACTGCTCCAGAGTGGATCTGGGCAAGAACTCCATGGGAGATGCCATGCTGGTCAATTGGGCTCACAACCTAGCCTGCACCTTTCCACCTCTTCCACTTCTCAACAGGGTGATACAGAAAATAAGGCAGGACAGGGCTAGGGTCATTCTGATAGTGCCAGCACGGCCCAGGCAGACCTGGTTTCCTTACCTGTCACAGATGTCAGTTGCTCCTCCAATGCATCTCCCGCAGTTGATAAACCTCCTGTCCCAGGATCAGGGTCACATACTCCATACAGATGCTAAAAGACTCCATCTCAAGGCCTGGCTCCTGCAGGATTGACTATGCATGACCTCAACTATTTGAAAGAGGTCTGTATCTTAATCATGAACTTGTAAAGAGAGCACTAGGAAAATCTGTGCTCAAAAGTGGCACCATTTCCTTGTGTGGGCCACTCACAATGCACTTTCACCTCACACGGTACTGCTACAGATTGTTGGAATGCCTTCTTTCTTTGAAGAAACAGAATCTTTTTCTTACTCATCAGTTAAAGTACACTTGGCAGCTATTTCTAGTGGACATTGCTCCACACTATTTTTTCTTGCCCGATTAGGAGAAAGTTCTTGAAAGGCCTCTATAATGTCTTCCTCCCTGTGAAACAGGTCGCTCCATCCTAGAATCTGAACTTTATCCTTAGCACGTTGATTGGTTCCCCATTTGAACCAATGGTGACGTGTTCTCTATCGCACCTTTCCATGAAAGTTGCCTTTCTATTGGCTGTCACCACAGCAAGAAGGATTAGCAAGCTCACCGCACTCATGGCTGACCCTCCCTTTACAGTTCTATAAGGACAAAGTGACCTCACCCAAAATTTCTTCCTAACGTGGTTTCCCAGTTCCACCTCAAGGAACCCTTATACTTAACCTGTTTTCTACCAGAAGCCTCATCCAGACACCAACATGGCTTGCCTCCATTTCTGCCGAGCTATCACCTTTTATTTGGAAAGAACAAAACAGTTTAGATGCTCCTTGAGGCGTTTTCTTTCCATATCAGATCACTCTAAAGGACAAGCGATTTCCAAACAGAGACTTTCCAAATAGGTATCAAATTGCATCAGAGCCTGTTATGCGATGAACAGTTTCACCTCCAAAGCAATCACATGCCCACTCCACCAGATCAGTGGCTGCTTCTACAACTGTCTTGCATAATGTGCCAATCTTTGATATTTGTAGGGCTGCAACATGGGCCTCTATACATACATTTACAAAACACTATGCGAGAGATAACTATGCCACACAATGCACTAAGTTTGGAATGGCGATACTGTCCGCCACTCCCAAGTCAGATCCAAAGCCCCCTCCTTCCAAATTCTCAGGGCACTGCCCCATAGTCACTGATAGTGAAGTGCCCATAGGGGCATTCCTCAAAGAAGAAAAAAGAGATTACTCACTCACTTCTTCGAGATGGGTGTCCCTGTGGGTGCTCCACTACCCTCCGTCCTCTCCACTGCTTCGGAGTTGTAACATCTCTTCTCAGTAGAAAAGGAACTGAGGTACAGTTGACATACCTCAGTGCGTCAGCGAGTGTTGGCACACTAGCTAGAGTGCGAGCAGCACCATGTGCCGGCACCCAGGGGTACTGCTGCTAAAAAGTTCCAATTATAAGCCCTTGGGGGCCAGTGGAGCACCCATAGGGACACCCATCTCAAAGAACACCAGTTACTGCACAAGGTAAGTAACCTCTTTTTTATTTATCTTTTAGACTATGGCACTATTATGTATAAGAATAAGAACATGCATGATTTTAAACGATACTCTGGAGCAGTGTTTCTCAAACTGTGTTCCCTCTGCGAGATATCTCCAGGGACTCCGCAAGGTTGACTAACTGGAAACATTGATAGGTACAACACATACAATCAGTGGACCGCTGGGGCTCCGCATAAATTTTTACACGTGTAAAGGACTCCAGAGCCCAAAAAGTTTGAGAACCGCTGCTCTAGATCAACATTCTACATTTTTAGCTCTACTGTATTATTCATTTTACATATTTCAATGTGTTTGCCAACTCCCATAACTACTATCAATATAGCAAAGATACTTCTGAATGATATTCAGGCTGTATAAATATCTTTTTCAGATGCCAGTTCATTAGTTAGATGTACAAACTACATTGTAAAAACTGGATTAAAGCTGTTTACCTAAAGAATGCTTCTTTTGATCAATATAATGTCATTCTTTTACTGTTTCTTTCAGAAATTTGAACCCAGTGTCACTATGTGCCAGCAGGGGCTATTGTCATTTGAAGGATTTGCAAGGTAATTAACGATGTATGAAGTTAACATACATGTGATGTTATTTGTGTGTATTTTGCTAAATATTCATCTCCAACTATTATTTCTGCGCTTTTAGGTTTTTGATGGATAAAGACAATTTTGCTTCAAAAAATGATGAGTCACAAGAGAATGCTGAAGAGTTGCAACTACCACTATCATATTATTACATTGAGTCTTCACACAATACTTACCTCACAGGCCATCAGCTTAAAGGAGAATCCTCAGTAGAGCTTTACAGCCAGGTACAGAGAGTTAGACCATTGCATTGTTTTCAGAATGAACTTGTTTGTTTAATTAAGAAGTCACAAAAACATGGCCTTTTTGTTTGAAAACCCAAATGTTCTGAGCCCCTGCTTGTAAAACATAGGAAAACATGATGTGTGGGAAAGCTGCCTGTATGTACAGTTGTGCTCAAATGCTTTTACTAAGGCAAAAAAAATGGCTTAGCTTGAGATTCGCAGCAGTTAGACACTAGTCATTCTGACCTAACTTACTAAAATTAGACTTTCCCACAGGAAAGACTGATCTATTATGTTAGTTCATTTAAATGTCAAAACACCATTCAGATATTATACATTGTACTGTACTGAAAAGACAAATTTCTAATGAAAACATCACTCCTGACAATATACTTCTAGGAATATTAAACTATTTATCAAACATTTTGTCTGATTGGTAATGAACCTGGAAAGACTGATTTCTTTTTATGGGTTTTGAGTGTATATTTTTATATGTATATTCAACAAATGTTGCAGAAAACACAAAACTTCCTGTTACTGGGATTTTTAATATTAACATGTTAAAGAGAAATTCCATTCAAGTGTGACAGGCTCTCACAAGGCCCTCTGTACTAGTTCAGCTCTTGGCCCATGTTTTTAGGGGTGGGCATGTGGACTGCATGTGAGAAGGCCATGAGTAAAGTGGCTGCATGGTGGTACTATGGAGCAAATTTCTATGACAGCCTGACATATGAGGACAGAGTAGGGGGAGATGGGATAGACATTCATTGTCCATAACACCCGAAGTGATGTGAAAGAGCTGCAGGCACGCTTCCAGCAGCCCATTGGCTAAAATAATAGTTTATGAGGTAAGATAGGAACACTATTGAACCCTTGTTTTGCTGGCTCCTGTGTGGGTGAGGGTGCTCCCTCCACTGACATAATGTACTTCCACTGTTTAAGGCTTTGAGCAGGATAAGTGAATTTCATCCCGATCATATATGTGTTTTATCTGAAGTTATACTGATTCCAAAAACCTGTAGCCCAGAAGGTTCTCTTGCAGTGGCCCACCTCCATGCTGGATAAAATATCTGTGTAGATTATTTACTTGTTTCTGCAGGCAGAAGATGTAATTATTTCTCTCCCTTCAGAAGCCCTTTAAGAGCCACTTTTTGCAAACATGACAGGCTGTCTTACCCTTATGACCTTGGAGAGCCTGAAGCTATCCAATCCTGACTAGAAGCAAGTTGGGTTGAATCAGGTGATTCCGTGTAACAGATGGCTGCATCGAAGGGGGAAGCTCAGGGAACTGCAGGAAGAAGTAAAGGCAGGCAGGCTTCTGCAGTGACAACCTTGATACCAAGTGGTTTGGAAGCCAGAAACATAAGTTTCAGCCACGTAAGACCTGGGGGTGGCTTGCTAAACCAGGTAAAGTCCTAGAGAGCAATGCCTTTTAATAGGGTGAATTGAAGACTCCTGTGAGCGATCAGGATTCAGCAGAAAGACCTAGGTTCTAGGACATGGAGTTTCCCTGCTGAGCGTATGCCATCTCAGCAGAAAAAGACCCACAGCAGCAAGTCTTGAAGCCCAGGTCAACTCAGTCAGGGTATGTCTACACTAGCTTGTTAGTTTGAGCTAGGTAGGCAAATGAGGGC
>JANRFK010003679.1:36377632-36400390 GCA_030068395.1 Apalone spinifera | reverse complement strand
GGCTTCATTTGCAACCCCGGTTGCCCTCATTTGCCTACCTAGCTCGAACTAACACGAGCTAGTGTAGACATACCCTCAGGGAGGAAGGGTCTCTGATCCTAGGCACCAACCTGAGCCCAAATGTCTACACTGCTGTTTTTAGCCCCATAACACAAGACCAAGACAGTTAACCTGGGCTCTTAGACTTGCTGCTGGGGGAGGGAGGCGGAGATTGTTTATTTTTGTTTCTTTTCTGTGTAGTTTTCTTTCTTGATTCCCCCCATAGTTGTAGCCTAAGGAGTGACCTGAGGAAGGTAAAACAGGTGTGCTGTGTTTTGAGACTTTGAGTTTTACATTGGAGATTTATTTATGTGAACAAAATCAATCCCCTTTAAAAGGATGATGAATGGACAACAAAGTCCTTTGCAGAATATGTTTTTAGAAGACTTATGAAGGAGAAATTGTTAGCAGAGTCTCAAAGAGGTACTCTTAGTTAGGCTTGAAGAGCCGCATGGAAGATAGCCGACCCCACTCAGCAACTAGATTCCCATTTTTTCTGCTTCCGGAAGCAGTGCTGGTAACGTCTGGAATTTCTTTTCTAATGGTAATCTTTCTGTTTAATTCTTGCTTTCTAATAGTGTTTTTCTTGCTGTCTGTGTGTGTGTGTTGGATCCAACCATAAGGAAGAGTAGCTTCAATAGTTTCCCTTCACACCACACTAGAGCTTATCCAAGCTGCCATTTAGCACTGCTACCCTTTTTTTCATCTTTATTTTTTGTACAGTTGCTGTTCCCATAGATCTATTGTTCATTTGTGTTACAGGTTCTCTTACAAGGCTGTAGGAGTGTAGAATTAGACTGCTGGGATGGCGATGATGGGATGCCTATCATTTATCATGGACATACTCTCACTACTAAGATCCCTTTTAAGGTATATTGACAATTTCGTGCAGAAAATAGACATTAATGAAGAAAGAATTTTAATTGTTTGTTCACTTGTATGAAGATACCAGTTTAATAAGCACCGATTACCCTTCAAGAATAAAGCATGTTACTTAGAGTTTGTGTACTTTGCAGTTAGACACCTATGGCTGGCCCATGTCAGCTGATATGGGGTTGTGGGCTCAGCCTAAAGGGGCTGTTTATTGCAGTGTAGACATTCAGCTTTGGTCTACTGCCTGAGCTCCAGCACCCTCCGATCTAGTAGGATCCTAGGACCAAGAGTCCAGTCCCCAGTTTGTGGATATGTCTACACTGCACATGGGAGCTTTCTACCCAGCACAGGTACAAAGACACATGCTAGCATTGCTCATGGAGTAACCAGCGGTAGCACAGGCAGCAGCTTGCACTAGCTGTTTGTGTGGATCCCCAGGTTTGTACTCAGATGACTAGTCTAAGCCAGTTACACTGATATTTTTACTGTTCTAGCTCAAGCAGAGCTAGAGTGTGTCTGTCTACCTATGCTAGAAAGCACTATCTCAGATGCATGCAGACCATGCTAAACGGATTACCACAGACAATATAAAATTATACTGTATTTTGAATCATGGAATCAATATTCAGAAAAAATCAACTATAAATATTTTATGTTTTTCAAATTAGAAACCTCTTATAACATTTACAGTTTTGTTTTTGTAGGATGTAGTTGAAGCTATTGATCGCAGTGCCTTTATCACCTCTGATATGCCAATCATCATATCTATAGAAAATCACTGTTCATTGCCACAGCAACGCAAGATGGCTGAAATTTTTAAGGTTAGTCAGAGCGTATTATATTAATCAAAGTGCATGGCCAGAGATTTTGTTTTTCATGTTATTTCAAATGTTATTCTCAACATTTCAGAATGTATTTGGAGATAAACTGGTAACTAAGTTTTTATTTGAGAGTGACTTCTCTGATGATCCAATGCTCCCTTCACCAGACCAGTTGAGGAGAAAAGTGCTTTTGAAAAACAAAAAACTCAAAGCCCATCAAACTCCAGTGGATATTTTAAAACAAAAGGTAAAGTATTTCCCTAACACATATTCAGAGCTTTAAGTTGTGGTTTGGAAAAAAAAGCAATAGTAGTTAAAGTTTTGCCAATTTAATATGGATAATATGGTGCATGCTTAAGGACAGGAAAACCCATTGTGGATTATATATCTACATAATGTAAATATATAAAATAAAAACATAATTACAAAACACATATATCCTTTGTGACATCTCTATCTTTTAATTTTTGCAACAAATGAAATGCTTTTATGAAAGATGAAGTGTTCTCTTTTCAAGGAAATCAAGTGCCATAGAGACAACAATGCAAGCTTCCTTACGTTACAGTCCCTTTTATTGTAATCAATCATTCTCAGCCCTTCCTTCATTTTTTCCACAGAGATTGTACAGTAACTGTGTTCCAGGTACCAAGAGCTTGGAGTTGATGGCAAACAACCTATGTAGTGAAATGGATTATTTAGTGGGAATTGAACTTTTCTTAAATGTGTGATCTCATCTATAGCTTTACAATGACTCCCTTATACTTAGGGTAAATGACTCCCTTGTACTTCGGGTAAATGTAAGTCCAGTAAATAATCCAAAAAACTGGACAATTATATAGGATGCACATGCAAATCTGTTTTGAAATTCTAACTTACCTGGAACATAAGAGGTGTTAATATCAGCATTACCTGGATTTTTAGAGATTACTGGAGGAGATTTAAATTAATTCATGGAACCATAGTTCATGGTAAATAAACTATTTTGAGAGATGGGAAGAGTTTAGGTCCGTCAGAGTTTTGGGGCTTTTGTAAATATAAAAGTTCCCAGTCAAACCATTTATAGGTAAACCACTAACTCCTCATAAGGACACACTTATTCCAAAATAAGTGTTCTTTGGTGGTGGAGGGCTTGTTTTGTTTAAACTGCTTCCAAAGTGTCATAAAATAAACCAGAAAAAGTACTCGAGCTTTTTTGCTGTTTTAATATTTGAGTGTTTTAAAAATATTTTAATGTTCTAGGCTCACCAGCTGGCATACATGCAAGCCCAGGCCAGTAATGGTGGCAATGCTGGTAACCCCGCCACTAATAATGAAGAGGAGGAGGATGAAGAGGATGAATATGATTATGACTATGAATCTCTTTCTGATGGTAAAGAAATATACTATTACAAAGCTATTCTTAGGCAGTTCTTGGTTTATAAAGTTTTTCCATATTGATGACTGACTTTAATCTGTTTAAATTTGTACCAAATGACTGGAGGGTAGCCAATGTACTGCAGATTTTTAAAAGATGATCCTGGCATTACAGCCGGTAAGTCTAACTTCATTACTGAGCAAATTGGTTGAAACTAGTGTAAAGAACAGAATTGTCAAATACATAGATGAACATAATTTGTTGGGAAAAGTCAACATAGTTTCTGTAAAAGGAAATCATGTCTCACCAATCTACTAGAATTATTTGAGGAGGTCAACAAGCATGTGGACAAAAGTATACTTAGGTTTCCAGAAAGCTTTTGACAGGGTCTCTCTCCAAAGGCTCTTAAGCAAAATAAGCTGTCATGGGATAAGAGAAAAGGTCCTCTCATGGAATGATAACTGGTTAAAAGATAGGAAAAAAGAGACAGTTTTCAGAATGGAGAGAGGTAACTAGTGGTTTTCCCCAAGGGTCTGTACTGGGACCAATCCTATTCAACATATTCATAAATTATCTGGAAAGAGGGGTAAACAGAGATAGTTAAGCCCAAAGCAGACTGTGAAGAGCTTCAAAAGGAGCTCAGAAAACTCGGTGACCAAGCAATAGAATGGTACATGGACTTTAAGTGAGCAATGCCTGTTAATAGGGTGAACTGGAAATTGCAAAGCAAATGCATATTGGAAGACATAATACCAATATAAAATGATGGGGACTAATTTAGTGTTACCACCAAAAGACAGGTCTTGGAGTCATTATGGATAGTTTTCTGAAAACATCCATTCAATGTGCAGCAGTAGTAAACAAAGCAAACAATGTTAGTAATCATTAAAACAGAATATTTATACACATGCCTTTGTATAAATCCATGGTATGCCCACATCTTGAATACTGTGTGCAGATGTAGTCATCTCAAAAAGATATCTTGGCATTGGAAAAGATTCAGAAAAGGGCAACAAAAATTATTAGGGGTATGGAAAGGCTGCCATATGAATTCAGAATACATGCAGAACATTCTTCTACTGAGCGTAGCACATACACTTGCCATTGGGGAGGCCAGGACATGTTCCTGAAGTCAGTGAAGTTACACTAGAAATGAGTTGTCCCAAGACATTCAAAAGTGATGTTAGTTATCAACTATGAAACTATCTGAAAATGTGGCATGTCAAGATACATCACGACTGATTGCCAAATTCATATCACCCAGAGAAATGGCAAAGGAATCAAATATTTCATTTATTAAAACCCAAAAGGCCAGATAGTGCCTGGCCTTTACATAGGTGATTAAGTTTAAGAAAGGCAAAAAGCTCAGCAGTTCCTCTGTCTAGTACAGTCTTATGTTTAAATGGCACTGCAAAACCTTTCACAAATGAAATGTATTATTTTTCTGTTGGTGATGATGATAGTCACAAAATAAAATGTATTAAGATAACTTTTAATGACTACTTCTGATTTTCCTAAAATGAATATGAAAATGGGTCAAATTCTGGTGCCTTCTGTAACCACTTTGTGCACAAAAATTAGAAACATTGCTTAATTGTCTGCCTGAAGATTCTTCCTGTGTAGCAGAATCTCCAGGTAGCATAGATGAAAATATGCTGTTCAGGTGCAGATGTTTCTTACTTATTAGCCAGGAACAAATTACAAATTGCCCACTGTAAGTTGTCCTTGAAACACGTTCCAGTAGGAGAAGATTCGAAAAATCAGAAGTCAACAAATTTTGCACAGTGCAGTACAAAATGTTTTCTGTGGCATGCTTTACTGCTTTAATATAATGGTTACACTGTTGGTTTGTTTAACTATTGTAATATTGGTAGAACTAATCTAAATAATCAACTTTAGAAGATTTCACTTTTCATTGTTAGCAATGCTGCAGTTTTGTATAATGCTCGTAGTTTAAAATTGAGTCTTAATTTTCATTTTTTCTGGCTGTATTTCTTAATTTCCTTTACTCTTATCCCTTTTCTGACTCTGTTTTCCTGTAGCTGATGTCCTTAATGCTTCTCCTGCTCCTAACAGCCAGGAAGGTAAAAGCCTTAACTGCATGAATTTCAGCACTGTGTCTCCAACTTGTTAAACGTGTCTTGTGTAAATATATGATACATCCTTTGTATTAATAGAAAATACATGCAAATCGTGTCATTATACATTAGTTATTAGGTATCATTGTCAGGCTGCATATGAAACCTTGTTTATTCATAAAGAAACTGTCGTCAAAATATTTATATTTAATTAGCTACTGAGACACTTAGGAGGTTTTCTTTATCTACACAAGCACACTCACACTAAACAAAAATGTTTTCCATTGTGACAGTTGTGCCATTTGTCTACATCACTCTATTTTGGGGGACCAATCAGGGTAAATCTCTAGCACGTACATGAGATTCCTTTTCATGGAGAAGAATGCCTCAAGCATCTAGGAAGAGTTTGTATATGGAATGGAGGATAGCATGAGAATTGAAGTCTGAAATGTGAAGATACCTTTTTAAAATTATGATTACTGGCTAACTACTGATTACTGAATAAATAGTATTAAATGATAAACTTCTACAATTCTTGACTGTTCAAAAATATCACCTCTAAAATACATTTGGTGGCAAGCCAGTGCTTCTTTGCTTCTTGATTTTCCAAAAGAAAATGTGGAATATATTAACTCATTTTTTAATAAATGATTTTCTGGTTTTAATATCTACTGAACAGAAAAGACAGAGTAGAAGGGTTCATAGAAGAGCCACATGCTAACAGGAATCAATTTTTATTCTTTTAAAGAGAAATGAAGGAGAAATACGTTAACATTTGTAAATACATTATTTTTACCAGCTGGTTGCTTAGACATGAAACTAGATGCTTTATTCAAAACAACTGGTAGTTGAAATAAAATCTGCAGTTAATTGTTGGCTCACACATTGTTTACCTATAATACATTTCTAGATAACATTCTGGAAGACCGACCTGAGAATAAATCATCCAGTGATAAACTGCAGTTTGAATATAATGAAGAAACTGCCAAGAGAATTAAGAAGACTGATTGCATTACTTACAACAATAAAGGAAAGGTGGTACTTTTTCTTTTTCTTTTCTTTTCTTTTCTTTTCTTTTCTTTTCTCCAAAACATTTTGATTTGGATCTATCTTCAAAAAGAGCTTGATTTGCTCAGGTGACTGCACTATAACATGGCAAATGCACTTGAATGTAGACAAATAACTGGAAGCAGGGGAGGAAAGATGAATGAAACAAACATCCAGCATCCAGGTCAAGAAAAGGATTCAGAGGTTATTCTGGACACAACATTGAACTCATTAGACCAGTATGCAACATCAATAAAAATGAGCAAACAAGTTTGAAGGCTCTGCATATTGGAGTCATTAGAAGTCTTTCCACTGGCTATAATGGGCTTGGGATCAAATCCCTAACTTTGATAGTGGATAAAAATAGTATAAAACAAAATACAGTTATTAGGGTGTTCGGTTATCTAAAAATTCCGGTTAGCTGAGAGTCCCATCAATCTAGGAAAAAACAATGGACAATAATAGTAAAACTCAAGCCCATCCCTGACCTCTGCAGGAGACAGCTATGCTGCACCACTCCAGAGGAAGAGTGGAGTCGGATGGCATCCTGTGACTTGGTCATAGTGGATCCTCATTCGGCACTTGGCCAATACTGCTACGTGGTGCTCCTTATTATGGATTGAGAGTAAATTTTTAACCTGTCTCATATCTAGTAATGAAGTTCAGTGCCCATTTACAATTATAGTAATTCAGTCTTATTTCAAATGCTGTTGATACAATTTTAAGCTTCCCTGTCTTTGTTCTTTATAACAGGCTGTCCATCTCACTATCGAAATTATACAAATCTTGATTTTTCTATTATTATGTTCCATATATTTTAGGGATGTTCAGATGCAGTTAATTGGCTAATTGAGTTGTCTATATAATTTTTATCGACTACTCAATTAGTCAATAAGTGAAGGTAGCCCAGCCAGTCTCAGCTCACGCTCGGTCCGGGACCTACTCCAGTTACAGCTCTTCAGTTTAAATGTACTAAGAGCTGCATGCCTGGTTCTTAGTACATTCGCATTACAGAGTCACAGCACGGGTAGGGCCTGGACCTGGCACGAGCCAGGACTGAGCTGGGCTACCTGCCTGGCCCCAGCACCCTCTGTCCACAGCCAGCCCGGGCCACTGTAGGCAGCAGCAGCCCCTGTCCGTGGGGGTCCCAGCGTGGGATGCAGCCTCCCCTGCCCTGCAGCTGCACAGTGGGGGCAGGTGGTACCATGGAGCCAGCTTAAAAGCCAGTTCCCCACAGCCCCGACTCCTGAATCCCCGACCCATTGATGCAGAGGCAGCACAGGAGGGGGAAGTGAGTAGTTGACTAGACTAACCAATAAGCCTAGCAGGAGGCATAAGGGATCTGTCAAAAAAGGCTTTCTTTCTTGACAGATCCCCCTCTAGACTGCCACTTTTTGCGAACAAAGTGCTGAGTCGGCAAAACGCGGTGGCCATTTTATGCAAATTAGGCATGGGATATTTAAATCCCTGCCTCATTTGCAATGTTGACCTGCCTAATCTGCATCCCTCTGCCGACAGGGATGCAGTCTAGACATACCCATGGAATATACACTGCTTATCAGATTTTTTTTCTCCAACCCACACAAGTTAGTAGATATTATTGTACTTCAGTGTGAGTTCATTTTTGACACACATTCTTCATGATGTATGCAAAATGCAGGGCTCATTGACACTTATTTTCATACTCGGGTTTACTGCGTACTAACTCAGTCTTTACTTTTCTATTTAGTTCATGGGCATTCAGTGCACATAACAAAGACAAAATATAGTCCCTCTGCCTATAATGCATTTAAGAAAGCCTATACATTTATCTCTATCTCTCTCTATATAAAAAAACTTTTCCTATGGGACAATAGAGTGACATAATCATGTCACTCTGGCATCTCACAGCCCCACCCTCCCTCTGTCCTGCCTCCTCCCGCCCTTCTCCGTAGATGCAGTGGAGCCACAAGCTGTGTGGCCCTCCCGCCTCACAGGAGGCACTGTAGCTATGCACTCATCCCCCAGCGGCTGGAGGGAGAGAGCCATGGCTGCCTCAGTTCAGCCCAGACACCAGTGGCTGGGATGAAGAGATCTGGGGTTGGCCTGGTTTCAGGGGAGCACGGAAGCCGGGGGAGAGAGCCGGGGTAGGCCATGGCTACCACGCCTCGGCCTGGCCTTTCCCAGTGGCCTGGGATGGGTGGCCAGGGTTGCCTGCCCCCAGAGAGGAGTGGGGGATTGAGCATAGCGAGCAGGGAGTATCACCCCCTAGTAATTACTAAAATGATAATTTTCATAGTAGAGTTTGAAAAATCCTTATTTATTTATTTAAAATATTTGAGGCAGCTTACAAAATTTTTAAAAAGACAATATAGATAAAATTAAAATAGAAGACCCCAGAAGGACATAAAACCTGCTTAGACATATCGAGAGGAGGGGTACAGTTACTACTTGTGTCATTGTTGATCAGAGATTGCAAGACTGATACACTCCGTGAGTGTAATCAAATGCTACATGGGAGCACAAGTAAGGTAAAGTACTAGAGGCTACATTTTCAAGAGCTGAGGGCCGATTTATTTAGTCACTTAAATAAGTGACCAAATTGGGCACTATGTTCTTTGGGATACCTGGTCTGGGTATCATACTGACTGCTAGTAACTGTCAAGCCCTCCATATGCTTGGTTTCCTGTTTTCACAAGTGCAGGCTAAAATAATAGTGTGGAAAATTATGTGGCAGTGGTAGGTGGAGAATGACTTTATTTGAGGAGACCTGTCATCGGAATTTTAGAAATAAAGTTCTGGAAGAGAACTTGAGAAGTTATCAAGTCCAGATCCCAAGGTTGAGGTATGACCTTTCCTGGCAGGCATTTGTCTAACCTTTTCTTAAAAACCTCCTCTGATGGAGACTCCACTATTCCCACAGGAAGCCTATTCTTGAGTTTAACTACCCTTATAGTTATATTTTCTTAATATCTAATCTAAATCTCCCTTGCTTCATATTAATTTTTCTTCTCCTGCCCTCACTAGACATGGAGAACAATTTATCACTGTGCTCTTTGTAACAGTCCTTAACATATTTGAAGACTGCTGTCAGTCCCCATTCAGTCTTTTTTTTCCTCAAAACTTTTTTTCTAAACTTTTTGTCATTTTTGTTGGTCTTCTCTGAACTCTCTCCAATTTCTTCACATTTTTCCTAAGTCTAGCATTCAGAATTAGACACAGTACTCCATCTTAGACCTCACTAGTGCTGAGTAGAGTGGGATGATTACCTCCAATGTCTGACATAGGACACTGGGAGTAATACAACCCAGAACATTAGGCTTTCTTGCATCTGCATCACAGTGACTGCTATTCAGCTTTTGATCCAGTATAACCCCTATATCCTTTTCAGCAGCACCAGCATCATTTCCCCCATTTTGTGGTTGTGTATTTGGTATTTCCTTCCTGAATATAGTACTTTGCATTTGTCTTCATTGAATATCATCTTAGTGAATGCAAATGAGCTACTTAGACCTTGCTCCTGCTATTAGTCAGAAGTAACTTAGGGACGTATTTTTTAAGTTATCTAGATGTATTTGCATGTTGTATACTGCAATATAAATAGTACTAATATGTGGTAATAAATGGGAAAAATAAATGCATGTGTAAATCCATTATACCTGAGTATATATCTGTGTGCTAAATATGATAAAGGGTATATATCTTCTTCTTCTTCTTCTTTGCCCTTAGCTCCTATGGGAGCATAGGCCATCAACAATTTCTTTCCAAGCCTCTCTGTCTGAGAAAAGACCTGGATGTGAGTGTGAGGAAAACGGGTAAAAGCTGGAGAGAATTAGAAAAGGGTGTATATAAGTTGTGCTAAAATACTTTGATTTTCCAAACCTTTTGTATTATACATTACTTGAATTTTCACTTAGGTTTATGACATGGAACTGGGTGAAGAATTTTATCTTCCACAAAATAAAAAAGAAAGTAGACAGATAGCACCAGAACTCTCAGATCTTGTTATCTATTGCCAAGCTGTGAAATTTCCTGGTAAGTATGCTTTTATTTTTGCCCATGCTTATTGCTTTACATTTTCTAAATCTTTGGGATATTACACTGATCTAATTGTAACTGCTTGTACTACAGAATTCAACCTGTAGAAAACAAGGAACATTCCTTTTTTGTAGCTGTGGATTCTCAGGGTGATAATTTTATGTGTTGTATTTATCATGGAGGGGGAAAAGCACTCCAGTCCTTAAAGTGTAGAGAAAAAGGTAATTCCTACCTGAATGACATCTGAGAGCAAGCTATTTCAGTCTGAAGAAGAGTTTCCAGCCTCTGGGAGGCAGAGCAGGTCAGGACTTGGGTATGTCTACACTGCACAGCTATTTCGAAATAAGCTATTCCAAAATAGCTTATTTCAAAATAGCACATATACACTGTAGGAAAGCCTCAACATTAGTCCAAGGCAGACTTCCCTAATGTAGACATGCTATCTCGATTTAGAGCCTTTGGGGGTACTGGGGAGGAATAACTTAGAATGGCCCTGGTGAGGGGCTATTTCGAAATAGCAGCAGTGGAACATCTACACACGCCTTATTTTGAAATAGCTATTTCAGAATAGGCATTATTCCTCATAGAATGAGATTTATAGATTTGGGAATAAGCCATCCTTTATTTCAAAATAACACTAGTTATCTCAAAATAATGGTGCAGTGTAGATGCACCCTTTAGGAGTAAGTTCCAGCTTAGCTTGTCTCACCACTGACAGAAGCCTTCCCTCTCACCTGAACCCCAGCATTATCATCTACATCCCCTGTGACCCAATAATTGGGCTGAATACCAGCTGGGTAATGGAAAGAGAGAGAAGTCATGTTGGGGAGAAGGCTAAAAGGAAATTGGCATGAAACCAGAAGTAGAGAACATCTGGAGAGCAGGCCAGCAGCTCAGGTAAGGTGGATGAGTGGCAGGAAGAAAATGGCCCATTATAGGCATGTAGCAAGCAGTGATCTGCTGGAGGATAGAGAGGTAGATGGGTGGCTTCATTTTGTAGTGATGGAGAGATGGGGATTAGAAAACAGTAGGAGGTGGAGAAACTGAAATTGCGATTACTTGTTTTCATTTGCTCAGTTTAGATCACTGAGGATTATGTCATTTTAAGTAATATGCTGTACATTCTGTACACAAACTCGTTTTTAAATTGGAAATTAACTATTCATTACTGATAGTTTGTTGAAATGAGAATTCAGCTTCTTTAGTAGACTGATTCTCTACAAAAATATTGGCAACTATTACATATTAGAATTTAATACAAAAAGAAATATACTCTGAAATTAATATACACGAAGTCAAGGTAAACTAACTGAAAAATTAGAAAAAATATTTGTCTAATTTCAGTTTTATAAATGCTAGGTGTTACTTGTAATAATGGCAAGATAAAAAACAAGATTTGTGATTTTTAATTTAGCTGTTCCCTTAATAAAATCTGCAGCTAAGTAATTGTCTTTCAAGCTGAACATTATTTTCTTCCTAGCAAAGAATAATCTTTTCCATCTTTCATATAGTTTCAATTACTCAAAACATTTTATTACACAGATTTATAACTGTGTAATAACAGCAAACATGATTCTGGGATGCATTAACAGGTGTGTTGTGAGCAAGACACGAGAAGTCAGTCTTCCGCTCTACTCTGCGCTGGTTAGGCCTCATTTGGAGTATTGTGTCCAGTTCTGAGCACCGCATTTCAAGAAAGATGTGGAAAAAAAGTAGAGAGTCCAAAGAAGAGCAACAAGAATGATTAAAGGTCTAGAGAACATGACCTGTGAAAGAAGGCTGAAAGAATTGGGTTTGTTTAGTTTAGAAAAGAGAAGATTGAGGGGGGACATGATAGCAGTTTTCAGGTATCTAAAAGGGTGTCATGAGGAGGAGGGAGAAAACTTGTTCATCTTGGCCTCTTAGGATAGAACAAGATGCAATGGGCTTAAACTGCAGCAAGAGATGTTTAGGTTGGACGTTAGAAAAAAGTTCCTAACTGTCAGGGTGGTCAAACACTGGAATAAATTGCTCAGGGAGGTTGTGGAATCTCCATTTCTGGAGATACTTAAGAGTAGGTTAGATAAATGTCAATCAGGGATGGTCTAGTCAGTACTTGGTCCTGCCATGAGGGCAGGGGACTGGACTCGATGACCTCTCGAGGTTCCTTCCAGTCCTAGTATTCTATGATTCTGTGAACTTTGTGACATGTCCCTAAAATGCAATAAAAATAAATACTCACTTGCCATAATTAAATTACTCCTTTGTTTTAATTCAAAACATAATGGCTACGTCTACACTGGCACCCTTTTCCGGAAAAGGGATGCAAATGAGAGAAGTCGGAATTGCAAATACCGCGGGGATTTGCATTTTCCCCGCTGCATTTGCATTAACATGGCTGCCGCTTTTTTCCGTTTCGGAGCTTTGACGGAAAAAGCGGCTGTCTAGACAGGGATTTTGCGGAAAAGAAAGCCTTTTCCGCAAGATCTCTTATTCCCTTTAGAAAATGGGGGTGATCACGCCAAACAGGTGATCACGCCAAACAGGTGATCGGCACAGCACGGCGGCAATTTTGATGTAAATTAAGTGACGATTATTTAAAATCGTCATTTTCCTATGTCTAGTAAACTCATCTACATGGCTCTGTCGACAGAGCCATGTAGTCTAGACATACCCTATGATTGTGGTTGGCTGCCACCCGACAGAATATGGGCCAGGGCCATGGCAACCCAGCAGAAGCAGCGCAGTTAGGAGCTACGTGCCACCTGGCAGTGGGGTTGGAGTTGCGGCAGCCTGATTATGTAGCGTGCCACACAGCCAGCAGTGGAGCCAGGCTGGGGCTAATTAGCAGGCAGCCTTGTAGGGGCAGGTGAAGCCAGCAGTGGAGAGGGGCAGGTGTCAGGGGACAGCCCCCCCTACCCCCCCCCCCCCTGTTGTCTGGCAAATTTCCTCATCCAGGACTGGTCAGGTCCTGAAGATGCCAGACCAGGGAGGTCCAACCTTTAGTCTAAATAAAAGATTTCTTTCCTCTGTTTCCTTTTACTTGGATTGTGGTTTATACTTACAGTTTAGTTCTTTCTAAGGAAGTCAGTAATAGAGCATGAGACCAGAAGGGACCCTGTGATCATCTGACTTCCTATATAACATAGACCAGAGGATTTCCTTGAATTAGTTCTTATTTAATTTGGGAAGCTATGAAGGGCTCTATTGAAATAATGTGCTTAATTTCGCTAAGTATGTGCAAGAGGTTTGAAGGACTCAAGTATTGCTAAACTGCAATAGGCTGAGCATTCAGTGGGGCTATAATCCAATTTCCACGAAGCTTCAAATTAGTAGTTAAAGTGTTTATTTGCAATATAAATTCAGTATTTTCCTCTATTGTAACATAAGTTTTCCATTTACATCTTTGGACACGAGTTATTTTTTCAAATTTTAATAAAAATAAGAAAAATGTACGTTACAAATATGTCATGGTGCACCTTGCTTTCATGAATTGTGCTGATGTCAAAAGACCTCCTTAATGCATATTTACTTTGTATTTCAGTTAGCTCTGACCAAAACCTACTGAAGTCAATGGAAAGGAATTTAAATAAGTAGAAATAGACTCCATTGATTTCAGTGGACTTTAGATCTTATCCTTAATGATTGTTTTGTTTAAATATATGTATATGAAATATTTATTATACTGCTTTTCATCTGAGTATCTCAAAACAGGTCACATTTTTATGTCTGAGTTTATTGTGACTGTTGTAGAATTTGTTTTGAGAGTCATTGAGACTATTCTGTAATATAATCACTTCCTGCTCTCCAGCCAAAAATAAATCTCAGGCAACAGTTATATCACAAAGATTTTTTTTCTGTGTTACATCGTATATCATCTTCTAGATGACCATAAATAGAGTCAGTTACTGGGAATAATATGCTAGTTGTCGTGTGTGCTACTTTAGTATTAGTGCCCCAAAGAATAAAGTAAAAAAGGATGGAAAATGTCATGCCCTCTTGGTTATGATTTTTGGCTTATTTATTTTACTTTTATGGGAACAGGCCTGTCAACACTAAACCCATCTGGCTCTAGCAGAGGAAAGGAAAGAAAAAGCAGGAAGTCCATTTTTGGCAACAATCCTGGCAGACTAAGCCCTGGGGAACCAGCAACACTTGCCAAGGCATCTGGAAAAGGTAAAGTCAGCATCTTCTTTCACCAGTCACGTGGAATGACTATAGTCCAATACATACACCAGATCAAGTTGTTAAAGATCAAACTATTTACTGTGTGCATGCTGCTCTTGCATTTTGGAATCACTTTTTAGCAGTGCAGCTATTATAACAACTTCTTTATAAGCATCAACTGTAGCATATGGAATGAATGTTAGTATAGGATTAATGTGCTGGACTTATAAAGACAGTTAAAATTACTGATGAGAGTGAATGATTCACAATTAAAATATTTGTATCTTATAGCTTGAAGATGTATATTAATGTCAAGTTTATATCTTAAAAGATAAAGAGGAGATTTTCACAAGTGCAAATGACAATTAAAACAGCTAACTGCCATTTTATGCCTTGAAAAGCTTCCTCCTAGTTTTTTGGCAGAATCCTGCACTTAGTCTTTGTGCATACCTCAGTGGGGCTGCAAGGGATATAAATGAACAGAGAGTTTGGCCCTCCATCTTCTACTGCAGGCTTTATAGTAATGTTTGAAAGTGACATAGTAGTCTAAGAAATTTTATATTCTTTCCATGTAAACAATTTGTATTCCCAGTGGTGTACTACTAGCAATATTATAAAGGTTTCCAGCAATGAATTAAGATTCAAGATTTGTTTCACACTTTTAAGATATTCTTGCACATTAAATATGTACTAATTTAATTCAAGGAAATGATATTCAAATATTTATTTATGGAGAGATCTATACATACATGCCTTTTTACAGTTTCAATTAGTATTTAACCATAATGTAGTCTCTCACTAATTGCGCTTACTGCATATGAAGAAAGAAACAGGATACCTATATGAACATTTCTAGAGATCATTTATTTTTACCCTTTCCAAAATATGTAATTATTTTTCACCGAAAAAAAATCTGAAGCTTGAAGTCTCAGGATCTGCAGCTAAAATTTGATATTAATGTTTATTTTCCAGGTCCTTTTGAGAGTGCTCGGCAAACCTGGGAAGAACTTTGTTCTCCTCCTTTCAACCCTACTACTTCTCTCAGTGCTATCATAAGGACGCCTAAGTGTTATCATATCTCTTCACTGAATGAGAATGCTGCTAAACGTCTGTGCAGACGGTATTCTCAGAAACTGATTGAGCATACCACCTGTCAGCTGTTGAGAACATATCCTGCTGCCACACGCATTGATTCTTCAAACCCCCATCCTCTTGTATTCTGGCTCCATGGAATACAGCTAGTGGCTGTTAACTATCAAACTGATGGTATGGGTAGAATATTTCCTCTAATAATGTATGTTTGTGTACATTTTAAACATTGTAAAATTGCTGCTTTAATTTAAATTACTATAATATTCTTTTACCTTACTATCATCTGTATTTGTGGATTTATTAGACAGATATTGGGTTATTTGGCAAATATACTGTACTTGAAAAAGATTTAAACAAGTTTCACAAATAATATGTACAGTAAACTACATTGTGGTTGAAGTGAAATTCTGAGTGTGCACATACACACGCACCCCACCCCACCCCACCCCACCCCACCCCCGGTGGTACCTCATAAAGAATAGGGACTAGATTGTGTCCATTAGCACAGCCTATGTGAAAGGGCACCATTCCAGAATTAGCCCTGGGAGAAATTGTGGCTCTTAACAGGCACAATTTATTTCCTTGCTCCCTTCTTGTTCCAAGGGAGGTAATTTATGTTAGTTCTTGAAAGGGTGCAATTTCCTGCCCAACCAATCTTCTCACATACTTCTTTGCTGCAGAGAATATTCAGACCCTGCACTATACCCAGAAGGGAGAGAAATGATTTGGTTAAAATTCCATGTGGCCACTTGAGATGTGTGGTGGAGTTTTATCTGCCCTTACTTCCATATGCAGCCATGTTAAGGCTAATAGCAATCTAGCCCTATGTGAATTAGTGCTTCCAGAATACTGGAATTCTGCACCTAATTTGATAGGTCTTCTGTCTCACTGATAACATGAAATTACTTAGAGCACTGTACCCATAGATACTATAATTGACTAGAATCCAGCACTTTTATAGTACCATAGCCATCATATCATTTTATGATAACTTTTTAAGTATACAAAAGCACTGAATTACCTTATGCTAGAAGTGAGTCCTTATGGAACACAGTCTGGGTACTGATGCCCTGTTAGTTACAATCTTTGAGCTATATTCTATCGAGCTTATGCTCTCTTACCTATTGGATTTTCATAAAAATTGCTCATTCAGCTGTCTTCAAATTACACAATCAGGTTTTTTTCATTCTAGATTTAGAACACTTGCTAGGTATTGTGAGTGGGTGTGGCCAAGTCCCAAATAAGGCAAAAACTAACTAATGAGTGAAACTGGAAAATACTTATTTTTTGAATGTAAATTAAATCTTCCCCCCAATTTAATATTATACCATCAATTCAATGTTACCTGTAATTTTAAAAAAAAACCATATTCTGCTTTGTATTGAATCTTCACTCTTTTTCATTTGTGACTACTTTACTTTTGCAGATCTCCCTCTTCATCTTAATGAAGCAATGTTTGAGGCGAATGGCGGCTGTGGGTATGTTTTGAAACCTCCAGTTCTGTGGGACAAGAACTGTGCAATGTACCAGCAATTTTCTCCGTTAGACCGAGATCTGTACAATGTGGAGCCAGCTATATATTCTTTAACAGTAAGTACGTTTTCAGGGCATTTTTTTAAATATTGCACTCTCAGTGCTGCTGCTTCCAGTCTGTGGCTTAGCCCTCTGACCAGATATCTAAGTCCTTTCCCTTCTGAGAAAATGAGTTTTTCTGGACCAGCTGCCTAGTGGGCATCTCCTGCACCCTGAGGCATTACCCAGTAGTTGGTAGGGGAACCCAGCCCTGCCCTCTACGCTGGGTTCCAGCTTAAGGATTCTATAACATGCAGCTGGCCTGTACTGCCTCTGATTTCCCTGAGCTTTTTCCTGTTTGTCTCCCCTTACTCTGGATTTGCCAGCTTTTCTGCTCCCTCCTCTTAGGAAGTCTGTGCAACCTGCCTTTCTGCAGCCTTAAATACTCTCCTCTCCCATGTGATTGCTCTTCCCTAGCTGTTATCCAGCCCAACTACCTACCTTTCTATAGTTGCTGCCTGTTTCTGCCCCGGTGAGCCCATTTCTTCTCCACTAGTTCCCTGGCTTGCACCTTATTAACTTATCTGGCCCCACCCAATCTTGCCAGGCCAGTGTGGGTACACACCTAATCATAACTTCCAGTTCCTGATTTGGTGGTCTGTAGTAGATCCTACCATGGTATCTCCTTTATTTTTCCCTGTTTATCTTTACTCATAGATTTTGAAGTACAGCCGCTCCCCGAGTTACGAACAAGTTACGGACCAACACTTGGTCCGTAACTCGAAGTGTTCGTAACTCGGATCCCATAGAGTTACATGGTGACCGCGCTGTTCATAAGCGCGGATTGCCGTTCGTAACTCGGATCTGCATTTACGACCATTTTGGTCGTAAGTGCGGATGGTCATAATTGGAGGTGGTTGTAACTCGGGGAGCGGCTGTATACTATCTCTGATCTTTTTCTGGACCTCAAAACAAGTGGATATGTTTTTTATGTATATAGCAATATTTCCTCCCTTTTTATCCTGCTTGTCCTTCCTGAATAAGTGATATCCCTCTATACCAATATTGAAGTCATGAGACTATCCCACCAAGAATTAGATGACAATTAAATAAAAATTTAAGCTTATGTACTAATATTCCTAGTTCTACCTGTTTAGTCCCCACACTCCTTGCATTTCTATATAGACTTGTAAGATGTTGAGCACATTTGCCTACTGATTTTCGTCATGTTATTCCTATGTTCTCTATGTCTCACACACATACACAACCGAACATAGGAGCTGGCACTGTTCCTCCATGGTTCCTTTGCACAGACACCTGGGCAATAAAATAGTAGATGAAATTCAGTGTTAAGTGAAAAATAATATAAATTACAAAATATAGTTCCAACTATGCATACAAAATGATAGGATCTAAATTGTTTGATACCATTCAAGAAACAGATCGTTGATAATTGTCTGAGATCAGCTCAATGTGTAGTGACAGTCAAAACAGCTAACAATGTTAAAACCTTTAGGAAAGGATATAGATAAGAAGACAGGAAAATATCATAATGCTGCTCTATAAATTTATGGAATCCCCACACCATGCAGTTCTAATGGCCTCATCTGAAAAAAAGATGTATTAACATTGGCTAAAGTGGAGACCAGGCAACAAAAATGATTAGGGATAGGGAAAAGCTTCCATACAAAAGAGATTAAAAAGACTTACTTCAAAGGGACTGTCTGAGGAAAATATGATAGAGGCCTATAAAATCATGAATGATGTGGAGAAAGTGAATAAAGTGTTTTCCCTCTTTATATAACATAGGAAGCAGGGGTCAGCCAATGAAATTAATAGGCAGAAGGTTTAGAACAAACAAAAGGGGGGGTACTTCACACAACACACACACAATCTGTGGAACTAATTGTCAGGGGCTGTTGTGAAGACCACAAGTATTATTGGACTAAGAATTAGATAAGTTAATGGTGGACAAGTCCATCAATAGCTGTTGGCTAAAATAGTCAGGAATGCAACCCTATGCTCTGAATGGCACTAAATGTTTGATGGCTAGAAGTTGAACTGGACATAAGGGGATGGATCGCTCAAGACTTAACCTGTTCTGTTCATTCCTTCTGGAATATCTGGAACCAACCACTATCAGAAGACAGGATGCTGGGCTATTATGGTCATTTGTATGTTCTTATGTTCTAATCACTTCCCCATTTTCCTGTCCTCTCACAGGCCTTTATAGTCCCATGTGTAACGCTGTCCTCTTTTTATCATTTCAGTTCAGCCCATCTACTCTGACACAGGGAAACTGTGCCTAGTTTACTCACAGGGCCCAGTTACTTTGTGATACCATTGTAGTGTTAGTTAGCTAGGACCTGCAAACATTATACCGGGGCTATTCACTTGAATAAAGTTATACATATGCCTACTCATTTTCAAGTCTTCACCTCTCCCTTACTGAAAAAACTTTTATAAATATAAGTAGGGGTGCAATGAAAACCCCTTAAATCTTTTTAAAAGTAATATAACGAGGATTTAAAGAATGTTTTGTAAGAAATGTGGATGTTTTGAAATTAGTCCCTTTGGAGGGATATTTGAGAAAAATTACATACGAGATAGGATAAATTTGATTTCTGTTTAATTATGAGCATTTAGGGTCAAATTCTCTCATTTATCAGAGTAGCTCCATGAAGTCAGTGCAGTAATTCTGATAACTGAGAGGGAAAATATAACCCTTATTATCTAGATTCCATTTACAAGTCCACTTTTTGCATTAACTTTAAAATATTTCAAATTATTCCATGTGTGTTATATTTTTCAGATAAAAGATACACTAACAGTTGTGTTTGTTTTAAGCTGCTCTATTTCTGAAATTACTATCTTGGCAATTCAGAATACTGAAGCAGAATTGTAATTAGATCAGCATGTTGACAAATTGTTCTTTGGAGTATGATAAATTTTATTTAACTTGAAAATGTAACATAAAAACCCCAATCCACTAATTGGTTACTTTGTGTTCTCTGCTTCAGATTGTGTCTGGACAAAATGTTTGTCCTAGCAACAGCACAGGAAGTCCATGCATTGAAGTTGATGTACTTGGGATGTCTCTGGATAGCTGCCATTTCCGCACAAAACCCATTCATCGCAATACTCTCAACCCCATGTGGAATGAACAGTTTCTCTACAGGGTTCATTTTGAGGATCTAGTCTTCCTTAGATTTGCAGTTGTTGAAAACAATAGCTCAGCTGTAACTGCTCAAAGGATCATTCCACTAAAGGCTCTAAAAAGAGGTAAAATACAGTTTACATTAACCTGGTACCCAGTGACTAGACTGAGCCTGAACTATGGCTGAGAATGCTCAGCATCACTCAGTGGGATGTATTCAGTCCTGGGGCCATCTGTCTCAGATGTCAAATAGAGCATTTTCAGTGCAGTTCAGTTTATGCTGTGCTGGTTACACTTTGCTCCCTGAAACCATTCGAGTAAGTGGTGATTACAAGGCAAAAAGATGTCCCACCCATACCCCCTTTTTCATAGCTATGCTCCCTGCACCAATGGCTGGAAAGGGGGGATGGGCAAAGTGTAAGGGTGCCACAGTAACTGTCACATAGGATTTTTTCTAAACCAGAAAATCCTCAAGAGGGTGGTTGGTCAAGTTCATCCCAGGGCTACCTTGTGCTGCTGTGCTAGCATAAAATAGTCTCAACACAAAAGAAGGAAAGACTTCAGTGGAAGTGAAGGGTACTCAGTCTCCGGAGGTACTCAGCACCTCATAGGATCTTGCCCATGTTGTTGCGTAAACAGGAATTTTAATTCAAACCATTACATTACTTAATAGTTCAGGCATAGCAACATCTTAGATGCTTAAGTTTTCAAATGTGTTGCACTTTAACATAATATGCTTGACAAGTTTTCTCTTTCCAATGATTATTATTTTAGGGTATAGACATCTCCAGCTACGAAACTTACACAATGAAGCCTTAGAAATCTCAAGTTTATTCATAAACAGTCGGAGGATGGAAGAAAATCCCACTGGGAATGTTGTGCCTACTTCTTTGGTAATTTACTTTATGTGCATATCAAATATATTTATTCATGTGTTCTAAATGACAAATAAACTGCTATAGTACATTGGAGAGACAAAATGGGTGAGATAACATTTTATTGGACCACTTTCTCTTGGTGGAGACAAGCTTTCAAGCTACACAACTTTTCTCCACAAGTCTGGCCAGAGGAGGTGTGGCTTCTTTCTAGGGCTGGCCCAGGGCAGGATGGTGGAGAGGCACACAGCCTGGACAGTTGCTTCTTCCCAGAGCTGGGTGGAGTGTTGCTTTTCCCCAGGGTCAGCATGGGATGGGGGGAGCCATGCAGCCCAGCCAACGGCTTCTCCCCATGGGCGGCCCAGGCCAATGAGGGCCGTGTTGGCCAGCCAACTGTTGCTCCCCAGGATGGCAGGGGCTGTGCTGCCAGCCAGCGGCTGCTACTTGCTGCCCCCCTTGTGGTCATTCTGGGGTATACCTATCCTCATGCTTGTTGCCCCCTTGTGGTTATTCTTGGGTATAACTGTTCCTGCTATTACACCCCTCCCTTTCCATTTGATGGGAAACAGTTGCATTCCATGCATATCTCATTGTCCTGGCACAACCCAAATCCTTACCTTGCTTTAAGTTATGGTAAGAGGAAGCTGCGTACCAAATTTGGTGGTCCTAGCTCTTACTGTTTAGGAGTTCTTGAACAAACATACTCATCATAGAGGGATAGACACACAGACGCAAATACTTTCTCAAATACATATATTCTCAGAGCAAATAAGTTCATAACTTAATTGGTTAATAACATAGTATTATGTTAGATCCTTGAGTCATATTCAGTGTTGGTCACATCGGTGGGAGCAAAGTCGTCCGGTATCTATTTCCTTATGAATGTATCATTAACAGTTCAGTTGAGACCAAAAGCGATGCAAGTCAGAGGCAGCTGCTTCTGTCTGACACAGTGAAATGGCTGTTGGTGGTGGTGTCGCTGTGTTGGTCCCACAATATTAGAGAGCTAAGGTGGGTGAAAAAATGTGAAAATTATAGAATTCTAATAGGAGAAGGAAACTCTCCAGGGGTATATATAAAACAGCTTACAGTGTTGGACTTTTAAAAATTTTTATTTATTTGAAAATGTATTATTAATCCCATTTGCTGATGTCTAATGTATCTGATATATCAAACAAAACATATCTACTAGCTATCACTTTTGCAATAGGTAACAGCAGAACAAAAACTAATTAAAAGCCCAAAAACATACTAAAAGGAAATATGTTATATACACTTTTTCTGTGACCTATAAATGTATATCTGAAAAAATGTTATATGTCTTTTCAACAGCTGTTTAGCACAGAGGAAAGGAGAGCCTCAATATCATATAAGGTCACAATACATGGAATTCCAGGCCCTGAACCCTTTACTGTTTTCACTGTAAGTGAAGAGACTACAGCAGCACAGCTTCTTCATCAAGTAAGTATGTCCACTTGCCTGATAGAGAAGGTCACAAGAACCAGCAGTAACTAGCTATGTTGCAGGCAGTATCTCACCTTTCTCCTTTTTTGACTGCAATGGCAAAATGAATGTTAGGATGCATTAGGGAAGGGAAAGGTAGTAGGACAAGAAAATATAATACCACTATATAAATCCATGGGAAAAAGTGTATTGGACTCATAGGCACCAGTAGTGAAATATTAGGGTATGGCTAGACTACATGCCTCTGGCGACAGAGGCATGTAGATTAGGCTACCCGGCATAA
>JANRFK010003679.1:36357777-36373125 GCA_030068395.1 Apalone spinifera | reverse complement strand
TCCCCTCCCCCCCCGGCAACCCCCGCCTTGCCTGTGCTGCAGGGTTTTAAAAATGGCACCCATCTTAAAGGGGCAGCCTCCTTTAAAAAAAAAAAGATTTTTTTTGGTTTTGCTCAACAATTCTGTTCTGGGGGACTTTTTTTTGGCTTGACAATTCTGGTGCAACTCTTTGCATTTTTTCCACCACTGTTTTGGCTCTCTTTGTTAAATGGGTTGGCCACCCCTGTGCTACAGCAAGGGTTCTCAAATTGCATTGCATTGTGACTGCCTTCTAACACTACATATTACTGCACAACCTCAGGAGAAGGAGGACCAAAGCTTGAGCACACCCAAAGCCAACGCCCCAGGCTCAGCAGGGGGAGAGAGGAAGGGAGGGGCAGAGGTTTATAATCCAAGCTATACTACCCACGGCTGAAGCTGGGGCTCAGGCGTCAGCTTTGGCTGCAGGCCATGAGGGTCAGGCTTCACCTGTGGTCCAGGCCCTAGCAAGTCTAAACTAGTCTTGGCAACCCCATTAAGAGGGCTCCCAAACACTTTGGGGTTCCAACCCACAGTTTGAGAATGCTGTGCAAGAGATTCTGTATCCACAAAGGGTACTTTGGTTTGGCAGTGCAGTGGCTTGTCTTTAGGTGCTCTGCCATCCAGTGCAATCCTCATTCCAGAATTGGGCACCCTAACTCCTACAATGCACAGGAGGCGAGAGATGCTCCAAAAGGATGGAATTCACAGAAACCAGAACACTAACCACTAGCACATGCCGAATGGCATGGTCCAATCCCTGCCCCTCAACGGGGCTCAGGTACCTAATTCTGAACTGGCGGGAAGGGCCCCCTTCTCCCTCCAATTCACCTAAACCAGGTCAAGCCTCTCAAACAAGTTGGAGACCTCATTGTTATCCCCAACACCGAGCAGATAAAGCCAGTTCAAATCCCCCCACTCTGCCTGTAAATCCAGGTGCCCCCCATTGATGTGCCCTAACTACTGAGCTACAAATAGGGCATTCTGGGTGAGAATGTCAGTTTTTTCTGTTGAAGCTGTTCTGTTTTGTATAAAATATTTATTGGTACAGGGATTAAAACCAGGGTCTCCTAGGAGACAGCCCAAATCATTTCACTCTCACAGGCCCAATAAAGCTCTAGATCAGTGTTCCGTGGAACCCTGGGGTTTCACAGACCATTGTCAGGGGTTCCGCGAGAAATCGTGGAATAAATAAATAATTTTTTTCTTACAATGTAAGCTGACATATATATATATATGTCATAAAAAACAGCTCTTTACAAATACATTTTCTTGACAATAATTTAGCAGTAATTGACTTGCGCTCCCCGCTAGCAATCGTTTTCATAGGCAGGGGTTCCTCAGGATATGAAAAATTATTTTAGGGGTTCCTCCATCGAAAAAAGGTTGGGAATCACTGATCTAGATATTTAATACAAAGGAACAGCTTCATCACAAGATCAACCCCCAAATACTCCAGGGGTTATAACTCTAATCTTGGAGGCAAGAAACATAGGTTCAAGTGCCTGTTCCACACCCTGGTAAGTGGAGATTTCAACTGAGGTCTGCCACATCCTGAACTGAACAACTGGCTACCAAGGGAGCAGATACCTGATCTGGCAGGCATGCTCTCTGGTGGCCTCAGAGCATGCCTACTGTTGTGGATGAGATAGATTGGAGGGAAGGGGAGAAAATGCCTAATTTGAGAATCCTGCCAGGCTTAGTTGGCTATGTGCATGCCACCAGTGGAAATTCAAGAAACTACTAGATGCGATGGAACTGAGCAGGGATTTTAAAGGTCTAAATTGTTGAGTTACATGAGTGCTTCCAACATTCATGTCAATGTTTTATTGACCCTGCTGGCTGGGAGGTGAGATGGCACAAAACTTACAGAAGATCACACAGGTTCATTCTCTGAAAGGCTCCAAGCACAGCAGTAGAGAGCAAAATGCTTTTCCTCCTTAATTTACTTTATCTAATAGACCTGTTGTGGATTAGGGGTGCAATCCACACCAGTGAAGGGTTATCACTACTTGTCCTGCAACTTTGGGTGTCTTACAATACTTTGCTGCTGTAGCTCCCAGCCTAAGTCACTATCGACTAGGAATGTTAAAATGTGTTTAACTACCAATGTAACCGCTGAAAATCTCAGCAGTTAAATTTGGGGGGGAGGGGCAGTTGACTTTCCAGGATGCACATGGGAAGTTGGCTTTTAATAAAGCCAGTTTCAGATTGTTGGTTTATGGTATAACTAAAACACTTATTAATAGAACAGGGTTAGGTGATGGCAAGTGAAAGGAATAAAATTAGAAAGAGTTGCAAGCAAATAAAAGTGAAAACACACATCTAAAACTTAATCACAGCAAGGTAAAGTCATTGTTCAATCATCCTCTGATCAATCTTCCTTCTCAGCCAGGACTGACTTTCATTCAGTCAGGACCTTCCAGAAAAGCACACGGGGATGGCTTTCGTTATCTTCTTGGATTGAAAGATCTTTGCCTAAGTAAGAGTCTTACATGTATTCAGTTTCAGCTAAAATGTGGCTGAAGACTGGAAAGACCCATCTTTCTCAGCATGGTAGAGTTGTGTTCCCTTGTACCTGTCTAGTGATGGATGCCAAAAGTGGATTTTTTTTTATTTGCTTGTATCTTCCAAAGCTATGACTTTACTCCAAGAGGCAGGAAGCCCTTCCCATGGACTTCTCATCCCTATGTATGGAAATGAACCTTCCATTCTTTTTATTCTACATATAATCATACTTTATATAGATGACAGGTAAATAACTGCCTTTTGTCTGGGTGGGAACCTCTTTCTCCCTATTTGGCCACAGACTTTAAAATTTAATATCATTAAGTAAAGAATCCATATTTGTTCAGATAGTTTAATATAGACATTTCTCAGTAATATTAATCACAGCATATCATTTTCAGATGACTTCATTTTATGCACTTTTGTAATACTGCATATATCTCAGTTGATTTGCTTGCTTATCACTTGAGGTTACCAAGCAATCATCTCTCCTGATTCAGGGTCTGCAGAGTTCCAGTGGTTTGTTTGAGCACGAACGTATATGTCTATTGATAGGTGTGCAACTTCTACTATATTGTGTTACTTTGACAGCATCATAGTTACATGTAGATTAATAATGTAATTGTGATCACAGTTGAAGTACATTGTGATCACAGTTGAACCCTGAACACAATTTATCTACACAGTATTTAGCAGCATTCAAGTTCTCTAATTTTAAAATAATTTTTGCTGTCAGACAGTCAGGACACTGCTTTTGTGAACCTGATGTAAGGAAGCTATGAAAAATGCTGCTACTTGCCCTCACATGAAATCCAAATAGTATTTCAAAACCTAAAGTATCAATGAACTGACATATTCCTGTAATTTAACTGTTTCTGCTGTGTGTGTGTTTTTTTTTAATAGGCAGCACGAGATGATAAAAGAAAAGGCATTTCATTTGCCAGTGAACTTAAAAAATTAACCAAGTCAGGTAAACAGTATCGGGGCTTCACATCATCACCTTTGCAGAGCTCACCAGACAATACCCAGACTAAAGATGAAAAACCTGCAGGACAATATGACAGTATGGAATAATATCCATAACTACCAGAAGTATGTTTATGCAGGTATGACATGTGCTACTTCTTTGTAAATCAAACATGCACTCTATTTTTTCAAGGCACAATTTAGATTTTTTTTCCAGAAGCATAGTTGATAATCTATAGTGAAGTACAATATGCAGCCAAATAGATCATAAAGACTCTATGCTTATAGGTATTAATCTGTATTGGGACAAACCTATACACATTCTTTTTCATTGGCAGTCCTATTTATTCCCCTAGTGATAGCCTGAAGATAAATATAAACCTAAATGGTGTGAAAATTGCTTAGGAACAGAAGAGTTTTACTTCACCTATTATGCCATAGTCCTAGGGTCCATCACATTAGGTAACCTGATAAATGGCCAGTCCTTTTAAAAGACTCTTATCATGTAATTTGGCTTCACCCTACGCTGTGTCCGTGAGTTCTCTAGGTAATGAAGCATGCTAACAGGTTTTTCCACGCATGCCCTTTTAATTAAAAAATCCTGCCATATATAATCACTCCTCTCTCTAATCTGCAAATAACTGTTTTTTAAATCTCTATATAGAAACTCCATCACGCATATTTCTAAGAATTGTATTATCCCTTTCTGAATCTTTATCTTAAGCAAGCTAAGTGCAGAATTCAAGGTGACAATGTACCATTTATGTATGACAAACAATAGTACCAGATTATGATTAGTACTGGGCCTGCAGTAACTCCAAAAGATTTCTTTGAGAGGTCACTGTTAGTTAGGAAAGAAGAAAACCTTGCACTAACAATTCCATATCACATGGAGCTTCCATATTTCCTTTCCACTCATTCTTAAGTATCAAGATACTGTTTGCATGTACTTCATAAGAATTCAAGTAATAAAGCTGCCAATAATATTTTGTGTACAAAATTATTTAAAAGTGTATTTCACAGTATGTAGGCACCAATTTGTCCTCTTGTATTTGAATTTAAATGCTGTCATTATCATCTCTCCTCTTCTTCAGGTTACTTAAAGACCCTAAATGGCAAAGGAAAAAACCAAACACAGACAAAAAGAGGGAGACACAGATTTCATCTTTCCACATAGCCTTGCATAACTGGAACCAACATCTCAAATACCTGATTTAAGATATCTTTCTGGAATGTCCATGAAGGAAACTGCTGAGGCCTAAAATATTCAGCACTAGCTTTGCCTAATCCAGACTGTGCTTCTTGGTGACGGATACAGATCTGGTAATGCTGAGTGGGATGTTAGTTTCTAATGTTTGGAAAGATGCTTGCCAGCATTTGAGAGATTTCTAAGCAGACTTCTTAAATTGTATTTTGTAAACAGAAACATGTCTTTTTTATTAAACAAAAGATATTTTAACTAATTGCTTTAAGGGAAGAGAGTTAGCATTAAAGTGTTCTCTGTATTATATGAAAATAATGAACCTTTAATGGTTCCTGTTTAACACTGTTAGGTGATTGTAAAAATTTATTTACATATAATGTAACTTTCTTGGCATCACAGATTTAAATTTGGTGATATACTTTAAAATGCTTAATATAGTTATTTATGGATTATCTACTTTCACAAAATAATCATGTACAAATAGCTAAATACACTTATCTGATAGTGATATTTTGACTAGGAACAACATTTTCTTCATTTAAATTCTAGTTTTGAAGACTTGAGTTTCAAGTAAAAATGATTATTTATTTTCATGTTCCAAGGTCTGTACTAGTGTGTAATATATTTATCGTACCTTACTTTTTAAACACTGCAGATTCTTTTGGCGGGGCTGGAGGGGGGGCGAAATAGTAATTATTTTCTGTTTGAAAAGAAACATTCAAAAAAAGTAATTATTTGAAATTGACCAAAATATAATGGTGTTTTGAAATTGTAATTGCTTAATGTTTCAATTGTGAAATCAGGGTAAAGTACTTTCTCAACATTACAATGGTTGATAGATGACTATAAAATTTAGATCAAGAATGAAAAATATTATAAATGAGAAAATGATTTTCCTCTTATACTTAATGTGTAAAGAACCCAGGCTACTCAATTCATTTTCCAATATAAACCTTAACTTTTTGTTTATGTAAAAGCACTGCTGTAAACTTTTGTATATGTTTGAAATAATGATTTATTGATATTTTTAAGAAGTGTTAGTAATAGCTATATCTTTTTTTCTTCAGGCTGAGTCAAAACATGCAAAATGTTTATTAGTAAAAAGAAGTTCACACTGACTTATACAAAGTAAGGGCACAACTGAAACAACTGCTGAGGTCAGCCATCCTTTGATGTTCATACAGAAGACCCTTGTCTTATAACTAAAGTGCTCGGCCCTACCTTTGGCTACACTTCAGACAATAAGTCTGATGTAGAATTGCTGTAGGTGAATAAATCAAGAAATGGCAAATCAAATTAACTAAATTAAAAGGACAGTCAAGAGAAGAAAGGCTCCATTAAAACAATCTGAAACTGAATGAAATGCAGGGAGACTATTCAGGCAGTCGGATTAGCTAATATACAGGAGTATTCTCTGTGCTGGAGGGTATACGGTCAATGAAATACTAGCTAGCACAAAAAGCTGCTGTTTCTAAGACAGACATTACAGATAGATATAGATTTTCACAAAATTACAATCTAAGCAAGGCATTGTGATTGCTGCCTCCACGAAATAAACATAAAATTAAAAGAAATCAACTTATGGCTTTGCTTTCTAAGTGTGGAGACACTATGCTGCCTTTAAGCAAAAGCAGCTGTCACTCTTCTGTGGGCAGGAAGTGCCCTCATCAGGGTGATTCCAACATAAGAAAAAAATTAAACTGCACATCCAAAACTCACCCAGTAGTCATTCACTGGCCAGTCAAAATACTGAACCCATGAATTTACTTATTTTGAAATTCACATGTCTTTATCCCACTTCAAAATCAGTAACCATACCAGCTAATCCTCTTACTGTTTTAAATTCTGAAAAATAAGCAATATTTTCAAGCATTGCTGTGTCATTTATTTAAACATGGTTTTTAGATTACGGATGAGTTTGAAAAGTGAGTAGGCATGTAACAGCCGCTTTTTTTTACAGAACACATGAGCATAAGCTGCTTAGGTTTTTATGAAAACCCTGGTTTTTTAAAATGGGATTTAGACCTCTAAATTACTTCAGATTTTAGGGCAAATTTTCCAGGAATGTTTAAGTCTCCTCCTGTTTATGATGAGCAAAAAAGCTCTTTGAAATTCCTTATCATCCTCTTCTATCTAGTTCTTCCATATCTAATTCTAAAGTAACCAGACCTAGTAACCAGTGAGAGGGTACAGAAAATTCAGTTTCTGTGGCACATAATGCAGAACTAATATTTATGTTAAATTACAAGATCTTGGATAAACTTAAAAAACAACAAATAGTCTGGTAGCATTTTAAAGACTAATAAAACATGTAGATGGCTAGATTGTTAGTCTTTAAAGTACTACCAGACTATTTGTTGTTTTTTAAGTTTATCCTGTACAGACTAACTCAGCTACCCCTCTGAAACTTAAGATCTTGTATATGTGCATTACCCCTTTAAGTAATATTTGCATCAATAGTATTTAACTACTGTATATCTTCCATGCAACCTTTGGATGAAAGTCTGATCCAATTTTTTAAAAAGTTCTTTATATAAAGATTTTGTTATAGAATGTGAAATTGCCAGAGTTTAGAATATTGGTTGTTAAATGCACTTGAAAATACCTGTGCCTTTGATGAACAGATTCCACCTAATTGCAGTAGCACTGATTGTAAGGTGGTTGGTTCCTGCCAAGTTTGGGCACCAGTGTAAGTACAGATTTGGGAAAAACGTGTAAATCTACTACAGATCCAGCAGAGGGAGAGCTCTTGTGTGTGAATGCCACAAACAATTTTATTTCTTACTGCTACTAGACTTGAAAGAAAATGTAGACGAGGTCATCCTCAACATCCTAGTTTACAACATGGTAAAATATGGCAGCCATTTAAAGAGCAACAATTCTGCATTATTTGTGACATACTCTCATTGTATAAGTGAATATGGTTTAGCCTAAGGACAGTTTTTCTTTGATAGTTATTTTAGCTTTGCCCAGCTATTGTCAATACTTATAGGCCACAGGATAAAATCTACTTATACCGCTGTGAAAGCAAAGTGGTAACGAGAAAATCTAGCATTTTGCATGCTCAGTTAAAAAAGGGGCAGGGAACCTTTTTTGGGTCGGAGGCCACTGACCCACAGAAAAATCAGTCATGGGCCACACACAAAAACATCACTTATGTGGCGCCCGATTGAGAAGGAGAAGCACATTCCCCTGATATACCAGAGCCTAGTGGAGTCCAGCCTTGTAGATCTTGTGTGTGTTCCAGTACTGTCTGTGTGTGAGGTAGTGGAGGGGCTGGACCGCCAGCATAAGCGTCCCAATTCAGGGGGGCCCTGAGCCTCAGGTGCTGGATCCAGGCAAACAAGGGGCTGTATCCAGCCCCTAGGTCTGAGGTTCCCCACCCCTGTGTTAAAAAATCATTTTAGGGAGGTGGGCATGTTAAGAATTTTCCAAGACTGATTATACTGAATTAGGGTGGTTTTTTTCCATTAATGTACATCAATTTATTGACATTTTAAAAAATAGGGAGCCTGATGATTAATCAACACATTATGTGTTGCATTTCTGCATTAGTTAATTGCATTCATGTGGTTTTGGTCACAGACAAAGTAGAGGGAGCACAGAAGCTTTTCATTGGTCTAAAAATTCCCAAAAATATAAATTAGCTCTTTGCTCTTTGTTATGCAGCTTTCTGTTTCGGTAGCTTGCTTACAACACCATAAACAGATTTAACATCACGCTGTTTGTTTAATTGGAAAATTTGTCCTGCTTACTCACAGATTTCCTTTCTTCAAAAAAACAAGTCCACAGATACATATTAATGGGCTAATAGAGGGACAGTTGTGGTTCTGCTTGCATCTGCAGTTCATGCTGAATGACATCATATAGATCTGTGGACCCCAGTTCGAAAAAGAAACATTTTTATTATAAGTTTAATAGGAAATAATTTACCACTGCTCAGTATATAATATAAGCTTTCCTGAAATCTACACATGGTAACAGGACTCACCATGGGCAGCCCACTTCCTATTACCTGTTTTGCAAAGAAACCATTTTATTTTAAACTAAACTGCTTTTTTAAAGCTTCCAATCTATGTCTGTGTTTGTTCTTATGTATAGTGAATACACATATCCATGCTTGTATGGGATTGTCATTGGAAGCCATAAGTCTTGGCCGTGTTGCAACACTACTCAGCTGTCAGGAACTAGACTGTTGTATAGGCTGGGGTTCTATCAAGTTTTAAGGAGATAAAATACACAGAAGTAATAAGTCACGTTTTAAAAACATATATCACATCTGGTTTTAGTTTTTACTAATATTACTTCGTAGAATGTCTCAATAATAATTGTCTGAAATAAAATTAACCTCTAGAGCAGGGGTGGGCAGAATAGGGTCCCCGGGCCTGATCCAGCCTGCCAAGCCCTTTGATCTAGCCGGCAGGCGTTCCCCCTGCCCCCAGGCAAATAGAGACATGGGAACAATAGAGCACATGAAGTCTCCTCCCCCCACCAGGGGCGCGCAGTCTAGAGAGAACTGTCAGCTGTTCAAACCGACTGGCAGTTCCCTCTAGGTGCCATGTGCGCCCCTGGCAGGGGGGCGAGAGACTTTGCACGTTCCCCCTGCTCCCAGGCCTTTACCGGCCTGGGAATAGGGACAGCGTGCAAATTTGCCTCCTCCCCCTTCTGCTGGAGGCCTGCACCTTCAGGGAACTGACTGCCCATGACCACTGCCAAAATTTGTGAAGTGCCCTCCCCCCATGCTCTAAAGACCATTTTCAAGTTATCAAGAAGATGATTTTATCAGAGAAATAGCTCAATATTAAGATCACATTCCCTTAAAAAACTCAGTTTGGCCTTATACATGAGAAGACAACTTGTCAGTGACTTTTTATTTTAACATTGAGTCTATAGCTTCTGAATGCTATAGATTTTACTCTAGCTCTCAGCAATTTTGCATCAGCAAATTATTATTAATCACTTGGTTATTGCTGGCCCATTAGATGATGACATGAGCTACAGAGTTGACGGGATAACAAACAAACGAAAAATGCAATAGTAAATTTCTCTGACAAATATAGGATATTTCAAACTGATTTATTACTTGTGCAATTGTCTTCATTGTGCTGCTTTAAAGTATGTCAACATGTTTTGTCAATGTTCTATCATTATGTGCCAGTTTTTATAAATGTTACATAAATTAAAACACTGTATTTTAAATTTGACTTTCTACCTGGACTACTTTCTCTCTGCTGACTTGAAAAGTAAACTTATTTGTATATGTGGAAAAAATAATTGGTTTGAGAAGTAGACCTTTAGTTCTTCTTTCCTTAACTACAAAATTTTTGGCAATAGGGACACTTTGTAAAGTTTTTGACTTAAGAACAGAAGTACTCAAATGCTATGGAGATGGGGGATCATATAAATGACCAAGGAACACATATTTGTACAAAGCCAGAAGCATTCAATAGATCCTTTTTACAGTTCAGGTACTGAAAACGTAAGTTTTAAAATATATTAATTTATAGGGACTCACCAGCACCAACTTAAACAGTGATATTTTTGTGCATTTATGTCTTACTTCTTATGACTATTTAACCTATTTTGATTGAAAATTTATAGTCTGGTACAATTAAATTAGATATTTAAAACAGATTACACAGGAATTATATATAGTTTATCATTTATATAATGGTAGCAACCTAAAGTTCTCATCTGTCCTACAATGAAGAACTGCAGGGTTACCAACCATGTGAGAGAAGCCGAGGTCAGGTTCAACCTTCTTGTTCTGTATTTGTGCAATGCCTAGCACAATGAGGTCCTGCTCCATGTGCAGAGCTCTAAGGCACTCCATTGCATACCACATATCAAATCAGTTCTAAGCAAAATTACATGTGAAGTGAAGTGAGAGGTCTCATAAAGCCAACATTAAAATGGCAACAGAACATATCTTGTTCTAAGGTAACCAACTAAAGGCCAGGGAGGAGTACTAATAAGACTAGTAAGACAAACAAAAAAATCACACTGAATTTCTTCAACAGTGCTGGTTCATGTAAGGTATTGCCCATTCAGTGACATTTCATATGCCCAATTCTGAAATACCTTTTATGGATCAGTAAGTAACAAAAGGATATCACTGAAAGAAAATCATTTAAAAGAGAAATTAACAGATAGGCTAAGTCTAGACTGGCATGATTTTCCGCAAATGCTTTTAACGGAAAAGTTTTTCCGTTAAAAGCATTTGCAGAAAAGAGCATCTAGATTGGCATGGACGCTTTTGCGCAAAAGCACTTGCGCAAAAGCACTAGACGCGGTTTTGCGCAAGAAAGCCCCAATCACCATTTTCGCCATCGGGGCTTTTTTGCACAAAACAGTCCTGAGCTGTCTGAACAAGAGGGCTTTTTCCCCGAACGGGAGCAGCGTAGTATTTGCACAAGAACACTGATGATCATCAGTTTTTCCGCAGCTGCTTTTGCGGAAAAACTTGCCAGTCTAGACGCAGCCATAGGGTTAGTTAGACAAGAAAACAGTTCAAGTTATTGCTCTTGGGATGCCAAGGCTCCAGATGTCTCAAAATAAGCATCAAAGAACTCAATCCTGTGTGCTGTGTGAGCACTTCCCGAAATATGCAGTCAGTTGTCAACAAACATAAACCAATTAAACTCTTGCAAAATATATATTTATGTAAATATTGCAATAATATACATGTCTCAACCCATTTTAAAATCACCTGCCTTCAGGTTTCTATACTTCCAGAAATTACTTTTGTTACAGTTCAGCATGATTCCTGTGAAAATACAGCTTACTTAATCAATGGGTTCTGGTTAACATACTTTTTCATCTTTCCATAATAGGACTTTATCTGAATTCCTGTAAAGATGATGGGTAACAAATTCTTTCTTCTATTCTGCCCCAGTCCGTCCTCCCCAATTAAGTCAATTACACTGTGTTGTAATACTTATGATAGGGATGATTCCTTTAAGTGTTTAGCAAAATCCAAGGGTCTGTGAACAGCAGCCTCTTTGAGATGTGTCTGAATCAATTCCTTTAAATCTTCATTGAGAAATGAATCCCCTTGTAAAAATTTATCCTGGAAAGTATCAAAATTTTAGATATTTTACATTATTTATACAACTATCTAAATACGGTCAACATAAAGATTTCCATTAGTGTTTCAAAAGAGTAGTGATAATTTTATTACTTTATTTATTACTTCCCTAAACCATCTCCTGAAGGTGAGGACAGAAGATGTTAACTGACCCCCACGGACTACCAGCAAGAGGCTGTCAGTTTGTCCAGGGGAGGTCAGAAAAAGGATTTGTTTTCTCTATATGTATGTTCTTCCATTCTTCTTTGTACTAAGCTAAGGGTAGCTTGCCATACCAGCCTTTGGTTTACATCATGCAAACTATTTTGATTCCCTATTTTTAATCATTCTTACATTTAAAAAAGCTACAGTGTGAAATACACACGAACTACCTCTCAAAGAGAACAGCCCTCTCACTTCTAAGACTGAATTTCTATTCATGGTTTCTATCAAGTGGCCCAGACGATAGTGTGCCGTCCCATAGAGACATGCTGCAAAGGCCTATGGCTGACTAACTACAGAGGAGAAGCAAGTGGGCCAGAGTAAAACTGAGATATCAACAGAGTTTGTTTGAGAAGAAATGAACAAGACTCCAAATTAAATTTAGGAGATGTACATCACTTTAACATTAGTAGTTACTGATTTTTTTTTGTTAATTATTTTCAAAGGTATTACATGCTAGGCACTCTCACTCACATACTAGACAGTTCTATTTCCATCTGCTAATGCCAGACATGTAACTACTGTGAAGATCAGAAGATAGGCAAATTTACAAGCCACGTTCAGAGGAGCCAGTTACTTATTTAATAAAGAAATTCTATGCTGTCAGAGGACTTCGCTGACAGTAGATTATCAGTAGGAGACTCCGTTGCAATTCATAGTGCACCACATTTTCAAAAGTGGGGATAAAGTCTGGCTTTAAAAAGTGGAGGGTACTTATGTGACATGTAATGGGAGCTGTCACTTGGAACATGTTTCATAGTGAAGTTCTGTGACATATTCACCTTTTTCGCTCTCCCATAAAAACTCTATGTTCCCCTCTTATAACACTCTTCAGTTACACACTGGCACTTATGGGGGCAATTCCTCTCCCCCCCCCCACCCTTTTTATGTTGAATCAGAGCTCTGGGAATTTGGCCTCCTGTTGACTCAAGACTCTAAGACAAGAGCTTCTATGGAAAGGCAATAGAAGCAAACTTACCCTGAGCCAAAAAAGAGCATGACAGATGAAAAAAACAACACTACATTCACGTTACTACACATGCTTGTACTACAGGAGATGGAACTATTCATACAATTTCTCTTCTTTCACAGTAAGCAGTCATCAAAATCCCATACCAGTATAAAGGACTTCATTGGGAAACTATGTTGGATGTAGAGTTAAAACAAGCACATTAACCTCATGATGCTGAGCAGTGAGTCAGGAGCTCTAATATCTATTTGTAAAAATGTATGTTTAAGAAAGGACAGTGAAAGAAACAGTACCTTTTTTCTAGGTGTAACTGATGCAACAGGAGGCTTAAAAGTCATTCCTTTCATATTATAGGTCTCAAAAAGTTCTGTGCCAGACCTGTAACACAAGATCAGTTTTACACAATCAAAATAAATCGTATAAAGTATATGTCCATAAAACGAGTCTCACTTCACTTCTCTATGAACTCAAAGTGACCTTCTCACTACTTCAGTCCCAAAAGGGAAGAAAGACTATCCAGTAATACAGAATATCAAGTGGAAAAGTTTGGTATGAATTACAAAAGAAGAGTAGCGACAAACATAGTCATTATACTTGCTTGTAAAATGACTTTAAATTATTACGCTGAGATTAACAACATAGCTGAAGAACGAACAAAGATGCAAATGAGGGAAGCTAGAGTCCAGCTCACAGGAAAGATTGCTATGCATGCCTGACAGTTCCAAACAGTTGTCTGCCCTCACACTAATTTCCATCAGTACATACTTCAGAACCCTGCACTGCAATTAGTTTTCATTGGACTATCGCAGCCCAGCAACACTGCTCCTTATTAAGACCCATAGGCTGCTACTGAGCAACACAAAGTGCTTTTACTCCTATGAGGGCAGAATATGCTATATTTGCATGATTTTTATCCTCTGCAAACAAGTCCTTAGATCAAGATTTCTCAAACTTCATTGCACCACAGTCCCTTTCTGACAAAAAAAAATTACTACATGACCATATGAGAGTTGATTCCCCCATCCTGGTCAGAGGGACCTGTGACCTGTGGGCCTCGCTAGGCTAAAGCCAAAGCCTGATCCTTGCCACCAAATGCTGAAAGCTCTTGGGACGTTGTCTTTAGCCCTGAGTGATAAGAGTCAGGCTTTGGCTTCAACCCCAGGTCCCATCAAGTCTAATGCCAGCCTGGTTTAAAATGGGATCAAGATCCACTTTCCAACATATGAAAAATTACTCACTGAGGAATCTTCTAACAACTACTGCTTTGCCAGTGAACTGTATTTCAAAACATAACTATCATGTATCCTACCTTCGACTCAAATCAGGTTTGAGAGCTTCTGAACCTTCAGTTGGAGCTCCAGCAATAAGGTGATCTGCAAATTTCTGCACTGTTGGATGATAGTGTCTCTAAAAGGAAGGAGATTGGTGAGGGACAGGATGGCATGTACTTGCGAATGTATTTCATAAATAATACTGTAATTATACATCACACAGAACATTTTCAACAAACTTCTTTTCTGTTTCAGGATGAGACTAATGATTAGCCAGTGTCCTAAGGGTTACATACACTATGTTACTGACTCAAAACCACTCATAGTTTGGATGCAGTGTACAAGGCTTGACAAGTGGCAGAGAGCCCCGCTCGCCAGCCGCACGGTTTGGCACGCTGCACATGCGCAGACTGCGCTGCGCATGCACTGACCGCACTGCGCGGCCGCACCGGGCTAAAATCTACTCGCCACGGGCAAGTAGATTGCCCTAATTGTCGAGCCCTGTTCATTACAGTTAATCTTAACTTTTTTCTTTCAATAAATATTTTATATACATTATAAAAAACAATTTCCATTACATATTTATAGAATCATAGAATCACAGAACTGGAAGGGACCATGAGAGACCATCACGTCCAGTCCCTGCCCTCACAGCAGGACCAAGCACTGTCTCTAGATCAGGGTGGCCAATCCGTTACAGACAAAGATCCAAAATAGTGGTGGATACAGCGCAAAGAGCTGAGGGGAAAAAAGTTGTTGAGCAAAAAAAACAAACAAAAAAAGCCCCGGCCGCCGCCCTTTAAGAACATAGCAGGCATTGTCCTTTTAAGATGGCCATTTTTAAGTCTGCACAGGACGCCACGACTCCAGCTCTTTCTCTTTCAGACAGAAACATGCTGCCCCTTTCACTGCTGCAAGTGGGGAGCTACAATTTTTTCTTTGAAGAGCTGCATGCGGCTTGCAAGCCGCGGGTTGGCCACTCCTGCTCTAGATCATCCCTGACAGGTGTCTATCTAACCTGCTCTTAAATATCTCCAGTGATGGAGATTCCACAACACCCATAGGCAATTTATTCCAGTGTTTCACCACCCTAACAGTTAGGAAGTTTTTCCTAATGTCCAAC
>JANRFK010003679.1:36338045-36357677 GCA_030068395.1 Apalone spinifera | reverse complement strand
GGCTGGACTTGATGACCTTCTGAGGTCTCTTCCAGCTCTATGATTCTATGATTGCTTCTTGTCCTATTCTCAGAGGCCAAGGACAACAATTATTCTCCCTCCGCCTTGTAACAACCCTTTTAGATATTTGAAACCACTATCATGTCTCCTCTCAGTCTTCTCTTTACTAAACTAAACAAGCCCAATTATTTCAGTCTTCCCTCACAGGTCATGATTTCTAGATCTTTAATCGTTTTTTATAGCTCCTCTCTGGACCTTCTCCAATTTTTCCACATCTCTCTTGAAAAGTGGTGTCTAGAACTGGACAATACTCCAATTAAGGCCTAATCAGTGTAGTGTAGAGTGCAAGAATGATTTCTCGTTTCTTGCTCACAACACTCCAGTTAAAACATCCCAGAATCATGTTTGCTTTTTTTGCAACAGTGTCACATTGTTGATTCATGTTTAACTTGTCATCATCCACTATGACCCCTAAATCCGTCTCAGCAGTATTCCTTCCTAGATAATCACTTCCCATTCTGTCTGTGTGAAACTGATTGTTCCTTCCTAAGTGGAGCACTTTGCATTTGTCCTTATTAAACTTCATCCTGTTTACCTCAGCCCATTTCTCTAGTTTGTCCAGTTCATTTTGAATTTTGACCCTACCCTCCAAAGCACTTACAATCTCTCCCAGCTTGGTATCATCCGCAAACTCTCTACGTACTCTCTATGCCAGTGGTCACCAACCAGTAGATCGGGATCTACTGGTAGATCTTGGAGCCTCTGACAGGTGATCCTGACAGGTCTGACTAAGAAGCTAACAAGTGCCAGCACTTCAGCTGCCCTCCACCCACTGCTGCACTTCTCCTGCCCTTTGTCTTGGAGCTGTCCCCTCAGGAGTCTCCTGCTTACTGGGCAGGGGAGGGAGAAGAGGATGCTTATATCAGGGTGCCCCCCTCCCACTCTGTGTCCTATCTCCAAGAGCAGAGAGGGGGCACAACAGGTCTTGGGATGGAGTTTGCTGGCTGCTTTTGGGAGCGCAAGGTCAGGGCAGGGGTGAGCCTGCCTTAGCCTCACTGCACCACCACCAGGAGCCACCTGAGGTAAGCAGGGCCCAGCTAGAGCCCACATCCCAAAACCCTGCCCCCATCATGAACCCCCTCCTACACTCCAAACCCCTACCCTAGCCCTGAGCACCCCTGCATCCAAATGCCCTGCTGAAGTCTGCACCTAGAACCCTTTCCAGCATCCCAACTGCCTGCCCCAAGCTCAGTTCAGAGCCCCTCTTGCACTCCAAATCCCTTAATTCAAGTCCAGAGCCTGCACCCCAACCCTCTGCCCCAGACGGGTGAAAGTGAGCAAGGGGTGGGGCCTCAGAGAAGGGGCACAAATGAGGTGGGGCAAGGGTATTTGGGTGTGACGTAGATCTTGGATTGCACTTAAATTAAAAAAGTGATCTCGTGCTTAAAAAGGTTGGAGACCACTGCTTTATGCCATCGTCTAAATCAGGGCTACTCAACTTTGGAAGCCCCAAATCCAACGTGATTCTCACAGGATATGCCAAACGCAGCAACTTAAGTGTGGTTGCATATACATGCAAATATATGTAAATAGCTTCTTTCACACTGACAGGCATGAATACAAAGATTAAGGCAAGACTGCACAACACACAGGCCCCATTTAAGTCAGTTCTGCTGATATTAATAAAATGCAATATTTATCCGATTTCTACCATAAGACAGCACTTTTAATGAGCAATGACAGTCTAGGAATTCAACTACTAAAACGTGTATCTACAGAAGATCATTTTATTGACTACTTTTTTGTTTTGGCTCCCACCCGCAGGCTGCACATTGAACCCCACATAAATCCAAACAGCACCACGGGCCGCAATCAAATGGGCCGCATGCGGCCCATGGGCCGCATGTTGAGTAGCCCTGATCTAAATCATTGAAGAAGATATTGAACAGAACAGGTCCCAAAACCAGACCCTGCGAAACCCCACTTGTTATATCTTTCCAGCAGGACTGTTAACCATTAATAACTACTCTCTGGGAACTGTTGTCTAGCCAGTTATGCACCCACCTTATAGTAGCCCCATCTAGGTTGCATTTCCCTAGTTTACTGATAAGAAGGTCATGCAACACTGTGTCAAATGCCTTACTAAAGTCTAGGTATACCATATCCACTGCTTCTCCCTTAGCCACAAGGCTTGATAGCCTATCAAAGAAAGCGATCGTATTGGTTGGACATGATTTGTTCTTTATGTATCCATGCTGGCTGTTACTTATCACCTTATCATCTTCCAAATGTTTGCAGATGGATTCCTTAATTACTTGCTCCATTATCTTCTCTGGCACAGAAGTTAAACTAACTGGTCTGTAGTTTCCTGGGTTGTTCTTATTTCCCTTTTTATAGATGGGCACTATATTTGCCTTTTTCTGGTCTTTTGGAATCTCTCCCAATTTCCATGACTTTCAAAGATGATAGCTAAAGGCTGATACTTCCTCTATCAGCAACTTGAGTATTCTAGGATGCATTTCATCAGGCCCTGGTGACTTGCAGACATCTAATTTTTCTAAGTCATTTTTAACTTTTTTTTTTAATTTTATCTTCTAAACCTACCCCATTTCCACTATCATTCAGTATGTTAAACATCCCATCCTCCTCCAATATCTTTCCATATTTGCAGAGATAGGCCTTAAATGTATTTTATGGAATAAGTAGCTAGCTATATTAAAAGCATATTGACAAAATACAATGGCCACAAAGGTTTCCATTAGGCTACCAGCTCCACTGAAACAATTTATCAAACCCACCAATGTTCAGATTTCTCTTACTGTTATCTTTGTCCATGTCTCAGATGGTTGGTTAATCTCAGTGTAATAATTTAAAGCCACTTCACTTGTTTGTAATTTGTCTAGTTGGTGGAATGAACACTCCTCTGTCTGCAGCACAGTAACTTATAATGCCACATCCCAATCCATTTAAAAATTAACAGAAATATTCTAGGCACTGGTGGACACCAGTGTTTTTTCTCTAATTTTTCCCTTATTGGTACACATGAAATTCAGGTGGTAGGGGTGGGCCAAGGGGCTCTGAGTGTGGGAGGGTGCTCAAGCCAGGGTCAGACGGTTGGAGTGCAGAAATGTGAGGGCTCTGTCTGGGGATGCAGGCTTTGGGGTGCTGCTAAGGTTGAGGGGCCCAGAGCTGGATCAGAGGGTTGAAGGTGCAAGGGCTCCAGGGTGGGGCCAGGTATAAGGGGCTCAGGGCTGGAACAGAGGGTTGGGGTGCAAAGGTTCTGGCTGGCATGCAGCCTCTTGGGTGGAGCTGGGGATGAAGGATTTGGTGTGCAAGCTGCCTGATGGAGGACTATCTGCAGCACTCTCACCACAGCAACTTGGAGCCAGGTGAGAGGGGGCTGCAGCAGGTACAGTTAGGGGAGAGGCAGCTGTCCCCCACCTGGGGCAGGTCCAGGCTAGGTGAGGGTCACGAAAGGGGCACCTGTCCCCTGACAGCAGCAGCTCTGGGTTGCGTGCCATGGCCAGGGTAGGTGCCACCTCCTCCAGCCCCAGCACAGAGCAGCTGTGCCCAAGGTGGGGAAGATGTCTCCTCCCCTGGCCCCAGCATGGAGCTGCCACAGCTGGGACGAAGGGGGAAGAAGCCTCAGCCACAGCACAGAACTACCATGGCAGCTCTGTGCTGGGGCCAGTGGGCATAGCTGGCATTCTGTGTGCCCACTCTTAGCACTGTGCAGGACTTGTTCGGCAGCTTCACGGACACCCACATTGAACAACTCAGAGGAAACTTAGATGGGCACAAACCTAGTGATGCAAATTTAGAAGACAGGAAAAGACTGAATCACAAGAAAATCAGTACCCCAGATTTCCCGGTGCTGTGATGCTACAGGCTGAGGAATCTTTCTGCTGCACCCCCTGCTGCTGCCTACACATATCAAAGGCAGCAGATTAATTTGCTCTGCTGAAAGCTTGGATTCTAACAGAAAGAAGAAAATCTTCAGGGAGGATTTTGAGAGGGGTGGGAAGGAGAGAGTCAAGAGGCACAAAGATGAGATAGTGGGGGGAGCAGAGACCCAGAAAGAACTGAAGGGTGGAGGTGGGAAGTGGTGGTGAAGACACACCAAAGGTGGAAGGGGAGAGACTGGGTGAACTGGCAAGAAAGAAGGGACCCACAGTGGGAGAAGAGAAGGGAAACCGACACTGGAAGAAGGGGGAGAAGCAGGGGCCTGGAATGAGAAGAATGAAGGGACCATGCGCCATGGCAAATACGTGGTGAATGAAGGCGCACACACGCAGCCTCTGCCATGATGCAAACAAGGGCGATGGCCTGTGGCAGAGGGGTAAATGGGGGTCACACAGAGTCCGCCAAGAGGGAAATGTTGGGGAGAGTTGCAGGTAGTCCCTGAAACAGGGTGCGACACAAAGAGATAATAGGGAAGAATGGAGGGATGCAAGGAGTCCTTATGGGTGCAACGTGCTTGGTTTACACTAGCCACAAAGCATGAGATCCCCTTAGCATAATTAAATAGAAAGGATGTACACAGCACACAACCCACCTCAAAATACCATTGTAACAAACTGAAAGTATTGTTAGCAGAAGTTAGACAAAGCTATGTCATCTAGAGTCCACAGTCTAGAGATTATAGCATTGATCTGAACTCTGTATTTTAGTTAAGTATATAAACATTTAGCCAGCTCCCCAGAATTATCCAAATAGTAACTCACCCGTAACGCATGTAATTCCCAAAGAGCTGTGTTCTGAGCATTGCAACACTCTGGCTCATCCAGTTCTGGGAGATAAAGTCCACTACCTTGAGCCTCATTGTCTAGCAGGAGGTCTGTTTTGGGGAACATCTATCACACCATGACACAGAAAAAGAAATTATCTCACATGTTAATGCATATAACATGATAATACAATTTCAAGAGTGTAACCAAAAATTCAGCATTATTAAGACCCAGCAGTACTTATGGAAATGCTGCTTTCATGTTTAAAAAATACTTCAAAATATTCTGTAGTAAAATAAAATTAAAAAATAAATACTACATAACAATTCATGGACTAGCAAATTCTGTGGGAGGACACTGCTAACAGAAAGAAGATAATCAAATAAGAAATCTTCCATTCCAGCAAATGACTAAGAACTTACTTGCATCAATATTCTGTTGGTTGCCAAGATCCCAACACTGGAATTTGGAAGGACGTGGAGAGCAAGTGTGGAAAGTCGCTTTATGAAAGCGAGGGCTCGTTGCTGAGAAACCTGTTTCCTGCGTTTGGTAAGCATTACATCCAGGCACTGAAGCACGATCACCATATCATCATTTGTAGCTCCTCAAAAAACAGAATACGTAAAAACCCATTTAAAAGGTAACAAGAGACTTTCTACATAAGAAAGAAAATATTCTGTGAAGGATGTTGCTTAGAAATTAGAGCCCTAGAATATTGTATTAAATTGTTCAAACAAACAGTAGTTATTAACATGACAGACAAAAACATGCATCTACTTTTATAAAACTCTTACTGCTTTGACTGACTCAATATATTTGTGCTTCTTTTAACAATACATTTATTCCAACAAGGATATTTAAATTCACAAACATTCTTTTGGTCCTAATTACACTGATCATTCTTTCAATTACTTATAATCAGGGCTTGCCAGCCGCACTGTCCGCATGCGCAGATCACCCGAACCCGGCTCTTCCGGGTTGCAATATACTCGCCATGGGCGAGTAGATTGTATTATTTGTTGAGCCCTGCTTATAATTATAAAAGAGTGCTCATCAAGTGTTGTGAATGCATGTACAACAAAAAATAGTATATAGCTAATTAATGAGTTACTCCTTACACTATACAAGTTAATGAAACTCAAACTAAATGAATCCTTACTTTACTAGACAACTTTTTCACAAATTGTTAAAACATATATTAAAGAGCAATTAATGTTGAAAATATAAAATTTACAAAAGATCAATAGTGATTTAAATTGCCTTTGCAAAGAATCAATATGGAATCAAAAGACAGATTTCTAGAAGAAGAGATCTGATCAGGGATAGGACACTGGCAGCGCGGGGGCAACAACCAATCCACCAGGTCATTTTATATGGCCCACCACAGCCAAACTCAGGGCAAGCAATCCAGCAATGCCAAAGATAGGAAAATATGGAAGGGCCCTGCCTAGGGTACATACATACAGTATATCATATGATGCTGCAACAAGAGCCAATGGACTGGAGGTGGGAGTCAGGCCCAGCCCTAGTTCTACAGTATAGGAGCTGTTGCTGTAGGATGAGTGCAAGGCAGATGTGCTCTCCAACTCCTCCCTTAGACAGCCTCTGGACATACCCATTAGCCCACCACAGAGTTTTAGTGGATTTTGTGGCCTTGTGCTACCACAGAGTTACCCATTCCTGGTTTCGATGCTGATGCAACATCACTCACTAGGCCCCTAATGAAATCTGACACTATTTGAAATTGGTACTATGCAATGCTATTAACTTGAAAGAAGAACAAACCAGTTAAAACGAATTGCCATTCTTTTGCAGAAATGGATAAAAAATAGGTGTCTTCACATTTTTAAGACTATCATACAAATAAAATCAACATTAGACACTGAAGTTACCTGCATGTAGTCTAAATAGTGTCCTATAAAGGTGAGTGTAGAACTTTGAAGGGTCAATGTTGAGAACATCACCTATTTAAAAAAGAATCCCAAATAAGTAGGTTTACTTCAGTAACTATAATCTAAAAACAAATTATAAAGTTTAACTTTTAGAGAATTACCTTGGCCAGACAAAATATGAAAAGCAGTGAGAACACAATGAAGGCTCTCCCGATAGCTTAGATCCTGGGAATACAAAAGAATAGCTGATACACAATAGATACAGCTTTATTTTAAGAAAATGTCTCAAGAAATTACCTCAATAGACAAATCTCAACTTACCCGAGAAGCAATGAGAGAATGTAGAACAACCAACAGGTCATCAAAAAAATCTACATTTATGAGATGGGCAAACCTAGAACCAGGGAGATTGTTATTTTTCTGTAACTACAGACAATTTTCTCTGCAAGTTCATTCAAAGCATTCTGTGACCTGCCAAAGACTACTTCTTCATCCTTTACTTACATCAAATGCCCTTTTGGGTTTACTCTATATTCACCCAGCATGATAATGCAACCCCTCCGAGGCACATGCCAACTTTTCATTAGTGCTACTGCACAGCACAAAGAATGACTTTAAATTTCTTTATTAAAAACCAGAATAAATAATGCAGTCCCTTCATGATTTCAAAAATTATTGTCATGTAAATCCTATACTGACAATTAGATACTACAATGATAGATGTAAGAAGTGATCAAACATATAAACTAATTAATTTTGGTGTCTTTTATTCATATATCCTTCATGAAGTTCAACTGCTCATGCAAAAGTTCCTTAAAATGTCTTTTTACTGACTCATATTTTTTTCTAAAATACATAGACAAATATTGCCTTATAGCTCTTACTTTGCAAGACCTTCCAGAACTGCAGGCAAAAGAGGGGATTTCTGTACCTTCTTCAGTATTCTGAAGTAAGTTAAAAATACAATATTCAGCATCTCTGTATGCTGTGGGGAAAGTACATAATATTATATCAATATGCATGGAAAACATGTACTGCAGATTCATTTAAACTAAACTCAAACTTTTCCTTTTTTTCTAATTTTGAACTCACTAGCCCCCCCAGAATCCTAATAATTACAAATATGGTCATCCAAAAATTCCTTTCACAGAGAATACAGCCACACATTACTAAAAGTCAGCAGGTGGATTTTAGATTCTGTAGTAAACTAAAATGAATAATGATATTTCTAAATCTGACCAACATAAATCATGCTTCTATAGTCTATTTTGATGCAACACCTCATTCAGAGAAAGAATTCAAAAGACCTTCTTAAATATAAATAAAATAAATGCCAACAAAGTGATACTAAACAAGTGTACATATTTAAAGGGAAGATGTTTTAAATAGGCAGTGTCGGGGGGGAGGGGTGGCAAAAGGGCCTTTGTGGACCGGATCTGGCCCCCCAAGCGGGTCGATCCGGCCTGTGGAGGCCCTGCCACTCCCCCGCCCCTAGGACAATTAGACCCTGGGGGCGAGGGGAAGCGCATGAAGTTTCTTCCGCCCTGCCAGGAGTGCCCGGAGACTTTATGCGCTCCCGCATCTCCAAGCCCTCACTGGCCTAGGAGTAGGGGGAGCAAGTGAAGTTTCCTCTGCCCTGCAAAGGAGCATGTGATGCTTAGAAGCACCACATGCACCTGGCAGGGCAGGAGGAGACTTCACGCATTCACCCACCCCCAAGTCGATTGTCCTGGGGATAGTAAGGGGAGAGTGTGAAGTCTCCTCTCATCGCCAAGGGCATGGGTGCCTAGGGGGAAGCTCTGGGGGAAGAGCAAAGACTTCACTGTGTGGGTGGGGAAGCAGAGAAGTATCCTGGCTGCGCCCCTTCCACTTGAGGCCCCAGGCCACTTCAAAAATTTCTGAAGTGGCCCCCGGCAAAAAAATTATTGCTCACCCCTAATCTAGGGGTAAATACTAAAACTTACATCATAATTAATTTTTATAGGGCTTCTAGCAGCAGAATTTTTCTCAGACACACAAAGGATGACTAGAACAAGTCCAAGCAATTCCACTTTAATGGAGGCCTCTGCTGTAGACTATAATCTAGTCAGTCATTTACAAATTACAGGTATCATTTGTGCTCAACCTGTGTTTTTAGAGTTTTGGTTTCCTCAACATAGCTAAGTCTGCAAGTTGCAAAAATGAAACTTTCCCAGCTTCTACCTCATGACCTACAATATCTTTTCTGCCTAAGAAGTTATCTTCCATGCCTCATATCACCAATCTCTTAGTGTACTATCATTACCTACTGAGCTAATGTGACAGAGAAGAGACAACAACCTGGACTTCAAAGACTTCAGACAACTAACTTTAATTGCTTGCAAGCACACATACAAAAGCAGAAAAAACAATGTCTCCAATTTCCTACCAATTTCAGTTTTTTTTCTTTACTCTCTGATGCTTCTGCTTCCAAGAGTTCTCGTTCCAGCTTCTCTTCCGCTTTCTTCCACTGAAAATATATTCATTTAAAAGATATTCAATATTCTGGCAAATTAAAAAATACCACTTCCAACTACGCCTGGAGGCCAGCATCCAGAGGTATCTGAAATATCCATGTTCAATGCTATGCTGATCTTTTGTGAGTTCCACCGTGGAATGAAATTGTCTTAATGATGGGAGTAGGGTAATGGAGGATAACCTCTTCTCACCAACTAATAAACAGAACCAAGTCACACTATTAGAAGTTTTCCTAATGATTGTAATAAGTAAAGGGAAAATAACAGAATTAGGAAAATCAAATAAATTCCTTGATGTGCTCCAAAATGCTCTATAAACACTGCTATTCAATGCAATTACCAGCACCAAGGAATAGCGAAGGTAACAAAGCAATAATTTTCATTAATACCTTTCTTTGCATCCTTGAAAGATTTTTCCTTTTCTCCTTATAGGACATGAACTTTTTATTTGCAGTTATGTCTTCTGTGTCTTTTTTTACTTCTACTTCTTTAATTCTTAGATGAAGGAATATTTTTAGCACCTAAAATTGAGAAAGCAATATTAAAATATGTAGTGCCTGAAGTATAACCAAGTCATGGACAGTAAACTTACAACAGCAGTTTATCAACATCAGGCATTCAAGGTTGGGTGTGTCAGACTGAGCTTCTGCCCTGTCACACTGAGTCTTTATACAGATTTGAATAGCTAAGCAGAAAACATACACAATGTGTTTTCATAAAATATTAATTTACAGAAGTCTTCCCTTACGTGACCATGGCTATAGACTTTGATGCCTGCAACACACCTTAACCTATTTTTTTATTTAAATCCAGGGACTAGAACTTGTAACTTGAACATGCCTTTATTTCTCCAAAGTGAAGTCCTCATACCTCATATCACTTTCCCATGAATGAAACCTATATATCAACCCATAATAAATGAAAGCACTAATATTCTTAGCTAAATGATACTTCAGAAATAAATTATAACTAGGGCTGTCGATTAATCACAGTTGACTCATGCAGTTAACTCAAAAAAAATGAATCACAATTAAAATAATACATGTGCCATAATGCACCCTTCTTACTGTGATGAATGTGCAACTTACAAACGTGATTTTTGAGACACAGCTGCACTCAAAATAACAATGTAAAACTTTACAGCCTACAAGACCATTCGTGCCTACTTCTTGTTCAGTCAATCACTAGGACAAAAAAGTTTGTTTACATTTATAAGAGATAATGCTGATGGCTTCTTATTTACAATGGAACCTGAAAGTGAGAACAAGTGTTCACATGGCACTTTTGTAGCTGGCATTGCAATGATTTGTTCACCAGATATATAAACATTCACTTTTATACTTTGGCCATCCATTCCAGAGGACATACTTCCAGGCTGATTATGCTCATTAAAAAATTATGTGTTAATTAAATTTTGACTGAACTCTTTGAGGGAGAAAAATGTATCACCATTTTACCCACATTCTGTCATATATTTAATGTTATAGCAGTCTCCAATAATAACCCAGTATATTGTCTGTTTAAAGATTTAAGAACGGAAAAAAAAAGTAGCTACAGCACTCAACCTAACATTTAAGAATCTTAAGGTTTCTACTGACCAAATACTCAAACACAATTAATACTAATAACCAGGAAGGAATACATGCCAAAATAAGGAAAAACGATATTTAGAAAAGTTAGATGTACTCAAATCAGCAGGGCTTGATGAAATTCATCTTGGGTACTTAAAGGCACTGTCTAAAGCAATCTCAGAACCCTTAATAATTATCTTCAGAAACTCAAGGAGGGTAAGTGAGGTCCCAGAAGAATGTAGTAGGGCAAACATAGTATCTTTCTTTTAAAAAAGGAACAAAAAACTCAGGTATTATAGATATGACAGCCTAACTTTGATACCCGGAATGATCATGGGACATATTAAATAATCAATTTGTAAGCACTCAGATGGATAATAGGTTATAAGAAATTGCCAGCTTGGATTTTTTAAAACAAATTATGCCAAATCAACCCAATTTTCTTTTTTGACAGGATTACTAGCCTAGTGGATGGGAGAAAGAAGTAGATATGACAGAGCTTGATTTTAGTAAAGCTGTTGACACGGTCCTACATGACATTCTCATAATCAAACTAGGGAAATGTAGTCCATATAAAATTACTATTAAATGAATGCACCACTGGTTGAAAGACCATTTAACCCTCCTGACCTGGGCTGCGCCACTCTCCCGGGAGGGAGGGAAAAGGAGCTCTTTTCACTGTGCGCCCCACTTGGCCTCCTGCCCTGGGCTCTGCTCTGCCTTTATCGGAGGGCAGGGGAGAAGCAGCATGTGTGCATTTGCCTGCAAGCCAGATCTGGCATGAAGCCTTGGGGCTTCCCAGGCCAGCTTGAGCTGCCAGACTTTGGCCTTCAGTGCACACGCATGCTTCCTTCTTTCCCACGCCCCCAGGGCTGGGAAGGAGTCAGGAACGCACCATGAAGTTGCCAACTCAGGTGGAGAAAGAGATGGGGCCAAACTGCCATGAGAGGCAGCTCAGCTGACATATGTTATTTTTGCCTCTGTAAGCGGAGACAACACACTCGTAATGCCATGTTACGCACTCTGCAGCGTCGGGGCACGAATATGCCTAATCTCTTCCCCCTCCACTCCCAAGTTCAGACTCACGTCTGCAGGGCATGCGCAATGAACGGGCTCCCCCTCGCTCTCCCCTGTCCCCTGCAGGAAGTTGACTCTGGCTCCAATCTTGCAGGGGGTGCGATGCTGGATCGCCAGCATGGGCTCCCCACTGTGGGTGGGGGAGAGTAAAGGGGAGCCCATTCATTGTGTGTGACACTGAATATCATCTTGCATGCCACTTATGGCACGCATGCTGGATGTTGCCTACCCATGAGTTATCAATAGTTGTTTTGACAAACTGGGAGGGCAGACTTTGTGGGTCCCGCTGTCTTCAGGACCACCAATGAATCTGGTACTATTCCATATTTTAATTAGTGACTTTGATAACAGAGAGGAGAGAATACTTATAAAATATGCATAAGACATCACAATGGGAGGGGTTGCAAGCATTTGGAAGACTTTAGAATTAAAAATCACTGTGAAGTCGATTTTTTCAGGGTTTTGGGGCTTGTTGGGGTTTTTTTTGGAAGATTAGGAAAGTATACACGAAAACTTCATTAAAAGGACATAAAGGTTGCAAAATCAAGCACTATCTTTTCCAAAGGTTCAGTTCCTGTTTCAAGGGGAAAGCTGAGCCGGAATGTAACAGGAAGAACAAATAGTCTCTGGACATCCAGCACTCTGGTCATCTGAAGAAGTGGGCTGTGCCCACGAAAGCTCATGATACCATTTTCATGTTTTCTTAGTCTTTAAAGTGCTACCAGACTAGTTGTTGTTTTTTAAATTTATTTAATTAAAGACTGTATATGAGGTATATATGCACGAGGAGGAAACATTAAGCAACCTTACTTCTGTATAGGCAACCTTACTTCTGAAATTTCTTAATTTGAGTGCTAGAGTTCGTAACCTTCATGTCCTTTTTATGTAGTTTTTAATAAACAATTTCTTAGGCTTCTAAAAAAGCAAACTTTTCAAAAAGTGGATATATTTGAGGACAGAAATGCAGGAATTCAATTCTAGGCTCTGAAGGGAAGTATATTCTGTACTGAGTACAAATCTTTCAGTTCAGTTCCTTCATGTCTGACTCCTTCCAGGCATCCCTATGCCTGCATGTTCTGACCCCTGGTCTGACTCCATGTCCTGGTGCCCACCTTCCCAAGCTTTTCATCCAGTTCCAGTTCCCTTGTGCAGCCAATCCATTATTCTCACCAGACTCCTCATTCTGATACCTCCTCCCCCCATCCCAGGAATACCTCCCTGGTTTCCCAATTCTAGTTTCTTTGCTCAGCCAGTTCTATTCTTCCTTCTTATCCGCCCCCCCCCCCTCCCGCCCCCTCTTTGGCTCTTCATCTGAACTCTGTCTTACACTGGCCACTCCATTTACTGGCTCTGGCTGGCAGCCCAAAGTTTGTTTTTTGTTAATATTTTTACATTGCTAAGCAAAAGTCCCAACTGTACAGCTGGGAAAGCTAGCTAGGAATTTTCTATTGCAATGATTTTTGGTGGAAAATGCAGTTAACATAAAATCAAAATTTTGTGCTGGCAAATTTCAAATTTGCAAAAATTGTCTTATTTGCATTGCAAACATTGGAACAAGACATTTTTTTTCAGGTAGGTTTGACCCCAATCAAAATATTTTGGTGAGTTGAACTGAACCAAATATTTCATTCTGAATCAAGCATTAAACTGCATCTACCTATGATGTGGCAACACGTTACAGGATTCCATTCTCTTGCTTCCAGTCTCTCTTATGGGCTGGGACTCCTTGGCTGGACTACATCTCACATAATGCACTTGCAATCTCCTCTCTAACTGAACCATGAGGTGCATGGTGGGGATCACCTGGCTGCACTGCATCAAGAGAAATATAGACGAGGCAGGAAGACCAGAACACAAGTAGCAGAAGTTCTGCAGAAAAACAGGCAGATGCAGTTGAATGTTGAACTGACATTTCAGAATCAAAGTTTTTTGGTCTGTATGTTTTTTTGATGTTTCGACTTTTTGTCCTAATTTAGACTGCAAACCAAATTTCAAAATATAAGCATTGGGGGGGAAGGGTCATCAAACACACTATTCCCCTTATCTCCTTTTTAGGGGTCAAGACATCCTAAACTTGTTTTATTCTCAAGAATGATAGTGAAATACCGGAAGGCTTTACTAACTCTTTAGTATTTCATTATTTTTTTGCCATTGTCAAAAGACAATTCTGAAGTACAACAGAAACTTACCTCAGGTCTAACATCATAATTTCTACTCTTTACAAGGCTGGAAATCACTTTAACAACACCCAGAGAAACAGAGCCCAGTTTGTCTTGTTTAAAGAGCTTCTTTACAGCTTCACAACACATTTCAGAAATCTGCAAAGTTAATTAAAATGTTTATTCTCAGAAAATATCAAAAAGAGAAGTTCATGCTATTAGTTACTCAGTAACAATTTCTATGAAAATTTCCATTTTCAATGAAAAAAATCATCAAATAGAGAGAGAAAGTCTGTAAAACAGTGTTAAAAAAGGATACACACTTTGAAATGAACTTTCAAAAATCAGAAATATTTTTCATGTAAGAAAACGGCTCTTAAAATCATAACAAATAATTGGGAAAATACCCACCAATTTTGATGTGTCATTCATGAGAGGTACAATCAGCACAATAATGTTATTGTGGAAATTGAAGTGAGGTAGCGCCACAAGAAGCTCACATAGACACTTAATTGCAATCTCTGCCAGACCTTTATACGCTTTTAATGAGATCACGTTACTTTTCTTCAGCTTCCTTTGCTTCCAATCTGAATAAAATATTATTTTTGTTATTATTATACAAAATTTAGCTATTGCATTATTTTTGAGTATTTTTCTGGCAGATTTCCTGATGTTTTATTAGAATAAGTCTTAAGTACAGATTTCTATGAAATAATCAAAAAACTTGTAAGTGCAGAAAACAATACTCAGTCTAATCATAAACACTTATGTGATCCTGCAAACACTTACGATAGGAGGGAAACATAAGAAAGGAGGGAAACTTAAGAAAGGAGGGAAACATACACTATACCTTTAACTGTTTGTTCCAGATTTTCCAAGTAAAATTTGTACTGGCTCACAAGGCCTTCTTCAAACTCCCTTAGTTTCTGAGTTTCTTTTTTAACCTGTAAACATAATACTGATGAACTATTTTTTCAAGACCTAAGTATTTCAGTTACCTCATGCTGCCAATACAAGTTTGGTGATCTGGATTTTTTCCTGTTTTTGAGAGGGGTTTTTAATGCAGTTTAACTAATTCACCTCTTAAGTTAATTCAGATTAATTTTCCTGTATGTCCCCATGTATATAAGCCAGGGGTGGGCAATAATTTTAGACGGGGGGCCACTTCACTAAAGCGGCCCCAGGATGTACCGGAAGGGGCAGGGTCTTGGGCAGAAGGGATGGGGCCAGGACACTGCTGTGTTCCCTTCCCTTCCCTATAGACACTGGCTGGCCTTGAGGTAGGGGAGCACGTGAAGTCTTTGCCCCCACCATTCCCCTGCCTAGAGAGAACTTCCAGTTATTCTGAACAGCTGGCGGTTCCCTCTAGGCACTCGCACCCCTAACGGCAGGAGACTTTGCGCACTCCCCCCACCTTCAGATCTATCAGGACCTGGGGGCAGGGGAGCACAAGAAGTCTCTCACTCCCTGCCCCTGCCCTGCAAGGGGCATGCAGCACTTATAGAGTGAAAGCACTGCACACTCCTTGCAGAGAGGGAGGAAACTTTGTGCGCTCCCTGCCTCTGTCCAGCAAGGGGTGCAGACACTTAGAGTGGACTCTCTAAGTGCCGGGCGCCCCTTGCAGAGCAGCAGCAGGGAGCGAGAGACTTTGCGCGTCACCGCCAAGCCCTAGGGGTGGGAGAGCTGCAGGGCGTCCATGAACTGGATCCACCTGCTTGGCGAGCTGGATCTGACCTATGGAGGATCCTTTGCCCACCCCAACATAAGCCCTAAAATACATGAATAACTGTATTAGTTATGACAGCATTTAATGGTTTTTCTTTCTGTTCAATTCCCTCTGCCTGACACTGAGTACTGATTTGTTCAATGGTTACCTATGTATCACACACATCTTACCCCAAAATATTTTTGGTGACTCTGAATATATAAGTGTTAACTAATAAGAAGTATTAAAAAAGATGTATCAAACAATTTACAAAATTATACTTTGATTTTCTCTTTTTTTAATTTTGTTTAATAGTTTGTTTCAATTTATAACCAGTACCATTCAAATAAAACTGTAAATATTTACTGTTAAATAAAATCACATAAACTTTCTTCATATAATGGTTATAACATCGTTAACACCGTCAAATTGCTTGCACGCACGCACGCACGCACCCTCCCCACCCCCCCGTTTGGGGAGAGGGCACTGGCAGGACAAGGGAGGGGTCGGAGCACCATCAAGTCCTGCTCCATTCCAGCTCTGACTTCCGGCTGCAGCTTCCACTCCCAGATTTTGTTCCCAGATGCGGCTCCAGCCTTGGCCACCTTACCCCTGTCCGTACACCCCGCCTACCTCCTGAAGCTGTGGCCTCAGTCCTGGCTAAAGCGCAGACAATGATAAGAGGGGACAACTACATTCACAGTTCAAGAGCCCATGTAGGTATGTCTACATTGCAACATAAAACCAGTATTACCTAGACTCAAGTCACCTGACCCATGCTAGGGAATCCTGGGCTGCTCTATATTTTTTCCCAGTGTAATGAGTTTTCTAACCCATGTTCAAATGTATGGCTCTGGAATCTACATTGCAATTCTCAGAACCAAAGGCAAAATAACCAAATCTGAGTCTATAATGCAGAGGTGGGCAATAATTTTCACAGGGAGACCACTTAATGAATGTTGGTAGGTAGTCAAAGGCTGGCTCCACCTCAGGAAGGCGGGGGGCTGAGGATTAGCTTTCCCTAGAGTTATCTGGGGCCAGAAGCTTTTAATTAATAACACTGCAAAGGGCTCCCTGCTCCGGCCCCACTGCTACTGTGTTGCCTGGAAGCTGCCCAGGTTGCTGTGGTTATTTAAAGGGCTCGCGGCTCCAGCCTCATCCAGGTTAGTTTCGCAACTGGGAGCCGTTAGCCATTTAAATAGGATCTGACTGCTGGAGCCACTGCCTAGAAATTTAGCGGCATGGACAGCAGGCTATTTAGCAGGCTATAAATAGAAAACAGCCTGTTGCAGTACATGGGCCGGATCAAAGTGTTAGGTGGGCTGAATCCAGACCCCGGGCCACATCTTGCCAAGCTATGCACCCTAGTGCCTTCCTCCCAAACCCCAAATGTGCCTGCTCTAGCCTAGAACCATGGTACACTGTGAAAACTTTACTTCCCATTCTGAGCATTACTGAAAGTTTGAAGGACGCTCCTTTGCCAAAGGCTTGATCAGTTCGCTCTCCATTTCAAACCCAGGAGGTTCTCGGATAATGAGTTTGCAAATCATTGCTAAGAGAACAGGTTAATGCTGATCTGAGCTGCTGCCATTCACACAAAGGAGGTAGTTTCCATTTTCAATAAAGTGGATTGCAGACTGTTGGGACAGAGGGGACTATGGAATTGTGTGATACTTCCAGCTGACTCCCAGGAATCAAGGAGGGCTGTGTGCGTACACTGTAAAGCAAAATGGCAGGGACCCTAAGTCTCAGCTTAACACAAGCTCGGACCCCCCAGCCCTGCAGGAACTTAGGACAATTGAAGTACATATGCAAAGGGGTGAAGCTTGTGCTTGAAATCAAGCATGCTGCAGTGTAAACATTAAGGATGTTAAACTGCATTTAATCAGCTATTTGCATTTAATCAGCTTCTTTATCTAGCCATGGACTTTCCATTGACTACTCGATAAGGGGGGAAACTTCAGAGCCGCAGTTGGGTTTGCTCCCAGCTCCAGGAGCTAACCCCGCTGTGGCTCTGCCTTTTAAATGTAGTAAGAGCCATCCAGCTCTTACTACATTTAAAAGGCAGAGGCACAGTGGGGGACTGGGCGCAAGCCTCCACTTTGCAAATGCAATAAGAGTGAAGTGGCTCTTACTACATTTAAAAAGCAGAGGTGCAGCGGGGGACTAAGTGCAAGCCAGCACAGCCACGTCCTGGCTCGTGCCCGGTCCCCCACTGTGCCTCTGCCTCCCTTGTCCCCCAGCACTGGATCCTGCTCTACCTGCTTGCTGCTTCTGATAGAGGCTGCAAGGGGGGGCAGAAGTGACTAGTTGAGTACTGACTTGACTAGTCGCTTACATCCCTAGTAAACATATCTCAGAAGTACTTCATATTAAAATAAGATTTGTTCAATTTATTCAAAAGCTAAATTTCGGTTAAGCATCTGTTTTAGATTGGAGGCAGACTATTCAAATCAGCAAACTATTCACACTATTTTATGAAGAAATGTGTAGCTTCACCTTGGTATGTTTTTCTGCTTCAGTCAGAGGCCGAATTTTATAAGAAGGAGTAATATCTTTGAATATTTCCATCAGCGAAACCATCACCAGCTTCCGAATAATCACAGCCACATTGGGGTCCTGTTCCATTAGCATGGCACGCAACTCTTTCAGCTTCTTTATCTATTCATGAAAACATATGGTGCAGGATAAATAAAGGTTATATGCCAAAGAGAAATACATTTACACATGCATTCTAAGCAAAGGATGGCAGTAAGAAAATAATCATATCTGGAAATAAAACTACAGGATGAAACTTTTTTAACCGGGACACTCTGGTCTGACAACATCCGTGGTCCGGAAGGACCATGGATGTTCCAGGACCTGAGTGTCCCAGTGGGGGGCTAGCAGCAGGGCTTTGGGAGCCCCATATGTGGTAGCAGGACTTCTCAGCAAGTCTGTGGGAACCCCATGCATGGCAGCAGGGCTTCCCAGCAGGGCTGCAGAAGCCCGGCACAGAGGCTGAGGATCTGGTGGGCACTGCAGCAGGAGCCTGGTATGTGCACAGGTAATGAGGCTGCCTGTCACAGCAGTGGGAGCCTGGCAAGCAGAGACAGAGGGGCTACCTGGTAGAGCAGGAGGGGCTGACAACAAGGCAGCGGGGCCAGCAAAAGGGAGGACCCCGCTGAAAGGGCAGTGGTCAGGCCAGGGCTGGAGAGGACATGGGGTACGGGAGCCAGAAATGACCACTCCTAGTCGGGCAAAATCCCACATCTGGGACGGGTCAGGTCCCGAGGGTGCTGGACCAGGCATGTCCAACCTGTACTATAATAAAGTGATATTATGCAAGCAGATAAGCGCACATTATTAAATACCAGGGAATGAATCAACAAGACCCAAAGAAATTAATTCAGAGTTCAGGAAAGTTTCAACTAGCAAGTCAATACAACTTTAAACAGAATGACAGGAAAATATTAAAGTGCATAAAGAACCACTGAAAAGTAAGGGTACAGTCACGAGCTTGCAAACAAAGCCCTAAGAAAAGGTTATGCTCACAGGAACTAAGGGAATGTCTACACTACAAAGTTAATTTGAACTAACAGCCGTTAGTTCGAATTAACTTTCATAGGCGCTACACATACAAACCGCTAGTTCGAACTTAATTCGAACTAGTGGAGCACTTAATTCGAACTAGGTAAACCTCATTCTACGAGAACTAATGCCTAGTTCGAATTAAGTAGTTCGAATTAAGGACTGTGTAGCCACTTAATTCTAACTAGTTGGAGGCTAGCCCTTCCCAGCTTGCCCTAGTGGCCACTCTGGGCCAAGCCAGGGAAACTATTCTGCCTCCCTCCTGGCCCCAGAGCCCTTAAAGGGCCACGGTCTGGCTACGGTGCCCGTGACAGGTGCAAGCCTGCCAGCACCCAGCCAGCAGACCCTGCACCTGGCACGGCATGAGCCAGCCACTTGCTGTCATCCAGCCCTCCGCCTCTTCCCAGGACCAGGCTGGCGGCTCCCAGGAGCCTGC
>JANRFK010003679.1:36287819-36329135 GCA_030068395.1 Apalone spinifera | reverse complement strand
TTTTTGTTTTAAGTTTTACAGAGCTTTATTATTTTTGTACTTTTGACACCCAAAAATTTAATCGCCCATCCAGCTATGATTAAGTTGTTTAAGCAATTGTGTTGCAATGGTAGAAAAAAAATTGTGTCTGATAACTGTTGGTACTGGGGGTATTTTTTTTTATTTTTTTTAAGGGATATTTTATAAAAAAAAAAAAAAAAAAGAAGAAGGTTGAGAAATACTGGTCTAACCTGCTCTTAAAAATCTCCCAATGATGGAGATACCACTGGGGGAGAGGGTGGGAGGAGAGGATGGGTGTTTTTTCACACCCCTGAGCCAGAGTCACACCACAGTACCATGCCAGTGTAGACAAGCCCTTACTTAGAACTCTCCTGAATTATGTTTGTGTTACACTATTGATTCATATTTAACCTGACTTTGAAGAATCTAGGAGGATTTAGTTTGGGGCATCATGCTCAATTCATTCTTTTCCTCATATTTCTAGTGTTAGTAACATAGTTTTTGTTCTTTTTTTAAGAAAAATAAAATTAAAAACTAGGTCATGTGCATTCTGCATCATACCATGTGCAAGCTCCATCATCAAGGAATCTATATGAACAGTTTTTACATGCTTAAGTGGTATGTGGGCTTGTTCAGAAAAGAGAATAGCTAGGATTTCAGGTTCAAAATAGCATTTGAACCTGAGTCTATAGAAATGTACGATCTTGACAGTCAAAAAAACAACAGGCTTGGGATCAGTTTGGAACTGAAGACAGGAAGGTGAACAGTGCAGTTTCCAAACATAATACTGAATGTAAACTGATCCAGAGAATAATGTATGAAGACACTCTTGAAGATAAGAAAACTCAAAAGAGGTCAGGAATAAAAAAAAAATCACATGAATATTTAAAGCATAAGTTTGTCTTTATGAGAAAATATGTCAATTTTCCTGCAGTTCATTTTATAATGCACTGCATACTCTTCTATTCTTGCATAAAAATAATGTAAGCATTATTACAATTTTCTCATCAGACTCCATGCAAGTAACCCTTTTAATGCAGTGGCAAAGAACGGGCAGATAATAATCTACAAAAAGGAAAGTCAAGACTCAAGAACCTGTACATGTTCACTAATAGGAGTACCAGAATAAAAAACTATTTGTAACTATTGGGTTAAGTTCTGGTTTCACTAGATGTCATGCTTACCTCTAATCCATCTATGCAAAACAGGTCCAACATCTTGTTAAATTCATCACCTTGACTTCAAGCAAACACTCACCTGCATTTTTGTTCTTGTATTCTTCCAAAGGAACAGATGTTCTGGATGTAACATCTTTGACAGCTTGCCTAAGTTTTCTTTGTTCTTTTCGATATTTCTTAGCAGTACTCTGCTGTTTAAACTGTTTATTCTTTAACTTGTTGTCAAGTTTTATTTTACTAGTTTTCAACAACTTGCGAAAGCTTGGAACTCGTTTTTTATTTTTTCTCTGAAAACCAACAGAAAACTTTCAGTGAATGGATTCATATTTATTTTTATTTAAAAATACCCCACACAAACTGTATTTATGTAACAGTTTTAAACCTGTCATGCTAAAGCTCACTAAGACCAGTCCTAGATAACAAACGTATTGTGAACAGAAATTTCTGTGGTTAGGTTTAAGTATACCCAATTCCTAGTTAATGAAATGAACTGCATTTAAGCAGAATAACTTGGAAACAAATGGGCCATAGATTTACAGAGAAACATTTCTGAACAATCCTAGTTCTATACAAAATATCCAGCACAGAAAGCAAGGCAGTTTAAATACAGTCCTATAGCACTTATAGAGCCTCCCCTTGTTTTAGGAGGGATTATTAAGAAAGTGGTGAGGGGATATTTGACATTTAGAGTACCTCTGTCCCCATTATTGTGGTTTCAGACACGGACACACAAACGTGACCATACTGATATTGATGTGATCTGTTCTTAGGCCAAGCTGTGCAGCATGTAGCACAATGGAATCCTAGCTCATAAGCAGGGGTCCCAAGTGGCGGGCAATACAAAGAATGCCCCTGTTAATGTTAGCAGCAGCAACCTCGGAAGCCAATTTCCGTACGAGATCACTGATCTGCTTCGCAGCTCTCTGTGGGGGAGGCCAAGTGCACATTTCGGCAGGCGCCCGCCTCGCCCGCAGAGACCAGAGAGTCGGAACTAGCCAGCGCTGCCGCTAGCCAGGAGGGCTTCCCCCTCCTCTTCGACACCCGCCCTGCGGTGCTACCCAGCGTGCGGGACAGGGAGTCTCGGCCGGTCTCAGGCTGAGCCAGGAGCCGGCTCCGAGCGCTCAATTCCCGGCCCGGCGGGGAAGGGGCGGCGTTGGCCTCAGCGGCCGGTGCCAGCGCTCGGGCGGGAGCCACAAGATGCCCGAGAGCTGCCCCCTCCCCCCACACCCGCGCCACGCGGGAGGCCGCCACGCTCCAAGCGCCCCTCCCACAGCCCCGTAGGGCCCCGCTTCCCCGCCCTCGGCTCCCCCCGGGAGAGCCCTCAGCCCGGCCCCACTCTGGCGCGCGCTACCGCCAGCCGCCCGCCCCCTCCCGCATCCCCACGCGCCGCAGGCCAGGTCGCTCACCGGCTTCATAGCGTGGCCTGTAGCGGTCCCAGCCACACGCGGCCACAGGGCGCTGCGCAGGCCCGGAAGCGCTGGGCGGGGGCGGGGCTGCCTCACAGCGGCCTCTGGCGGCTGAAAGCGAACGCGGGAAGCGGCCAGTAGCGCTGCCGCGGCTGCAGGGCTCGGCCCGTCCCCTCCCTTCAGCGCTCGTCAGGGCGCTGGGCTGCAGCAGCGGCCCTTGGAGCCGCTAGGCCAGAGCTGCCCGGCGAGCCGCCTGGCTGGAAGCGCGACCAGCGTTCGCGGGCTGGCTGGTGGGGCTGTGGAATTGTTCCGGATTGAGTTGCACGTGTAGGGGGAACAGGAGTGTCTTCACGGCTGCAGGAGAGTTAGTCAGGACCCGGTGCAGGAAAGCTCTTACTGCCTCATTTCAGCCAAGCTGAAGGGAAATACTTATTAGTGCTAGAGCCTGCGACCTTCACCCAGAGGCACTGGGACAATTTTTATAGGGGAAGTGATGAGAGCCATTGAACCAAACCGATATGAAATAGAAACCACTTCAAGCCAGCAGCCCGTCTGTACCTATAGTTCCCAGCACCTATGCCCTAAACCAAAATGACAAGATGAAAAAAGATAGTCCCAACCCATAACAGCCTGGCAAATGTCATCTGAAAGCACCCACTTCTGTATAATAGCAGAATCACCCACTTACACTCCTGTTCACTTTACACAGCATAAAGCTAACTTGTTTCAAATTCATGAATACAGCTTTCAAAAGAAAAATCATAGTGGCACTAGCCCAACTGGGCCAAAAATAAGCATACTAAACTTTTAAATCAGCTGAAGTTAAAATGAGCTAGCCCAACACTATATTAATAAAACTGTTAAAGGCTATTTCATTTGTTTTACTTACAACATGGCTGCGTCTAAACTGGCCAGTTTTTGCAGAAAATCATCTGCTTTTCCGCAAAAACTGGCCAGCTGTCTACACTGGCCGCTTGAATTTCCGCAAAAGCACTGACGATCTGATGTAAGATCGTCAGTGCTTTTGCGGAAAAACTATGCTGCTCCCGTTCGGGCAAAAGTCCCTTTTGCGCAAAAGTTTTGCACAAAAGGGCCAGTGTAGACAGCTGACATTTCTTTTCCGCAAAAAAGCCCCAATCGCGAAAATAGTGATCGGGGCTTTTTTGCGCAAAAGCGCGTCTAGATTGGCCACGGACGCTTTTCCGCAAAAAGTGCTTTTGTGGAAATGTGTCCGTGCCAATCTAGACGCTCTTTTCCGAAAATGCATTTCGGAAAATCATGCCAGTCTAGACGTAGCCCATGTGTTTGGCTATCCTTGATAAGGGATTTGTTACATTCCTTCAAAATGGTGGTGTACTAGTTTGTTTTGCACCAGCAATGCTCATTTTATAAAGGTCCATTCTTTAGCCTCCATTATCTGACTTTTCTATCCCTCCACTTGCTCATCACATCACCGCAACAGGGCTTTCCAGGAGGTAGGCTGAACCCTTTAGCTTCACTAAAACTGGTACTAGATCATTCACCTTTACCGATGACATAGCCAACTAATATAGCTAACAATAGGTTGGAGTTTGGTACCAAGTCTTGTATGAAGAGCTGAAAGCCATCAGGTTTTGCTCCCTTTTTAAGGCCATACTTGACAAAGCCCTGCCTAGAATGATTTAGTTGCGGTTGGACCTGAGCAGGGGATTGTACTAGATGACTGCCTGAGGTCTCTTTCAACCCTAATTATCTATAATTAGATGTATCCTCCATTAGCATGCAACTTCAGCAGAAGAAAACCTGAATCTAAGGTGATTATATAGCAATTGTGAAAAATTGGGACACTTTCCTCTCAACCATGGGGAGAGGGGAGTACAGTTGTGTACATAAAACAAATGCATGTTATCTTCTATACCCAAACTACTATCCAATTAATGTTAACCACTTTATTATCTACATTGTAATGCGGTCTTCCTCTGATCTACTGACAGAGGAATAGCCACCATCATATCTCCTCTGTCCAAATTTTCACCATTTCCTTGACTCAGAACAAGGCTTGGTGATGAAGGCAGATTGATTTCCACCTCCAACTCACACCATCAGAAAACCCCTTGTCTGAACAAATTCAACATGTGCGTTTGTGTCAACAATGAAGTAAGGAGTGACTTGTTGAATATAAATCAAAGTTTTCCCCATTGTCTTGACTGTCCCTGGCAGCACAGCTAACATGCCTATCTATCAGAAAGACAACAAAATACCCCTTGACTCTGGCTCCATCAGTGACACAGGAAGAGGACCACAAGTTGAAACATTTCCATGAGGGGCATTCCACATCCCCAACCCTAGCTCATCAGCAAACCAGCACTATCAGATCAATATCAACTCATTTGTATTACAGTAGAACTCAAAGATCCCACTATGCTGGATATTGTACACACATCAAATAGGATAAAACAGCAACGTTGCTGAATCTATCACCTGGAATCATCATCAATTTAGTGCATCAAGCTCACAAATTAATCATTTCAATTTTCCTCACTGTGAGAAAATCCTTTAGGTAGAACTTAGATTGAAGAGAAAAGTTTAGACAATAGTTTTCTGCTGTTTTCAATTAAAGACGACGCCCAAAAATGGAATAAAGACTCAAATACTTGTTCTGCTTATGAGTTTTATTTACATAGGAATTATTAGTGGTCTTAAGTGAAGGCTAGATCCCTTTTATATACAATTTTATATACATGTTTATACTTGAAAAGTAAGAAAACTGTACAACAGAACTCAAAAACAAAAGACAAATAAATTGGATCCAGAGTAGTGAATACATAAGAAAAAAAAACTCAGACATTTTAAATTGTGTTATGAGTAGTATATTTAAATGTAGTTTTAAACTGGAGAGCAACATAAAAAGTTTACACCACACTAATTCAAATTTTTAACCAGAACAAGTTATGCAGACTCTGCTTTTAACACTGGACAACTGAAAAAACCTCCCAAATTTAAAAATATGTAATGATAAATCTGACTTCATTTCCACAGAGGAACCAGTTACAAAAATCACAGGTAAGCAATTTATTTACATTAAATACTATCAAAAATGGACTTTGAAAGAGCAAGTCAGTCACTTGCAGTATTATGTCTGCAATTTCTAATCACTACGATCAAAAGTTGTATTCTATATATTTTAAAGACTAGGAAATATTGAAAAATATCTGCTTGTGTGACATGTACCATCTCATTTTCATACAATTAAAAGAAAAAAATCAGTATTGCCAAACAATATGCTTTTTGGACTGTTCAGTATTGCACACCATAAGAGAACATTTCAAAAACAATTCCATCTGCATTTTTTTCCAGCATTTGTGTGTGGACTGAAATTTTTAGGATCTATTCCCCTTAAATTTAGAGACTGTCCTCAATTGCTTGTTTCATTAGTGTTTGCCATCAAGAATAAATGTGAACCCTTTTTTTATTAGTAATGGTTAAGTAAGATACAATCTTCTGGTGGTAAGTAACTGTTTGTGGAATACTCAGTTCCTTTAACATAAGCTGCACGCTCAACACTTCAGAAAACAAATGCTTGTAACCATCTGTTACTTAAGGTTTATCATATAGCTACACTGTAAATAAGGTAATTATAGCACAGGTAAAAGCATACATGTGCTAGCTTTACTCTAGCAGGGGGAAGGGAGGAGAGAAGAGGGGTGCATGGCTAACATGACTGAAGAGGTGTCATACAGGCTAGCCATTCCAGTATAAAACCAGGGACCCTGATGTATAGTCAGCTGGCCACCTTACACTGAATCCATGCTTTCACTATGATTGTTATCCATTGTAGCATCAGTATGCCATATCTACCCATGAAATCATTACACCTTAATTTCAGTGTACACAGACTTTTATAATAAAAAACTACAAATAATGGACCTGATCTTGCCAGCATTTAAGTCAACTGGACTTTTGTTACTTTATTTGTAGCAGTACTGGGCATAATATTTCCATGGTTCTTCTTAAGTTACATTTGCCTAAGCTGAAGAATGAATCTACAACTGAAGTGAGCTAAATTAAGACGTACTCCAAACCTTTATATAACCTGGTACAAACATACCTAAACTCGTTTGGTCCACAATATTTCTTACTAGTTAATTGTGGAGGTAATATTTGTACCAGCATTTGGTTCAGATAGCAGTTCTTGGGCCTTATTTAACGTTCTCCTCACTCCCCCAAAAAAGTGCCTTTGTGGTATTTGTAAAAAATGTATGCCTCAAAATTTTTGTAAGTACCAACAAAAGTTATTACAAATGTTATTGCATTAAGCAGATTCTTTTTAAATATTAAATATGTATTACTTTCTCAGTTTCACAAGTTTTAGTATTTTGCTCTGTGAAAATAATTCTTCTCACAAAAAGCTATTTAATACTGGCAACAGCGTGAAGATTTCATCGGTTTCTACCACTATATTCAGTCAATACTGCCTTTCCTCATGTTTCTTTTCTCTATAGTGGTTTTCACATAGAAATGATGTAATAATTCCTTTTTATTCAAGTGGTTTTCTGCAATTTCTATAGATCTTTATATTACAGAGATTAGCTTTTCAGTGCTGGGCTATGGTTCTTGTCCCCTTCTTTGTTATCCTTCATTAGTGAGGCAAACACCTATAAATCAACATTAAAAATATAAGTTAACATTTATTTTAACCTGCAACTCATTTTAATTATTAAAAGTTATCACCTAATTCAATCTCCTGCACTCATGGCAAGACTAAGTATTCTCAAGAGCAGTGTTTCTGAAAGCGTTCCGCGAAATCACTTTCAGAAACACATTAACTGGCATCCCTGGTTTGTTTATTTACTGGCGCCGTAGCCATGGAGCCTCGCAGCTCCCATTGGCTCTGTTTTGTCTTTTGCAGCCAAGGGGAGCCACAGGAAGCAGCGTGGACCAGACCACCGCTTCCCACGGCTCCCATTGGCTGCGACGCCAGTAAATAAACAAATCAGGGTGGCCAGGTATCAGGTTGACCAGATATGATTTGTCAATGACAAATCATGATGACTGTTACTTTTCACCTTGTTTTCACAAACATCAAGAAGAATTGATTATTTGCTCCATCATCATTCCAGGTACAAAAGTTAAACTGACCGGTCTGTAATTCCCCAGCTTGTCCTTATTTCCATTTTTATAGATTGGAATTAGTTCTGCCCCTTTTCCAGTCTTCTGGAATCTCTCCCATCTTCTATGACTTTTCAAAGATAATCGCTAAAGGCTCAGATATCTCCTCAATCAGCTCCTTGTATATTCTAAGAGGCATTTCATCAACCCTGGTGTCTTGAAGATATTTAACTTATCTAAGTATCTTTTCCCTATTTTATCTTCATTTTCATTAGCATTCACTATGTTAGACTTCCAATGACCACCAACTTTCTTGGTGAAAAATCAAAAACAAGTAAGTTATTAAGCACCTCTCTCATTTTCAGATTTTCTATTGTTTCCCTCCCCCATTGAGTAATGAACCTACCCAGCCCTTAGTCGTCTTCTTGCTTCTGATTTAATGGAGTTAACCTACATGTTTTCAAATTACACAGGCCACTGTCTATTTTGAGATATGTGTACTAACAGCTTTTAGACATTTTCACTCACCTGGGCCCATTTTTTGTTACTATTCTGCATCTGAACAGCTGCAATGCAACTAAAAAGCTTTTCCGATGTGATGTCTTCAGGCAGTTTTGTTAGAAACTGTGCTATGTGAATGAAGTCCAACTGTAGGAGGATATCTTCATATAATCGAAGGATTCCTAATCCTGTTCTAAACAAAAACTCTTCTCCATCTCTACAAAATACATCCCAGACGCGACAGGCCAGATCAAGTGGTAGTGACTTGCTATAGAGTGTGAAGATCCTATAATTGCATAAACATGGTAATTGGTTAGTGCTACTGTTCTACTTCAGAATCAGATCTCACATCCTCTCCTTTCTCTAAGTTACTGAAAAAGCCATAACATGACAATTAGCACTGACATGTTCAAGAGCCAAATGTTTTCTAGTTTTATCCTGTCAGACTGTTGCAAGAAAAGCTAGCAGAGGTTTATATCAGAGCTACTCAACTTTGGAAGCTCTGGGTGCCACGAGGATACTCTAAGACCAGGCGGAGAGCTGCAACTTAAGTGTGTTTGTATATATATGCAAATAGCTTCTTTCACACTGACAGGAATGAATACAAAGATTAAGCCTTAAGCTGTGGCACCAGACCCAAACATGGCCAGAGTGAGCCTATCAGCACCTCTCAGGCTCTGCCCACAGTGTTAAGCAGCCAGAACTTCCCACAATGCCCAGGCGCTCCTGGCAGCTCCTCCCTGGGGGCTAGAAACACAGACACCCTGTACCCGTCTGTCTCAGCCAGCCCGTTTGCTTGAGTCTTTCAATGCTCACCCCGCCTGGGAGACGCCTCACCATTGGAAAGTGTGTTCCCATTGGAGGCCATGTTCAAAGGATCCCACCCGTGGGCCGCACGTTGAGCCCCACGTAAACCCAAACTGAGTAGCCCTAGTTTAGACAGTCCCTAGAATTTGAATTCCCAATCTGAGATAACAGATTCTCTCCCCTTTTCACCCATGCTACAGGGAATGCTCCATTGAGAGCTTCCCTCTCCCTCAGCAATTTAGATATCTTCCATCCACTGCAATTCAGATGGCTCCAAAAAGACAGTGTGAAGCAGAGATATACAGCACTCTGTATCAGGTGCTAAATCTGGGTTGCTATAGCCATTAACTTACCAGTCTATCAAGTATATATCTGGAGTAAGACTATATGATTTGAAGTGAAGGAATAGTCTTGGGAGATTTTCTTCAAAGAATACTTCAAATGCTGCAAAATATTTCAGCATCTGTAGGGGGAGTATCACAAAAAGCGAGGCTCTTAAAACTTTAAAATTCTTCCATAGTACAACAAATTTTGCTTTTTTTATTTCTCTAGAAATATATCTTAAGTAATTGATCACACTAGCTTGTCTAATTCTAACCACCATTAGACATTGTTTCTCTCTCTCTCACACACACACACACACACACACACACACACAAAAAAGGATTAAAAGGTTATAGTAGTAAAATAAGTTCTGAATCCAAGAACAAAATCAAGGTTTAATACTTCACAATTTGTTAGCATACCATGCTGTGATCCACACGAAAAAAGGCCAGCTGGCATGGCTTGTTTAGGAGGTTTGCAAAGGCAATGAAAGCATCTGCCTCTTCTAGGTTGAGAATGAGTACTGCAGCAATGAAGGACATCCCTTGTACCTTCAATAGGGAAGTGCAATTAGCGCACACAGAATAAATAGCACAATATCTAAAATTTATAATATGCAATGTGTCATTAACCATTATGTGCAAAATTATGTGATGTTTAAGGAAATATGGTTAAAGTAAAGGCAAAATATTAAATCAGGTTTACAAAATTCTTTACAACATGTAGCAAAAAACACTGATAACATAGTATCAAGAAAATTATATTTATTTTGCAGAAGCAAGTTAGGAATGTTTGTGTCAGTTTCCAGGAAGACTTTGGGTAATCAAAAGGTGCTCTGGAATTTGGAATACCCCCTCGTTAGTCTTAGAGGCTGGATGCAAAGCTCATTGCAGAGAGATCTTGACCCTAAATTCATTGTTAAGGTATGGGGAAAACTGCTACAAGAAAATTAAAGCACATGGTAAGGGCTCAGGCATAGTTATGGTGACCATATTTGCTGAACCAAAATTAGGGACATGTTAGCCACACCCCCTGCCACAAGAAGTCCCGCCCATGGAGGTAGTATTCCTGGGGTCAAGATGGACACTTGACCAGAAGTAAAGGGTGTCGTGTGACCCCTCTAAAAACTTCTCCCACCATCCTGCCACTAACTGGGATGCGTTTGACCCCCACAGAACACCCCCCCCCCCCCCATGCAACTATCCTGCAATTGCATTAACACAACTTGCATTGCATTAACTTGGGGGGAGAAGCCAGGGAAAGCATTTCCTCTTAAGATTTCCTCCCATGTGTGGGGTGAATTTTGTCTTGTGCACTAGTATTGAGTTCATGTATGCTTGTTCGGATGTGTGCCAATGTGGCACCCACGTTTTATTAATAAATCTCTTATAAACCTCTCCCTTTTCCCTCTGCTTCCATGTCTCCCACCCTCCCCTTGCCCTATCTGCTCCCCATCCCTCACCTTCCTCTGCTGTCCTGGCTCCTGCCCTTCTCACTCCCCATAGCCTGTGTGTACCTGCCCTCCTCCCCTGCACCAGCCCTTCTCTTCCCATTGTGTACACTCCTCCTCTAGCCCCACTCTGATCATCTGTAGCTACCCCTCCCCATTCCTCTCCTAACACCTCCCTCTCCCCACCTGCCCTGCCTCTGTCCTCTGGTGCCCATCCCTCTCCTCCATATGTCTGCCCTTCTACTTCACCTCCACAATCCCCTTGGTACTTGCACCTTCCCTTACTTCTGCATCTCCCTGGTTCCTCTCCCTTCCCTCACTGCCCCTGCCCTCCTTGCTTGCTCTCCCTGGTGCCCACACCTCCTTTCAACCACTTCTCCTGGCACCCACTCCTCCCCTTGCCCCCACTGTCCCTCCCCTCATCTCCCAGCATCACCCTGTGTTTTCCTTTTTCGCACCACTCCCCCCCCCCCCCCCCCCCCCCCCCCCCCCACTGACACTTCCCTCCCATTCTCCCTCCTGCCCTTTTCCTCATTGTCTTCTCTTAGCCCCCTGACATTTGTCTGTCCTCCACCCTGCCTCTTGGTGCCTTCCCCTTTCTTTTCTTTTCCTGCCCCCTCTCCTCTCAGCACAAGCCCCGTTCTCGCCTCACCCCCACAGTGAGGCTGCCCACAGTGCTATTTTTAGTACCGCAGTTCCGGTCCCCGTGGGCTGCCTGGCTCCAGCTGGAGTCAGGCGACATCCGCACGAGGCCCATTCCAGTGAGGCTGCACCGGCTTGAGCGTGCCTTGTGTGACTGCTGCTTGACTCCAGTTGGAGCTGAGGCCGCCTGCATGGACTCAGACCACACTACTAAAAATAGCAACGCGGGCGTACCCCGCCCGGCAGTGCCCCAGATACTGTCACCAGACCAAGACCCCATGCAGCAGAGGCGGTGGGGGGAGTAAGGGAAGGACAGAGGTAGGGTCTGCATGCTACTGGAAGCCAGCCCAGCTGCCCTATACTCCCTGCTGGGGGGACATGGGAGACACCACATGAGGAGAAATGGCACAGCACCATTTCTTGCTTCTTCCCACAAGCCAGCATCCCCATCAAGTAGTGAAATGTCCGGCTGGGCTTTCTCAGACATTTCACTACTTGATAGAGCACCGGGCCAGAGTATTTAAATTCAGGACTGTCCCAGAAAAATCAGGACATACGGTTAGCGTAGGCACAGACAACTAGTGTTTAGAAAAGGGGCAATGCTCCAGCCACACAGTAAAGTCAACTGGAACATTCCAATGACTTTTGTTTTCATACCCTTGGGTCCATACTCCTTAAGTGCCTATATAAATAGTTAGCGACATTTAAATTTTTGCACCTTTGCTGCCTGGAAATCTAGGAGCAAGGAAGTCAAAGTATCTACCAATTTCTCCTATCATTTCTACCTGTTAACATGTCTCGCCTCCATCTCACCTAAACCAGTGTTTCTCAACTTTTTTATAAAGTACCCTTTTTAAAAAAAATTATAAGTATCCCCAGTACCTACAGTTTTCAGACACACAAATGTTTTTTCTACCATTGCAACACATTTGTTTAAACAACTTAGTTGTAGCCAGGCAGGCAATTATTATTTTTGTACTTTTTATACCCAAAAGTTTCAAGTGCTGTAAAACTTAACAAAAATTCAGTTCTCCACATTTCAGTTGTGTTGACATACACACACCCAGACTTCTCTCAAGTATCCCTAAGGGTACTCATACCACTGGTTGAGAAACACTGATCTAGACAACCACTGTATTTGGGGACTTTTTTTTTTTAAAAGAGCATTTTAACAGTAACAAATCTACATATCAAACCTCCCTTGTTGGGTGCCCTTGGTTCCAAAGCACAGTTTGACGGACACCAGGAGGTTAAGGCTGGGGCTGTGCTCCCTGGCACTGCCTCCAGCTCCTCACCACACCTACATCTCTCACTGTGCCAGCCCTGGACAGGGGCTGGTCCCACTGCCTCCAGCCCCAGCTGGGGCTAAGCCCTCCACAGTGCCAGTCTAGGCTGTGTACCTAGCTGCCAGCTCCACTAACTCTAGCCCTGGTCAGGGCTGCATTCCCCACTGCCAGCCCCAGCTAAGACTCTGCTTTTGGCTGCCAACCACGCAGCCTCCAGCCCCGTCTAGGGCTTCACTCCCCACCATGCACCCCTCTACCATGCCAGCCCCAACTGAGGCGGTGTTTCCCACCGTGCCATTTCCGGGCAAAGCTGAGTTTCTGGCCACTAACCCCGCTGCCTCCAGTCCCAGCTGGAGCTGTGCTCTTTGTTGCAGCCCCGGCCAGTGTTGTGCTCCACACCGCGCCACCACCACTGGGGATGCGCTCCCCACCACCAGCCCTGGGTGGACTGCACTTCTGAACCTGGCCAGCCGGGGCTCTTTGGTCCAACAATATCCATGGTCCTGCCAGACCACAGATGGTGCTAGACCAGAGTCTTCAGATTTGAGGTTTAACCTATACTATCTTTAAAAAACTTCCCTGCATGTGATAGCTGACCATAACATCCAGTAGCTTTTCAGAGACCTATCATATGATAAGTAAGGTTGGAACTACTTTTAAAAAATGCAGATGGCACAGCACAATAAAAGTATAGAGAAACAGAAGCTTTGATACACTGCAACTTAAATATCTACACCATTAAAATATATTGGTATATAAAGCAAACACTTACATATCCCACATCAGGTCTGTAACACGTATATGCTCCTAAGACACTATGCAAGAGATCATGATATGGACCTCCCTTGGAGAGAGAAAAAAAAATGTGAATCTAAATAATTAAACTAATTAAATCTATTATTTTAACATTCAAAGGTGATCCCCCTAAATTACTATACTATTCATAACCAATGTATAAATCCCAACTTATACACATGCACATTAATTTTGCTTCATGATCCACAATTATAAAAAGCAATTCTTAATATGGTGTTCCTGTCAAGAATACCACCACTGCTACATAAGACCTATGATGTCTTGCATTCAAACGTTATAAAAATCTCAACTTCGTTCACATATTTTGAATAGACACAGTACAAATACACTTTATTCAAATGACAATAAAAGCTCTTCAGCTCTTCACATACAGTACATAATGTGAATTGACAAAGCTATGGCCTCTTTATGATACCAATCTTGAAACTGCTCACCTTCTGAAAAATATAGAAGGATGGAAATGTGCGTGATATATCCAACTTAATTAGTTCCAGGCTGGCCTCACGGTCAGCAACAGACACACCTGCATCTGCAAGTAAAAAAAGTCACTCACGGAAATAGATAAAATATGCACTTTTTTTACAGATATTTCTTTGAGTCAATACAATATGAGAAGAGTTACATTTTATTTTCTCCACAAATCCATACCATAAGAGTGGCATACCTAGGACTCAGAATTCCTCCTCTCCTCTCCTCCCCTCCCCTCCCCCCCCGAGACAACTCAGTAACTAGAGCTTTTAGATGCCTTTGCCAACATGGATCTCGCTGCTAAGTGTTTATGTACTCCACACACGCAAGCCTAACATTTTTTAGCCTGCAATGTCTGTTGGAAGCTGAGCATACCCCCTTACAAACACTAACTTCCCTCCCCAAAGGACAGGAACACTTCTAAGGCATGCCACATACATTGCTGGAGTCCTTGAGTGCACCTTACGTGAAGAGGGAGGGAAATGCTTATTTACAGCATACAAGATCTTAACACCATCAGCTCTATTAAAATCAGGCCCACTGAATACCAAATTGGTGTGGCAGGCAGACGAAGTACTTTGTCACCCTAACTCTTCCCTCTGAGATGACTGCCTCACCTCTGTGGCCAGAAACTAAAGTAGTATAAGGTCAGTGGAGGGAGGGGGAAGAGAAATCAGGCTTTTCTTGTTTCTCCAATTTCTCACACAACCCCTCCCCCCAAATAGCAATAGGTTTCTGCCCACTGATACCTGAAACACCCCCTGATTTTTTAAATTGATCAGGCCAACACAGGATAAACTAAAATAAGGTCAACTTTCCCACCCCACAGCTTGCGACTTCCAGGTTGTATTAACCTGACAACTCCTGTTGAACAATCAGTTCTAGAGTCACATGGTTAGAGTCACACAACTCATATAGTGAGGCTCTGGAGGGAATGTCATGAAGAACCACCCAAGTTAATCACTTTAATTCAGAATTTTCACTCTAATAATTCAGTAATTACCAGCTAGCTTTTTTCAACTCGTTAGCAGCAACAACTAACAACTGTTTAACATCAAGTCATCAGGATACCACATAATTTGCCTAAAAACATAATGTCAGGAACCACACTGCCATGAAAACAGGAGTGTATTAGTTTTAAATAAAATCTGCTAGGACAGAACATTAATATTAATTTCTTTAACTCATTCCCAAGTTGGCTTTTTTTTTAATCTTACTAGAATACAAAAAAGTCACTTCATGACATTTCATTTTCTCTTATTAAAAATGTATAAAATTCAGAGTAGGTAAAAACTTAGGCTTCCATTAATAAATTCTCTTCAGTAAAATAAATACTATGAACAGATAGTGGGTGGTAGCCATATCTGTCAACATTTAAAACCTGGAAAGTTATTTGAGAAAAAAGAGAAAACTTGAAAAATACATGAGATTAGAAAGCAATGTATAAAGTAAAAAGATGAATATTTTGCTAAAAAATTAACACCAATCCAAATACATAAAGTAAAATCTTGGGTATTTTCTGGACTTCTCTACCAAACAACATATCTTCCTGCTCTTGAAAATACAGGGGGGAGGGGGAAGAAGGGGGACTTCAAGTCCATTTGGCTTGGACTTCCCTTGAACATTTATTTAAAAAAGCAACATGAATACAATATAAATACAAACCATAGCTAGAGCCCCATTTTTCCTTTAAGGGTCTCAATATAAGCAACTGAATATTCTCTTTGAAACGTGATACTAGAATAATAAAAAAATTAAAATCCAACTGATGGTGTTCTCACAGTGCAAAAGCAAAAAAGATATCAAAGTCATTTAAACGTGCATGCCAAAAATAATCCAATAATCCAAATAATCCAAAACGTGTCATGCTCTTATATATATATATACACACACACACAGAGTTTGGAAACAGTTTTCCTCAGATTAGTCACGGATGTAGACCGACGAGAGTCTGACTAATTTACTGGCAAAGAACCTTTGGACATCAGGGTGGTCTAAGCAGAAATGTGGACAAAAATATTTTTCACTGTCACATGACTGCTCTATTTTTGAGCTGGTGTGTTTTGAAATAAGTGATTGTTATTGTAATAATTGTACTTTAAGTACAATAACAAAACAAAAATAAGTACACAAAAAAAATCACATTTTACAAGAAAAAATTTTTTAGCAGCAGCACAATAAATTAATACCTAGGACAAAAAAAATAGTCAACAATAAAAATAAGCCATATACACAATATGCAACTGAAGAAATTGGGGACAAAAATCGAAAATACAGAAGATTTGAAGTTACACAGAGGCATGCGTGCGTGTGGATGTTACTATCCCCATTTTAGAAAGCTGAGAAGGACAAGAGGGTCTTGCAGTTAGGAACCAGACTGCAACAAATACCTCAGGCAACTCACTTAATCTCTTCATCTCTCAGTTTCCCCACCTGTAAAATGGTTGCTAATACTTCCTCCTGTTTCAGGGCTGTTGCAAGGACACATTCACATATGTATAATGAGGCATTTAGATACGACGACGAGAACCACATAAGCAAGGCTAGGCAATGGCAAAGATAGTTCTAGGTAGGATTTGGCTATATTTGTGTTTGATCTACTTGACTCCTGGAAAGGCATGTCGTCACTGGTCCTAGATTTTCAAAGACTTAAAGAAAAAACATTCACTTAATATAAAAATTAACAAACTGCTCCCATCAATTTGTCTTTTGCAGGCATCTCTCTTGACATGAGGAGTAATAAAAGGGCATCCACTCAGTGATTTGCTACAATAAAAGAAAAACACCAAGTATGCACGGAAGGTCTTAATTAGCTTCTGAACGGAACTTCTGAGCCCTCAGACATTTGGCCATCTGTATGTCAAACCATACAAAATCCCCACAAATAATGTTTTGTATTACCACTGTAGGAACACACCTTCTACATCATTCTCTGAATTTGTCTCACTGAAGCTTTTCCATCTTTCCTTGGCTCTGGATAAGAAGATTTCATAGAGTTCTGCAAACAATACAGCAAACACACACAACCGTAACAAATTATTTTCAGAACAATGCTCTTTAGGTCTGGTTTCCTTTCCCCACCACCTGAAATCTAAAATCTAGGATCTTAAAATGAAAAAACCCATTAGATGAGATTACTAACAGTTCACTTTATTATACTTTTACATACAGTTCTAGAAATATCTACTATATTATGCTTTGTTTGGGGATGAGCAGTCCTGTGGACAAGACTGTTCATTGTTTTTAAAGCTACAGACCAACATGGATACCCTTCTGAAACTTTGTTTGGTGATGAACATTCAAATCACAAAACCAGGTTTACAAACCAATCCTTGTTTTCACCACGTTTATTGAAACAAACCACTCGCAAAAGCAAAAGAGTACTGTATTAGGTCTGGTTCTGGGGGAAAGTTGTGGACAAACAGGAGAGTCCAGAGGAAAGCAACAAAAATGACAAAAAGTTAAGTAAACCTGATCTCTGAGGAAAGTTAAAAAGCTGTGCATGTTTAATCTTGAGAAAAGACAACAGTGGATGGGGTGTGGAGGTATATACTTGCTTAATCTTACCAAATTCTTTTACATGTCTAATGTAAAGCTCAAGAATTACTATCACTTATAGCTTTTAGAAGAAAAGCTAGTATATTTACTTTGACGTTTCCATTAAAAATTGGTATTTATTACAAAGAACTTATGTGTTTGACTTTTACCCTTGCAGATGTGCCTTGACCTACCCAAACTGTTCCTTTTACAGTATTTGGAATTGGGAAATACTGGGTTAGAGCACTGGTGGACTGTTGGTGAATAGCAAATAAAACACTTTTTTTTTTAACATAGTAAAAAGGCAGAAGAGCCCTTCTAAAATTTGATGAAGCCACTAAATAGTGGAAAAACTCTGGCATACCAAGCCACAGCCAACACTTCGGAAAGAGGAGTGATGGCTCAAATGCCTGACAGGTTTAATTTAGGGATGCAAGCAATTAGTTGAGTAGACGACCACCCAATAAGCCTAGTTACTAGTTGCTCCCCCCACCCTTGCTGCCTCCAGCTTAAAAACCAATTCTCCTCAGCACCGTCTCCACGGAGAGGTGTGTAGGGGAGGCAGAGGCACAGTAAGGGACCCAGCACTTCTGGCTCACACAAGGTCCCAGGCCTCTGCGGCTCTGCTTTTTAAATGTAGTAAGAGGTGACAGCTCTTATTACATTTAAAAAGCAGAGCAGCAGCGATCCCTGAGCCAGTGCAAGCCAGGACTGCTCAATCTTAGCTCACACTGTCCCCCAGGAGCTAAACCCCTTATCGACTAATTGACTACTCGATTAGCTTAACCACCGCTACTTAACATCCCTAGTTTAATTGCAAATAAAAAAGACGACAGACAGAGTACTCATTGATGATATATAAAATATACGGAACTGAATGGTATTTAGGTAACATTATGCTCTTGTAAACAATTGGGTATTTAATTTCATACCGGGGTTAAACGCCTAATATACTGAGATGGTTTTGAAGCAGGTCAGTATTTAAAACTTGTACAATGCATAAAAATGAATAAAAATTGTATGAATAATGTTACTGTGGATATGCAGTGACCAAGTTTTAAACAAACTCAGCCTTTTTACTCTTTTCTAAATAAGCTGGAGATCATTAGAGCATATTATGGCCACACTTATGTAAGTATATATTCTTCAAGAATTCCCCAAGCCCTTACCACAAAAAAACAAACACACACTAAATTCAGTTCTCGACTAAATTTTTAAATTATTCTAATCCACAAGTAAACCTTTCCCTTATGTGTCTTGGAGGAATATATGCCTTTATACTCAAAGGCGTGCTCTAGAATAAAAAGCTGTGCAATGTTTATATATACACAGCAATGAAAACATGGAAACAAAAAGTTCCCATAGCTCAAAGGATACTGTATACAAGGTTGTGAAATATTTATATAATTAAGTGAACACATCCTAATGATATAAGTGGTTTTCTTTGAACCCCATTTCTTTCTTCACTCTATTTAAAAAAAAAACTATTTAATTCACTCTATTCTGACCATTTAAAAGAAAAACCTCACAAAGCTGACCACCATTCAAAGGCAAAGTGAAAGATTTCTGATTTACCTGAGCTGTAAAAAGGAATCATCCCTCCCATATCAGAGACAGCAAATAGAGGAAAGAAAAAAGGGGATCGGCACTAGTCTGGATAAATTAAGTTAAATAATTTTCCATAAAAGTATATGTATACATGACACACACCATGAGTAATATTTAATTCGTTTCCTATAGCTAGACTCCAGACCTTCCCACGAACACTGGGGGGTAACCCTTGCCACCACAATTCTCGAACTCTTCGGGTAGTACGCCTAGGGAACAAACAGAGGAAATTTAGCAATTTCTGTTTCCCGGACTCACTCAGCATTTGTTTAGCAGTAACATAACATACTACTATCCCCAATTTGGAGTTCTCTGCTTATGTTCTTGGACTGAAGCATTTAGACCACAATGCCTAGGAGCCCACTGTAAGGAACATCACATATTTCTTTAATAATTTCAGACTACATTTGAAACACTAATGGTAGATTATAAACCTTCTCTGGCTAGTAAGATTGGTTCAACATACAGTCAGGAGTAAGGAGGAAGAAAATAAAGTGGGTGGTTCCTCTGTGTTTTAAGAGGGGAAAAATAAACCATATTTGCATTAGGCTTACACTAGAAAATGTGTTTACTCACATGCCTTCCCAGTTAGGTAGTATTTCATTGATCCAAATCACCATAGCACTAGCAATATTTTCCTCTTGCTTGAACCGTTCTTTCATTATTCTTTTTCTTTTATGTGCTTCTTTAATTTCTGTTAAATAGACAATGTTTTAATGCATGATAGTCTCTGGAAGAGGTCAAAGCTTAAGAATTAATTCATATGTAAATGTATTTTTCATATGTCTGCTTTAGAGACTGAAAGCAAGGATTATCAAATTAGTTCTTTAAAATAAACTCATTTCCCTAGATGACAAGACATGTACAAATACATACGTCTTATATGCCTCACCTTCCTGCTTTGTGAATTGTCTATAAAAATAGAAATACAGTGTTCCACATTTACTGTAGCTAAATAATTTCCATGTCAAATGTATTCAGTTTATCAATAGTGTTTCTCCAAACCCAGCCATGCAAATTAATCTTGGGCATGAGAATCAAGCTGGTTTCTATCCTTTTCATACATCACCCTCAAAAGGGTCAAATCAGGATACAGGATGAGGGTTTAGATGCTCTTATGACACGACACAATCCAGTCTTTCCACCACCATCTAATGCCATATTTATTGCGCCATTACAATGACATAAGACCACCATTGTAAAAGATACCATCTATTGCCTTCTTCCTTTCGGTCTTCGCCCAGGTGATACACAATCAAGGGTTTGTCTAGGAATACAATATTTTGGTATCTGTATAACAGGTCTAAACTACAGCTATCTTCTTCTCTCAAATCATTCTCTGCACTGGCCAGTGTTTTATGCTATATCTTAGTATGGGTTACTTTACCCCACCAGCAGACACCAAGTATTCTTCACAAGCATCTCTGATGGAAGGGATTAAAATGTCCTGTTGTAGGTTTCTGGCATTTGCCAAGTTTCAGACACCGATAATGGGGTAACAATGGTGCCACAAAACTTGATCTTGATTCTTGTGTAAATCTCAGACAGCTGCTACCATTGAAGGCTCCACTTGCCTCCACTTCTTTATGGAGTTGGCTATTGAAACTAACTGTGCTTCCAAAATATACAAACTCATGTATACTTCACTATCAATCACATCTGTGCCATCACTGCTAACTCCTCCTTCAAAAATCATGACTAATTTTCTTCCGGATAATGCTTAATCCTACTTTGGTGGTCTCACATTTGTCATTGGCAGTGGTCTTTTTCATAGCATCATCATGTGCCCAATAGAACACGTTATCTACACAGGCGAAATCCTAAACATTTTCTCTATTCCATACAATTGTTTCTTACTTTCATTTTGCTTTTCGCATCACACTATCAAAATGCAGAAGAGAAAAAAAGTGATAAAATGCATTATTATTGCACTCCAGTGAAAATATCAAATCACTTTCCACTTAATCCACATACAGCATTTTGAGCCTTCATACAGCATCTTGCCCATGTCAACTTCCATTGTAACCCTATGAATGCAGTGCAAAGTTTTATTGAAATTTATAAAGTTCAAGAGTAATCTTTGCTGCTAAGCAAGGCCTTTCATAGCCATCTCAAGGTGTAAATGTGGTCCGTATACTTAGGGTGCAGTTTTTCCATCTATGGCTACTTTCCCGCAGGAGTATGCTACAGAACACTTTTCCGGTACGGAAAGTAGCATTATTCCTCACCAAATATTGTTTTCAGTAGTTTTCCTCTTTTTTTTTTTAATTTACGGATCATACCTTTCTTCTAATCCTCTGGACAGAATTAATTCTCTTAAACTATACCACATTTTATCCCACTTCCTCCCCAGCTTTACACATTTCAGCAATGATCTTATCTTGACCAGGCACTCGGCCATTTATTAGCTGTTTAATTGCTTCCTCTGTTTCTGCTTCTGAAACTTCTAGCAGTTAGATATTTAATTCTTCACCTTATCCACATCCATCAATTGGAACTGTTGGCTCTGGCTACCTGAATACTTTATTAAAATACTCTCGTCATTGTTCCTTTTGTTGTATTTTCATTAAAAGTCTTCCATCTTTTGCTTTTATGATACCACCGCTGATGCTTCTTCAGCTCTTTTACGTCAAGCCATTCTCTCTCATCTTTCCAATACAATTTATCTTCCTCTACATTCCCCTACTGCAGCATGTATCGTCGTTCCTGATGTCATGTCATCTGTGTTTGCCTCTTTTAAAAGAGGGACAGGACAGACAAAGCTGAGATGCTGGAGCAAAAGACAGTAGATCAGAAGTGGCAGTAAAACATTTCACCATGTGCCAGTCAGTTCAAAGGTTCTGCAAGAAAAAATATTTCCTCAACTGCATGTGTGCAACTATTACACAATCTTTAATTTTGTCAATAGCCATATTTGTTTCATTATTTTCCACTGGAACCTAGAAAAACAACTCTGATAAGACTGTTTTGACTTTGAGCTAATGAAAGGAAGAGCACAGTGTTAGCTTATTTTTGTCACTGAAGTTATCATATGTGACTCAGTATGCACAAGGAGCAGATCTGTCCAGTAAGAAGATACTATTTTAGTCAATTTTCAAAGCAGACGCACCCATTCAGCATGTTCATTGTATGTGATTCCACAATCAAATGGCTGCTCTTTAACACGTTAACATTTTGCTTTCATTCTTAAATATGAAAGAGGTGCCTTAGTACAAGTTAGCATATACAAAATAGTACTTTGCTTTAAAAAAAAATGTTTTTCAAAGTAACAGAACATAGCCTTTCTTTACAGGATATGATTAAGGAATAGAAGTAACACACTACTACTGCCTATTCAGCTATCATGCATATTGCCATCAGCACAGCACAATTCCAAAATAATTTTGTCCAGCTGTATTCAGAAAGCAACTGCCTGTTAATCCAGTGATGGCATAAATACTCCTGAAAGACGTGCCCAACATTTACTTTTAAAAAGGCATGGGACTTCTCTTCAAGCCATGTGAGTGGCAATCTATTTTAGATTACTGTACAGTACTGTATACTTCAATAAAGTATGTGTGAAAATAATCTTAGAAAGAAACAAGTAAAATTTATTTTCTTACAGGAAAATCTGTCTTAGAAATATCAAACTTATCAGAATTTTAATTAATCTTTACAGAAACCCCAGAGGAGTTAAAAGTCATCTACTCAAAGATTATAGGTTACACCAAATTTCCAAGTTAATTAAATATAGCCAGTAGTTTGGACCAACAGAAATCTGATTAGCACACATACAAACTAGAAGCACTCCTTTAGCACGGCTGTACACAGAATGTCCAATCAAGTGAGCTTTACTGCATGTTCTGAGAATAGAATGTTTTTACCTCTATTGTAGCTGTATCTCCTGAGCATACGAATTTAAAGTACTTTAATACATGGAGAACTCAAACTCCCAGTATAATCACAGCAAATTACAGCTAGAGCATTAGCAACAATAAAGAAGTTTAAAACCCAAATATCCCAATTCTAAACCAGCTTTGTTATTCAGTATTCTGAAATTTTCACCTATTGGGATTTAGTTTTTTTAACAAACTCTCTCTCTCTGCCAGGAAGAGGCCTTTGATTTTGCTTACAGCTTTTTTTTTATTATGCAGTAATTCTTGATTGTACAAAGAGTAAAAACATTTTTCTATGATAAAAGGATCCTCTATCCTCTGATCCTTGTTAAAAAAAGGAAGCTAGCACTGAAATGGCTAATCTATTACATATTTGAGCAAGTTTGTCCATGCAAGGACTTCTCCTAAACAGTAAGAGCAAGGACCACCAAACGCAGTATTCAGCTTCCTCTCATCATAACTTAAAAGCAACGTAAGAGTGTGATTGTGCCAGAAAAATGGGATGTGCTTAGAATGGGACTGCTTCTCATAAAACCAAACAGAAAAGAGAGAATCACCAAATTAAGTATTCCTCAAAACTGACATAACTGAATGAATGTTGAAAGAAGGCTCAGAGTGCCATCTCTGCCTGCTGGCCCCAGTACAGAGCTGCTGCAGCAGCACGGTTCTGGGTCAGCAGGGGGCTGTGCCTTCCTTCCAGTCATGAAAGAGCTGTGCTGGTGCCAGGGAAGGGAGTGCCTCCCTCTTACAGCCAGCTGTGTCTGGGACCAGAGGAAGGGGAGCCTCTGCCCACCCCCCTATCTCCCCCTTCGTGGAACCCAACCTTGAGCTGCCCCAGAGCCGCCACTGCAAGGGGATAGGTGGTCCTTCCTTGGTCCCAACCCAGCCTACCCTGGACCTGCTTCAGCTGGGGGACATGATCCCCTCCCTCAGCTGTGCCCGCTGGAGATGTAGCTGCCATGGCGAGGCACTTCTCCCCTAACCCCAAGCTGCTGTGGTGAGAGAAGGCTGGGGTAGTCCTCTCTCCATATGGAAGCCTGCATACTGAACCCCTCATCTTCAGCCCAACCCCAGAGCAATGCTTTTAAATGAAGCACATGTCTTTTCATTTTAGTTTTCATAAAACAAAAATTAAGGCCCCAAGCAATGCCAGGTATATCTTCTAGGGGTAAAATACTGATGTTTGGCTTGATACAGAGATGCATTGTGGCTTTGAAGGAAATGGTATTCTGCTGAAAACTGATCTGGATTCAGCTGTGTTAAAGCCACTGATAATTTCACATGTTCAGTTGAAGTGTTATGGTTTGTTTTTAACTATTTGTTATTGAAATTGAAGGTAAGTTAGGCAGCACATTTTATCTAGCATGCACTAGAAATGCATGCATGAAACGTTGCATTTTATAAATGTACTAATCAGGCATAGACAGCAAATAAAAACAAGATCTGTGGGAGTCATCTGATGCAGTGCATTTTTTGCAAGATGTACAGTGAATGGGGCAGAGTTGTGCAGTCTCTTGTAATATACTCACTTCACATCTTTTAGATATGGAAGGTATGCAGATCTACCCTTAGTTTCTACACACCTTGTACGGTAAAACTTGGCAGGTCCTAATGAGCATGAGAGTGGGTTTTCTTAATATATAAGCTGGGACATCCTAATAGTGTGTACCTTTTCTTTAAAAAAAAATTAGGAAATTAAAAGCTACATTAAAGACTTATATGGTTTAATACTGGTAAGTCAGAACTGCCAAAATTATGTACACAAGTTTAACTCAACCCTTTGTGTACACGTTGTGAAGACTAATATTTTATAGTTACAGACTTTTAAAGTACTTTTTTTTATACTCAGGCTCTTGTTCGTCACTGTGCATTTTTTAAATAAAATTACTTGCAAGTGTTGCATGTTATAGTATTGAGTCTGTAAAACCATGCATTAATGGTTGTAGGAAAAATATGCAACTATTTTGTACCACCTGAGAAATTTTTGTTTAGTTTGTGCACAGTGATCTAGGAGAGCAATGGCATCTTCAGTGATGTGATGCAGTTCTTCTAAGCCACCACTGAACCTAGCCAGCATGTATATACATCAACAACATGCGTCATCTGTGTTGCACCACAGCTGCACAAAGGGCTGTCGCAAAGGTCCCAGCAACACTGCCTGGCTGCACAGACACCTCGCCTGAACCAGAATGTGTGTCACCAGTGGTCCCTGCTGAACAGCAGTTCAAAACCAGATGGGCAAATTGTGGGGTCAGCGATGAGACTGGTTGGAGACTATAAACGGATATCTATTCCCCTCGCCATAATGTCTCTGCCCTAATATCCTGGCATGGTAGATCAGACCATAAAAATGAGCAACATGGCAGCAAATGTGTAGCTGGTTGTTTAAAAAAGTCATTGCTCAGTTATAGGATTGGGTTGGCATGTACTTTCTCCAATAACTTGCCAGTGGCAACCTCTTGTCATAGTAATTCAGCATGCAGTATAAAATATCTAGACAGACTACTACTACTTCTTGCTTCACCATCTGGGGGCAATGGATCAGCACTCTCAATGTGTCACCCACCACTACCTGACAGAAATCAGGGAAACTAATGATCCAACCAGTGAGCCCAATTCCACGAGCATCAGCTCAATGAATCCCAGTACAATTGTCATCAACCACCCCAATATGCAGAAGAGTGACTTATGTCATTGGACCAGATCTAATGTGGGTTACAACACAACATGGAGCATCTGTTGGTTGCCAAGCGTAATGTACCTGAGAGATAGTAAGCTAACTCAAATTTAGGGCTTGATTCTGCAAACATTGCATTCACATACAACTAGAAAGGAACTACTGGGACTGGAAGTTCCACATAGGACAGGGGTGGCCAACCCATTAGAGACGAAGAGCCAAAATAGCAGTGGATAGAGTGTAAAGAGCCATGTACCCCGGGGGGGGAGGAGCGGGGGAGTTGAGAAAAAAACCCACCAACCACAAACCATGCCGGGGGAAAAATAGGTGCTAGTACACCATCCCAGGGCATACCATCACAAAAAAAGCGCACTGGAAAGGGTTGGGAGGTGCAAGCTCTGGGAGGGAATTTGGGCGCAGGAGGAAGTAGAGAAAAGGATGCTGGCTCAAGAAGGGGGCTCCAGGCTGGAGAGTGTTGGGGTCAGGTGGAGGGTTGGGGTGTGAGCAAACCACAGGCTTGTGGCTCTGAGGGTGCAGGAGTTTGGGCTGGGGTGCATGAGGGGCTCAGGGCAGGGAGGCTGAGAGTATAATGGGCTCAGGACACAGATTTGCAGTGTGTGAATGGTGCAGGAGTGTTGTGGTACAAGACTGGAGATGTGGGGTGTAGGAGTTTGGGGATGTGAGAGGCTCAGGACAGGGGATTCCAGTGTATGATAGGCTCAGGTTTAGGGGGGGGCAATGGATCAGCACTCTCAGTGTTATGATGCTGCGGCCAGATGGGGACTTGGCCCCAATTGGAGGCTTGTTGGCCAGGCTTTATTTTTAAATAAAATATTATGTCAAACAAAATGTTTCAGCATTGTCTTTATTTATGAGAGGGACAGGGAACCGGTTTTAAGTCAGGGGTCAATGACCCACAGAAAAGTCAGTCAGGGACGCACAAGTGAGATGCAAAAAAAAATAGCCACTCCAAAACCCCCCAAGCTTCACTAATGTGGCCCCAACTGTGCTGGTGAGGGCAGGGGTGGGTACCAACAGCTGGGGCCAGTACCGGGGGGGGGGGGAGGGGGGCCTTAGGTCCAGGAAGCATGCTGGCTGCTCTTCCTCTCCCCCAAGTACCCCCTCTCCCCACTCTAACCTAATCCCCCTCCCCAGAGCCAGGCACCGTTCCCCTCCCCATTCCAATCCCCCTCCCGCAACCTTATGCTCGGGTCCCAAAGCCAGAGCCACCGCTGCTACTGCCACATGCATCCAGGACACCATGCGTACCCCACCACACCCGATCCCCCTCCTTTCCTTCAGAGCCAGGGATCTCCCCCTGCTCTAACCAGTTCCCCTCCCCCACTAACCTTATGCCAAGGTCCCAGAGCTGCCGCTGCCGCACCCAGAGCCCTCGCCACTGCCTGCGCTCAGCAGCCGGCTGCTAGCATGTGCAGGCTGGGGGACAGTGTGTGACCTGGCCTGCATGTGCAGGATATGATGCAGTGCGCTGGGGGCCGTGAGCATGCACACAGCTCACAGCGGCCTAGCCATGAGAGCAGCTGACCTGAGCGATTCCGGGTTCCGTTCCGGTTCTGTCAGGAGCTGCAATTATTTTCTGGTTTAGATGATCCACTGTCAAGAGTAATGTCAAAATAAAGGGAAGGTGCAAAATTCAAGTCTTTGATATGCATATGGACAGACTGGGGTATGCTTGCACGTGCTCGTTAAAGTTCCTTGCCAATCATAGTAATGTATATGCACTTATGAAGATCTGGCCCTAGCTAACCAAGTAATAGAAACTGTGATAATCGCCCTCGAGTAGCTGGAGAGATTTAAGCTCCAACTAATCACCACATAAAAAGTTAAATCAAGTTACCACTTAAGAGTTGGAGACTATATTCAATGGAAGAATCCACTTAAATTTTCATCAGTGATGAATTAAAAAGGCTACAAGTTGAGACTGGTGTTTTGATTTAAATGGAGTACATCTGAGTTTTGGAGCACAACACATATAATATTAGCCCCTAAATGTAATCTTTAATGTAAATACTGACCTAAAGGCTAAAAAAAAGCCCTCATTCTCTCATTTTTGCAATAGAAGATAGAATTGTATTACTGTGGTTATAGTTAGCTAACATACCTCGTTTTTTTGCCTCTGCCACCATTTCATCATATTCTTGTCTGTGACGTAAAGCCTCCTCTATGGATTTGGCAGGAAGATTTCTGAAAACAAGTAATTTCTTAATTCAATATATTGATGATATTCTGGACTGATTCAAGACAGACTGATTTCTCTCTCCTTTTTAAATATAGTCACTATATTACATGTCTGTCAATGGAAAATGGCATCCACTTCAGTGAAACATTTGTATAGAAGCAATCTACCAGACAAGTAAAGAGACTAAGTGACTTGTTCTAGATGAAACAGACTCTACCAGAGCCAGGAACAGAACCTAGATCTTGCAAGTGTCAATCCAGTTCCATAATCAGAAAGTCAGCCTCCTCTCAACCCAGTTGTGAGGAATAACTGCCAAGGCAGAGAGCTCTATGCCCAATCATTGCTCTCTTCTGTAATTGGTAATAAGTTCGCCAAACACAACAACATGCAATGGCACTTGTATGATATATGCAAAAATATATGGCAAGAACCAGATTATCACTACAGTGTAATAATCCAGAACTTCTACTAAGAAGTAATGTATATTATTGTAAAACGTGGTCTTTTGCTATAAACTATACGTCCTACATATGTCAACATACTTTAGGTCTTGCCAATAAGCTGCTTATCACATGTACAAGCAATACCTGTTGAAGCATAGGGTGAGAAAGTTGTTCATAGTCTGCCAGAATGCTTCTGCTAGACTGGCCTTCAAGAAGTTGCAGAACTAATTGCACTAAGGTATGCTTGAAAGTCAGAGATTTTTCTATTAGACGAAACACTCTTTTGCTCATTTAGAGTAGGTTATTGCAACTTAGTGAAATCTCACAGTTCTTATGGAATCTTTAATGTCAAATAAGCAGCTCTGTATGACATGAACAACCTCATTCTACACTTCCCATTTTATGGCTCCATGTCACTAAAGTGTATGGATCTCAAAAATTTTTGTTCATAGTTCAGGAGAAAATATTAGAAATTTACTGTTCCACACCACTGAATGACCTTACATTCCTTGGAGAAAACTAAAATACAGTAAATGCCTCACTGAGCATTGTTCCAGGTAATGTTCTTTCATTGTTATGTTGTTTATCTATTAGAGCACGTGCTCATTTAAAGTTGCACAATACTCCCTTATAATGTCATTTGGCCATCTGCTTTGTCCACTACTTGCAGGATTTTCTGGAAAAACAGCTTGTCCTCATTGGGGCTTTGAAACCATGGTGAGCCAGCAGCACCCCAATGACCACCCCTAAGCTTCCTTTATGGCAGTGGTTCTCAAGCTTTATGGCCTTTCCATGGATCACCAGCCAACCACCCATGATGACAAAATGGGTGCAGGAGGGGAGTGAGAACTGCAGGATCTGGCCAGGAGTTAGGGTGCAGGAGTGGGGTATTTTCAGAAAAGAGGGTGCAGGAGGGGAAGGAGTGCAGGATGTGGGATGAGGGTGTGCTTACCTGGCTCTGCCCCTACTGTTCTTGGGAGCAGCAGGGGGCAGTGCCTAATGGCCATGATTCTAGCCAATGGGAACAGAAAGGAAAGCCAGGAACAATCAGGTTCCTGCACTGCCATTCCCCCAGTCAGGAGGAAAAAGGAGCAACAGTGCAGGGAGCCGCTTCTTGCCCCCATGAGTCGGATCTGGCCCATGAGCCTCCCCGCCACAGCAAGAAGCCAGCACTGGCACTCCAATCCCCCGGGGAGAGGGGAGAGCTGGAGCACCAGTTCAGGCTCCCCACTGCAGGGGGAGGTGAGCTCCTAGCCTGCAGCCCATCTGCAAGATGGTCATGGGCCACTAGTATTCCACAGTATGCATCTGGGCAGTTGCCCAACAGCAGTTCAGGTCCCCCTTGCCTCCACTGCATTACTACTCCTGCCCTGTGTCTTGGAGCTTCTTCCTAGAGCCTCCTACTAGATTTGGGGAAAGGAAGGAAGGAAGAAGGGTGCTGATGTCATGTTCCTCCCTCCCCACTCAATCAAACCTGCAACTCCATTTAGTAGCAAGACACTCCCTGGGAAATAGTTCACCCTCTGACTCCACCACTTCAACCAAGCTTCACAATCATCATTGCTGTGTATAATATTAAATTATTTAAAACTTATAGTATATGTATATACAGTTGAACCTCTCTAATCCAGAACTCTAGAAACATCCGTGGTCCAGAAGGATTTTACTTAGCCAGTTGTCTACTTTTCATGGGTGTGGCCAAGTTTCCCACAGTCCCATAAAGTTTTACAGCCACCAGTCCTAGTTCTCAGTGTTGCGTGCTGTTATTTAGCGCTAATTTACCCCTAAACGTCCTCTAACAGCACAGTTAGCCATGGAAGTGTTGATAATGCTGCTAAACAATATTGACATCTCATGGTCCAGAAAATTCTCATTCGGAACCAGTCAGATCCCGAGGGTTCCAGACTAGAGAGGTTCATCCTGTACTGCCTTTTGACTACTTTAAAGTTTCCCTAGAACCTAACTGCCCCCCTTTTATATTAATTCTTACAGGGAAATTGGATTTACTTAACATCATTTCACTTAGGCTATGTCTGCACTACAAGGTTTTTGCACAAAAACCAGCAGAGTGTCCACACCTCAAGAGCGTTTCTGCACAAAAGCAGAAACAAAAACAAAAAAAACCCCACACCCCAGTAAATCGACAAGACAGAGGTTTTTGTTGGTAGAGTTATTCCTCTCCCCATGAGAGGAACTCTGGAAATCCCACAATGGTTTATTGCACAAAAAGATCATATCAGAAAAAGCATAGATGCTCTGATGGCCATTCTATTAATGACAATCAGAACTTTCTTGCGCAAGAGCGTCCATGCAGTGTGGACAAAAGCACATCACTTTTGCGATGCACTTTTGAGGTGTGGATGCGTTTTTGCGGAAGATCTCTTCCACAAAAAAGCTTCTTGCGCAAAAACCCTGCAGCGTAGACAAAGCCTTAAAGTAGCATTCTTCAGGAACATAACTATAACATTAAGCAAAGAATCTAATAAATGGTGGTAAATATTTCCCAAAGAGTTTTAAAATGAAGCTGCATAAATACATCAGATTTTTTTCCCCCACTGATAATGGAAGTTAACAAAATCTTCATGATTATTTCAAATTCATGGAAAATCCTACAACTCAAAAAATTCACACATGCACACACACACACACACACACACACAAATCAGGACCCTATATATTGTTCCACTATTTCTCAAAATGTCTACTTCTCATTGTGTTCAGTATCTCATTATGTTCAGAGTTAGTGCTAGCTCAGTGACTTGCATAATGTGGTATCACATGGTAAGAGCACAGTTTAGAAACAGCATCTTGTTTCCTAGTATTTTGGGAACATTTTAGAAATTATCTCCACTTCCACAGAAGGATTTGTCAGGCTTTAGCACACTCAAATGACTGAAAAACAATACTATGGTCTGAGGACATCCTTAAGATAAATACTGAGCAAGAGTAAACAAATTGGGTAAGACTCCAGAGATAAAGGTTAGAGTCTCCTTTTGTTGGAGAAACAACCATTTATTGCTAGGGAACATTAAAAACTCAGACTTTAAAGCTTTGAGTGGAGGGTGGAGAAAAGAATTCAACAAGACTGGAAACAGTTCAATCTCGATTTCATTTTGGCTACCCTCTATCAATGGAATAAATATAACTTTTAATGTGACTTTTGAATAGGATTAGCTATTATGAATAAAAAGATTAAATTTATATGTGCTTCAAAAATACTATCAACTCATGTATCTACAAATCATAGAATTACAGAACTGGAAGGAACCTCAAGAGGTCATCAAATCTAGTATCCTGCACTTATGACAAGACCATGCACCATCTAGACCACGGGTCAGCAACCTTTTCAAACCAAAGAGCTACATCAAACTACATCAAAATTCAGAATAAGTGATCAACAAAGAGCCATATAAGAATGCCGATTTGCATGACCGAGAGCATACAACTTCTTACTGATAAATTAACAATGATTAATAGCAGCATAAATGAAACATTGTACCCTGTTGACACATTCAGCTTGTGGTCCACTATGAACCCCTAGAACCTTCTCCCCTAGTACTCCTTCTAGGCAGTCATTTCCCATTTTATATATGTGCAACTGATTGATCCTTTTTAAGTGGAGTACCTTGATTTTGTCCTTATTGAATTTCATCCTATTTACTTTAGGTCAGGACTACTCAACACATGGCCCATGGGCCGCATGAAGCCCATTGCCCGTTTGTTTGCAGCCCAGAGTGCGGTTTGGGTTTATGCAGGGCTCAACACACGGCCCACAGGTGGGATTCTTTGAATACGGCTTCAACTGGGAACACGCTCCACAACAGGAACCAGTCAATATAATGGTCTTCTGTTGATATGCTTTTTAGTAGTTAAATTCCTAGACTGTCATTACTCATTAAAAGTGCTGTCAAATGGGTGGAAATCAGGTAAATATTGCATTTTATGAATATCCGCAGAACTGACTTAAATTGCACCTACGTGTCGCGTAATCTTACCTTAATCTTTGTATTCATGCCCAGCAGTGTGAAAAGCTATTTGCATGTACAGCCTCTCTCCGAGTTACGAACGAGTTACGGACCAAACACTTGGCCGTAACTTGAGCTGTTCGTAACTCGGACCCCAATGAGTTACACGCGACCACGCTGTTCATAAGCGCGGGTTGCGTTCATAACTTGGGAACCACCTTTACGACCGCTCTATGGGAGCTTTGGTCATAAGTGCAAATGGTCGTAACTCAACCGTTCACAACTCGGGAAGCGGCTGTATATGCAACCACACTGAAGTTGCGGCAATCAGCACGTGCTGGATCATTGTGGCCCCCCCCCGGGGCTTCCAAAGTTGAATAGCCCTGCTTTAGACCATTTCTCCATTTTATCCAGATCATTTTGAATTCTAATCCTATCTTTCAAAGCGCTTACCAAGCTAGGTGGGGTTGTATCATCTGTAAGCTTAAGTATTGATATGCAGGTTTATATTAGCAAGTAAAGATTGACTGAGGATTAGGGATGTTAAGTATCAGTTAATTGAGTAGTCAAGTAATCTCAAATTCTGATGGAGTAGTCAACTATTCCAAATCCCCGAGGGTGGGGCCGGCAGCCAGTGCACTCCAGCCTCACTCCCAAGGAGCACCCTGTCACTCTGCCCTGCTGCTTCTGTATCACAGACAGCAGTGCAGGATGCCAGGTGGGAGCCGGTCCATGAGGGGAGCCAGTTTAAAAACTAGCTCCCCCTTGAAAACCGGCTGCCTGCTGCCCTGTGCTGCAGCCTCTGATAAAGAGGCAGCAGCAAGGGGTGGCAGCAACCCCTGTCTGGGGTAGTCTGAGCTCCCGGACCCGGCGGTAGCAGGAACTGAGCCAGGATGCCTGCCTGCCCTGCTCCCAATACACTTTATTGCAGAGCCACAATGGGGGTAGGTCCTGGACCCGGCATGAGCTGAGCTGCCTGCCTGCTCAATTCCTAATACACCTGAGCTGCAGCAGGGTAGGTCCCAGACCTATCACAAGCCAGGCCTGAGCTGGGCTGCTGGCCAGCCTGCTAAAAAAAGTTTACTGGCAGGGAGTTGGGGGAAATGCATGTAGTCTATAGCTTTTGCTTATAGATTAAATCGACTACACTCTTACATCCATATTGAGATAGAAATCACTTATGAAATATTGGTATTGCTTTTATACACTGCATCACCAACTTCTAAACATCATACAAATTGGAATTTGTGCACAACAAACTATAAAAATACATTTTTAAATCTGCTACCTTAATTGCAGTACCAAAATTTATGCAACTGTAAAAATGTTCATATATTGTAACAGGTGAATCTCTCATAGAAATTCTCTTACCCTGTATAGGTGTTGGAAAAGAACGCTGGAAACAAACAGCATAAGGTGTTTTACCAAAAGCAAGTTCCCAAGCTGCTTATGGGCTAGAAAGTAGGTAGGAGTAAGTTCACTCTGCCATATTTAGAACACAACATATTTACGTGGTGAGCAATTATCTTGTACTTCCTGGCAAGAGCATCTTTTTACCATGCACCACAGTTACATTTTTATAACCAAAATTAGGCTCACATGGTAACTGGTCTCAGACTATGCTCAACGGACAACCATTGATGCCAACACTAGGGAAGGAAGCTACTAGTTGACTACCTGATAGTGACTTGACTATCCGATAAGCCTAGTCTTATCGGGTATTTGAGTCACTACTCGACTAGTTGCTTCTCCCACCCACCACCTTGCTGCCTCTGTATCAAAGGCATCGGGGGGGGGGGGGGGGGGGGGGGGGGGAAGAGGCGAGCAGGAGCCAGTGCTGGGGGGAGCTGACTTCAAAGCTTCAAACCGAAGCAGTCCCTGCTCATGCGGGGTCCTGACTGCTGTGCCTCTTCCTCTGAAATGTACAAGAGCAGTAGGCAGCTCTTGTACATTTCTAAAGCAGAAGCACAGCAGGATACCGAGTACCCCCCTTATCAACTAATTGAGTAATCAATGGAAATTCCATCAACTACTCAATTAGTTGATTAATCGAAATTTAACATCCCTAGTGATGCCCTTTTGGTGGTCTAGAAAATTAAATAATTTTAGCAATCCATCAGTGGAGAAATGGGGTTTTAGGAGAGGAGGGAAGTCCTTAATTCACTCTCTTATTGAAAAGTCTGACAAGTTCTGAGAATCAATGTCATAATAAGCTACCTACTAGCACTATAGGTTGAATATATAGGGTAAAAGTCTAGCTCCACTGAAGTCAATGAGTTACACTCTCACTGAATTTAATAAGGTCAGTATTTCACCATATTATTTAGTTAAGGTCCCTGATTGGGTATTTTATAAGGAAAATGTTCCAGTTTGACCAGTATAATAGTTCAATAAAATTATAAACAGGACATCCACTTTTTAACCTATGCTATGTCAGTAGGCAAGCCGGCATGTATGTATATCATATTATTAGCTACTTCATGATAGAATTCACTACTATACTTACGATGGTCGATCCTCCAAAATAAGAGCAGTAGTTGAAAGTGGTTCGAATTCAAAATTTTTACGCCTTGTGGCCTGGGGTGGAGGTTTACATGTTCTTCCTGTTCGTGCTTCATATTCCTAAATAATGTTATTAAAAGAAAACATTAAAAATGTAAATTTCCTCATGACTAGTGGATATGTTTACAAAATGAATCAATGAGGAACTAACACATTCCAGATTTAAATGATTTACAGCAACCAGATGTTGCTGTTTCACAACCACCGTGGAGTGAAAATGTATGAGAATGTTACACATTACAAATCAATATATCAGGTTACAATGGACCAATGGTTATGTTATAAATATAAATTTGTATTTGTGCACAACTGACAAACTATAAAAACAAGTTTATGTACACTACCTTAATTGCGGTACCAAAATTTTGTTAGAGCAGTCATATGAAGAATTACAAATGTACTCATTAACACAAGTCTTCTAGGTCCTTTGCTCATTTTTATTTTTCAAAATTTCCCTATTCCTTTTGAAGCAGCTATCTGTATGATGTTCCTCTTATTTACACCTTTCCCCCAACATCCTTTTGAACACCAATGAGAAGGATGAGTTCTTGCTCAAGTTTAACTATATAATACATATTATAAACAAAGGTCTTAATTTTATAATTTCATCATTTATTTATGCATGTGCTTTAACTTATAAGAATGAAGTGACTTCCTAATTAGCTATTTATATTTAAGGACCCGGGGGGAGGGGGGGAGAAAGAACACTTCAGATACCTCAACGCAACCTCAAACACACCTTTAATTGACTTCAAAGTTACCCAGTGATTGTCTGTGACACACAGATTCCAATTGAGATTTTTCTATTTGAAAACATTCAAGCCCAAACCATGTGATATTATCTTAAACATTCTTTACACAAAAAGTAAAATACTAGCTTCTCCTCTTTTAGTTTCTTTCACATGACAAAGTTCAAACACAGAACATATAGAGGTGAATGTTTGTTTTTAAAGGCAAGTAGAAGGTTAAGTATATTGGAACCAACTTCTAAAATAGGCCTGTTCAAGCTGAGCCAAGAAGCTTATCCAAACTCATATGAAGAAGTTTAAAAACTAAAATTTATTCTTGTACATATTTCAGCACAACACCCACTTTCAGAAGGGAAAGAGACATTTTACATATTGTGGAATGGGCAGGTGATTGTATTAATGGTTTGTACCTTTTGTACTCCACTCAAGATGACACTGAGTTTGGGGCTGGAAAGATGATGCCATGGAAGGGCAGGGAAAAGAGATTTTGCCTTTCATGGAGTGACTCACAAGGTTGCTTAGAGTTATTGAGCCACTGGCTTAGGCTTCAATGATTGCCCATGGAATTTCCATTTCCAGGGTGTAGAATGGTCCTGAAATCAGGCTGATTTAGGCAAGGCGTACTCCTCCTACTATTAGGTCTAGCTCAGGAGTGAGTCAGTCTACCCCTACAGAACCCTCCATTGAGGTCTTTTTGGGAAGGCAGGGAGAGTTTTCAAACACAAGAATAAATCCTCTTCCAAAGTCTACTTAGCAGTAGTCAGATACACCTCTGCCTAAATTGAAAGAGTCTTGTGGTTCCATCAGCTCAAGCAGATAGGATCCCTTTAGACTCTGCTCTCCCCAAACATAATCCACCAAGGACATTTTTGCTTTCACAAATCCTCACTTTCCTCCATCAGGTCCTTCCCTCACAAAGGTGGCCCTGACTCCACCAGGATATTGCAACTGATTGGAGAAGTCCCAATCCACACTAGTTGTATATTTTTCCTCTAGTAGACTGCTGGTACTATCATTGGATCTATCATCAGTTTTTTTTCTTCTCTCGGGAAATCCACGCCACCTGATGAACTGGTATTTTGTTCTCTGAGGCATCTCTTTCTGGACAAGCGACCTATAGCAGTTTGGGAGCCAACTTCTACCTCAACATAACCTCTACCTTAACATCGATCTTGTAGTCTGTTACGCCAAGTTATGAGGACCACCACAATTCCACTGGAAGCATCTTACTGGCCATGCTGGGACATTGGAACCTGTACTATCCCATAAACTTGGTTTAATTTTCTAGGAAATCTATACAGCTTCTCTGTCCTCTCGAGAGGTCAAACAGAACATCCTCTTGAACCCACTGAAGATTTTGTGCCAGATCCTGTAGTTCCTCAGATATTGACAAGGTTGTTCTCTTTTCTAGATGAAGTAGTAGTGCTTTTGTCTCCATCTCCCCTGATGCTAATAAGCAGTTCCAGGAAGCTTTTAAAATTAAACATAGGAATCCAGGGGAGAGCCATTTTTCATAGGTTCACGCAAAGGGAATCCATAGTTGATCTGAGCTGCATGATAAAAATAGCGTACTTAAAAAGACAGATCTCAATTAAACTATATGAAATGTTTTGGTTCCAGAGGACTCTGCGTCCTCAGTTTTACCAAGATAATGATTCCATATGCCTAAGATACAGGAAAGATGTGATTGAAAAAGATATTGATTTCCCTACTCCTAATGTGGCCAACTAAAGTAAAAATATATTGCAAGACAATGAGAGTACTAACAATAGTTATAAAGTCCCAAACACATGATTTTCTTGAATGTGTGTACCTCCTATCAGAGTCAACTTTAATTTTAGGTCATATTTTTGTTGTGAGGCACACCAGGCTTTGTTTATATTCAATTACCAAAAAAGCTATCACCTTTACTTCAGAATGTAAGCAGAGAGCTTTTGGGGCAGGATAACACATATCCTTGGCCAAGGAAGCTAGTTTGCCTTTCTGAGGCGCATAAGGTGGTACCATTTTGTGTTCTAGTTGAAGAGGCCTTAGTGAAAGGACAGTGGTAAGGCCCCATCTGACCACAATGCTAGACATGGTTGAAAAAGGAAAGGAGCATCAAAACTGCTTGCATATCTTTATGGTTAGGGTCAAGTCATACATCAGCTCCACTGACAGTTCAGACCTGAGAAGAGTTGAGGCCTGAAGAGGATATACATTTTGGGGTCTACACTTTGATTCATTCTTGACACTCACACACAAAGAACAGAAGTGTGCAACAATAATCTGTTGAGAAAAGCTAATTAAGAAGTGCACTAACCAAAAGTCAGGAGGGGTGGAATACAGACCTTTCATCCCAAGTGTTCTCACATAATTCATCCATTACCACTCACTATAACAAGGAACAAGCCTACTAAACCATCCAGAGAAATGTTAGAAAGAAGATTCTTCAAAATGATTTTTCATGGACAGCAGCAATGGTAATGGTTGGCTATCAGACGCCTTATCTTATGGAGGAAAAAAGCACACTTCTAAGAATAGGTGCTGGTAGGCAAATTTAATTGTACACCATCAGTAGGATACCACAAAGCATTAGATTTAAAACTCAGACCAGAATAGTTTGCAGACTAAGATGCTATATTGTAGTTGGAGCAGTTTTCAGCCTTGAGAAAAGTTTTAACATAGTAGTTTACTATACCTGGGTAAGAACCTTCACATTAATGGAAAAAGATATCTTACCATGAGATCCAAGAAAGTGGATTAAGCATGCATGAAATCTACTAGTTTACAGCATTCTATAAATGGGTGGGACTATTAGTGACCATTCTTTCCAAATACGATACTTAGTACTACAACTGTCAGATTCCCAGTATTCTTAAATCTATACATCACATACAACCTTTCATAAATTCACAGCTGTGCATTGAGAAAATTACTACCTAATATTAAGTGAAATGTGCTTTTATAAAGCATTAGTTTGAGATTCTGGTTGGCAGAGCTGCATGCTACCCAGCATGTCTCCAGGTGCCCGATAGGAGGGGGCCTCTTTTCAGAGGCTTGCTGCAAAATAAGTGCACTTTGTCATGCGAATATGCAACCGCGGACCAGCAGCGGCAACATTGCCAGGGTGTGATGGGACATTGGGTGGTATCTGATGCTCTGACTAAAAGTCACAAGTGCCCGATGATGATGTTGTGACATGGCGAGTGCAGCCCGCCATCAAATAAGGCTGCCCTACCCCCTCACTCTGCTAGTTGAGGGTCTGGGATACTTGGGTTCCTTGATTACTTTGGATAATCCGATTGGCATATGAACCATGATTGGTCACCAGCATCCAAGGGATAGTGACTCCTTAAGTCACCCCAGGGAAGAGAACCCTGACGAACCCACTGCCTTGTGGGTATGTTCGGGAGATCCAAAGGCTATGTGAGTAATCCCAGACAGATAATCCAGAGTGGAGACCCTAAGGTGGTTAACGGTGAGGTTTCATCCAATCTGCTTTTCCCGCATCTCCTGCAGTCACCTCAGTTCCTAACATACTGGCTCTTGTCTTTCCTTTGGATCTAACTGGGGCGACCAAGAGGGGGATAGTACCACTTGGGCAATGCACTTTCCTCAAACGCTAGCCCAGGCAATGCAGCGCGCAGCAGGAGACACTTACTCATGCACAGCTATACATGGCTACTACAGTCGATACAATAAACCAACTTGCCTCCAGCTTGGTAGCTGGAATGTGCAGACAATGTGTCCTGGACTTGAACCTGATCATGATCTTACAAACAGCAGTCATAGACCAACAGTTACATAAATTGAATGTTGACATTGGTCTCCTGGAGAGTAGCAGACTGGCAGATGCTGGATTAGTAAAAGAAACCAACTACACCTTCTTTTGGAAGGGTTTGAGTTCAGAGAAACGCCGTCTTTACAGAGTTGGCTTTGTTTCAAACAGCAATCTGATGAACTTTATCAATATACCCATAGCTAAATCAGAATGTGTTATATCTCTAAAGCTCAGCACCAAATCAGGATATGTTATCATAAGTACTTCTGCATCCACACTAATGTGGTGCACTGAAGACAAGGACTGCTTCTATAGTAATCTTCAGAAAGTTGTCGATTCCTGTTCATCCAGTGAACTGTACATCTTTGGTGATTTTAATGCAAGAGTGGGATGCGATCACCAGTCCTGGCCCGTTGCCTAGGTCATCATGGCATTGGGAAAGTGAATGAAAATGGTCGAAGGCTTCTTAAATTCAGTTCTCAGAATCAGCTCTCCATCACTAATACTTTTTTCAACTTAAAAGACTGCCACAAGGTCTCATGGCGCCACCCCAGATCTGGTCACTGGCATCATCAACTCAACCTGTACTAGTCCGCAGAAAACATCTCAACTCTGTTAAATTTACACATGCATATCACAGTGCAGATTGTGACACTGATCACTCATTGATTATCAGTAGAGTGAAAATTGCTCTAAAGAAACTCCATACAAAGGATTGCAGAAAACCAAAGGTTAACACCCTCAGTACTAGAGATGCACTGAAATGCTCGGTCTTTGCGGAAGAATTCAGTAGCAAAATGGAAGACAAACCTGTCCAGCAGTCTGACAACGAGACACGGTTCATGGTGAGTGCTGCAATATATGAATGTGCCACATCTGCCTTTGCTGGAAAATTTCTGTGTTCCAAAGACTGGATTGATGAAAACGTTGACACTCTCAGGTCTCTTCTTGAAGAGGAAGGAAGGAAGGAAAGAAGGAAAGAAAGAAAGAAAGCTTTTCTGAACAACAAAGAATCCATCGCAAAGTTCAAGAGATTGGCTCTGCCAAACAAGATCTGTTCTTCAGAGAGAATCCAGGAGGTGTGTAAATAAGTATTGGGCCGATCTATGTTTTAGAATTAAAAAAGCATTCGATATGGGCCACCTGAAAACTATGTATGATGGACTGAAGAAAGCACTTGGACCAAACCTTACCAAAGTTGCTCCATTGAAACATCTAAATGGACAGGTGATCACAGATAAAAGCCAACAGATGTCCTGATGGGTGGAACACTACTCAAGTCTTTACTCTCATGAGCATACAATGCATCCTGAACTTGATAACCTCATTCCAACTCTTCCAGAGTGACTGATGGACAATGCCCAATTAATGCACACAAAACAGACATCAGACAGTTTTCAAAGAAAAAACAGTTTCTTGCCATTTCAACCAGAATGGGCATTGTCTCAACAACCTGATTACCTACATCCTGCTTCAAAGAGATTTTAACACAAGACTTCAAAGAGAAGCCTCTGAAATGTCATTCTTGCTTAAATGTGACACTTTACGAATGGGCCTTAAAGATGCTAATTATCTTACCCATTACAAAGATAGCGGCGAGGAGTCCTGTGGCACCTTATAGGACTAACCGAAGTGTTGGAGCAGAAGCTTTCGTAGGCAAAGACCCACTTCGTCAGATGCATGTAGTGGAAATTTCCAGAGGCAGGTATAAATATGCAGGCCAGAATCAGGCTGGAGATACAGGTGGGTCCAATCAGGGAGGATGAGGCCCACTTCTAGTAGCTGATCTGGAGGAGTGAATTCCAAGAGAGGAGAAGCTGCTTTTGTAGTTAGCAAGCCATTCACAGTCTTTGTTTAATCCTGAGTTGATTGTGTCAAACTTGAAGATGAACTGTAGCTCAGCAGTTTCTGAGCTACATGGAAGAATTTCACCATGATTTCAACAGCTTCCACCCCACCATCAACCTCAGC
>JANRFK010003679.1:36254527-36267676 GCA_030068395.1 Apalone spinifera | reverse complement strand
CTGGAGAACTTCCTCTCTAAACTCCCTGTTAGCACTCACCTGTTCGCAAGTTCCCCACCACCACCAGACTCCAAGAAGCCACCTGCACCTCTCCACCCCTACAGTGCGGTCTCTGAAAACTTCTTTTAAGTAGTTAATTATTTTATTTGACCCGCACTGCTGCCTCTGATATAGAGGCAGCAACCTCGGTCGGAGGGCAGGGGGGCTGCATGCTCTGGCTCCCCACACATTTCAGCTCCCATGGAGCTGCCTACCACCCCATGCGCACATACACTGCTGCCTCCATCAGAAGTAGCAGCATGGGGGAAGAGGGAGAGGTTGGATGCCAGAGCAGCCCTTGTCTGTGGGTGGCCCAGGCTTGCCACAGACAGAGGCTGCTCTGTGGAATGGGGGTGCAGCCTTTGTCCATGGGGAGCTCGGGCCCCCCGCAGACAGAGGCTGCTGCCCCTGTCTCAGAGGCAGCAGCGTGGGTCAAATCAAATAACTAACTCCTAAGATTTAGTGCAGTCACACAATTATTAAATTAAACACTATCTAACATCCCTAGTTCAACTAAGGGCTGTTGATGCCTTCCTCCCTGAAGGGTGTGTCTCATACAGACTCTGGCTTGCACCTGAGACAGAGGTGCTAGGCTTGGGGGCCACAGCTGCAGCAGAAATACAAGAACGCCAATTCACCCCAGGAGGGCGATTGGAATGGGCACTGCCAGAGGACAGTGTCCTGAAGAGGACACCATGGTCTGGGAGTGACACAGGTTTAGAGGCAGTGCGTGGACTGAGCAGAATGACTGGTGAGACCTTGGCCAGAGGCAGTGGCCTGCTGACAGAGCCAATTCCCAGTGCTACCAGCAGGAAGCACTGTGGTGGTGGGTTGACCCCATGATTCTTTCCAAGAAACAGGATTGAGTTTTCATAGAAGCTCAATGCTTATAGAGAGCACTAGGACTTCTGGAAGAGGTCCCACTACCCATGTAGACATTCAATTGCATAGTTAGGAAGTGTCTCATTCAAAATATCAGGTCAGGTTCTGACTCCCATAAGTCATCAGCCAAATGTGCTCCCCTCTAATAAAGGCTCAAACTGTATCTGCAATACTAAGCACACAAATCTGAAGCCATTAAAATACTGAATATAGATGACTATTGCCTTATCTAAATACAGTATCTAGATGAACAGAAAAGAGGACATTCAATTAAAAGTCACTTTCATAAGTCATTTTTCATGTAGCCAGAAGCAGATCTTCACAAACGGAAAGGAAGAAGGAAGGAAATTTCCTGATCTAATGGACTGTGATTTCTTTCAAGAGTAAGCTCCTTCACTCCAAGAAAAGAGGAACTGATGACTGGAAATTGTAGTCTGCCACCTCTATTTTGAAGTAGAGGCACAGAAACCTCTGGATTTTTAGCATATCGTGTTTATTGGAGGCAGAGAACCAAGAACATTAATTAGCAGATAATTGTGGAAAGTATTCTCAAAGTAAGAAAGCCATCGTTACTATTCAAATTCAAAGATGCACACTTTGTAAATAATGTACAAATGAAAGTATCTCAAATAAAAGTATACAACTTTTATTGCTTAATCTATTTTAAGGTGCCACTTTCCTTAGTTTGGTTTATCAATTAAGTCCTGTTTAAAACACAAACTGTGATTAGAACGTTTATTTCAATGTGACTTTTCTAGCACAGTCTTGCCTGCTCATTCCCTAGTCATATTTTTCAGCCCATACTAAAACATTACAGGATTCTAGGACTGAGATTTCCCATCCCACCAGGAGTTCAAGATCCAGAAACCTTTCCCAATTTTCACTTCACTACATCAAAGGACTCCTGCTGTAATAAATCTTTCTAAAAAAATAGAATGACCAAACATAGCTCCATCCAGAGCTTGTCAAGACTGTCAATTGCAACTGTTAAGAGTAGCATGGAGAAAGAGAGAAGTCACAGAAAGAAGGGGGGAGGGGGAAAGCTCTCCTCTCAGGTCAGGTCCACACCGAGAAATTAGATCAACCTAGCTATGTCATTCAGGGCTGTGAGAAATTTCACACCATACACAATGTACTTCGTTCTGCCAAACTCCCACTGTTGAAGCAGCTCGATAATGGAAGAACTCTTCCACTGACCTAGCTATTGTCTCAGAGGTGGATTACCTACATCAATGAGAAAATTCCTATATTAATGATAGGGGCTATCTGTACTGCTGTAGCATAAACAAGGCCTCAGGTTACTTCATCTACCAGCTCAAGAGAAAGGAACTCATTCACTATGTCAACACACCATGCTGCCTTTGAGCTGTAGGGATACACGTGATTAGTATTGTTGAACAACATTGTATTACTACCACTTATTCACATTAATAAGCAGTGCCATTCTGTATTAAAGAAATAGTAAAACTAAAAATATACAGGGAGGAACACAGAACAAAAGACCTTTTCTGCAACTGGTGTTAGAGATGCATTGCTCATGTCCATTCCATGTTAGGTATGTATGCACTCGCCACATGCACCAGGGGCATAAGTTTTTTCTTAGTGGTATCCATAGGAGTTCAGCTTTGATACCTACAGGGGTGGCAACTATATGGCGCAGTATAAAGCAGCACTGCCAGCTCCCCCAACTCTCAGTTCCTTCTTGCCAGAATGGATAGTGAAGAAGGAGGGTGGGTCACGGAACAGGCATGAGCAGCATCTCTCAAAGAACACCAGTTATGGAAAAGATAACTATATTTTCTTCTGAGTATTAGCTCATGTCCCTTCCATGTTAGGTGACTCCCAAGCAGTATCCCTGAAGGTAGATAGGCATTCATGGACAGGAAGCTTCAGGCACACCTCTGTCGAAACCAGCACCGTCTCTGGCCTGCTGCGCAATGGAGTGCGCCATGAAAGTGTGGGCCAATGACCACATTATGGCTCTACAAATGTGGTGAGTGAGCACTGGTGCCAGGAAGGCTGCAGAGGAAGCCTCTGCCCTCATGGAGAGGGCTTTCAAAAGAGGCAGCAGCAGGATCCAAGCTAACTCAATAGGTCTGGATGCAGGATGCAATTCAATTGGAGATCCTCTGAGTGAGTCCAGAAGGCCCTTCATTCAATCTGCTAATTAAGAGCTGGATAGACCTACAAAAAGATTTAGCCCACTCCAGGTAAAACTCTAGCACACAGCGGACATCCAAATGCCTTCTTCAGATCGAGTTATGCAGCCTGGAGCAGGACGCCAATATCTTGGTTAATGTGGAAAGATGAAACTACGTTTGGGCTACTCTGGGGCAATCACAATGACTTGAGACTTGTACCACTAGTTGAGAAACACTGCTGTGAATGATAGGGAGATGAGTACCCTTAGAGGTACTTGAGAGAAGTCTGGGGGATACATCAACAACTAAAATTTGGAGAAAACTGAATTTGTTTTAAGTTTTACAGCGCTTTATTATTTTTGTACTTTTTACACCCAAAAATTGCACCACCCATCCGGCTATGATTAAGTGCTTAAACAAATGTGTTGCAATGGTAGAAAAAAAGTGTGTGTGTGTGTGTGTGTGTGTGTGTGTGTGTGTGTGTGTGTGTGTGTGTGTGTGTGTGTGTGTGTGTGTGTGTGTGTGTGAGAGAGAGAGAGAGAGAGAAAACTGTAGGTACTGAGGGTACTTTTTTTGAAAAAGGGGTACTTTATAAAAAAAAGGTTGAGAAACACTGATTCACAGGACAGCGCTGATCAATTAACTATATCTGCTGCATGGGAATGAACATTGATTTGTCTTTGTTTACTATCAGTTTGAGCTGTTCAGACATTTCCAGCAACACCAGAGAGTTCTGGACCTCAGACATGGAATGTACTCTGACCAGCCAGTCAATCAAGACATGGTTAGATCAGGTACTCCAATGTCTGAAGTATGCTGCCACCACATCAAATTTGTAAACTACTATGTACAGACAAGATTTGTACGAACAGGAAAAAAGCAAAAACTTTGCTAGAGCAAAGGAGTGTTCTGTGCTCACTCGTGGTAAGAAGGACCTGAGGGTGAGGGAAACCAGCAGTGCCCCTTATATTGTGCCATACAGGCACTATACTAGAGGGTCCCTGAGTCCGTCCCCTACCGAGAGCACTGAGGGAAAAGCTTCAGGCACCCGTGCATGTGGCAAGCAAATACACAACATAAAATGGACACGAGCAAGCACTTGAACAAGGCTTTATAAATCATGCTGCTTCTATCACCTTTGAATAAATTTTTGGACATCTCTCCCTAGAACCCATATGCTTTGAGAAAATACAAACTTCTGCACTTAGACCTAACAGATATAAGAATTGGTTTTATTTCTATCAAGATAGCCAATGAGATGGTCAAACTAAAAATCTGCCTGTAGAAAAGCCATAAGATTTCTTTTTAGAGACTCATGCAATTTTTGATAAATGAGCCAATTAAATGAGGAAATCTGTAGTTGCCTTTTTAATATGAAAGTCTTGTATAAAAAAATGGTTTATTACCATCCACCATTCTAGAGCTGCATAAAAGAAGTTACTCACCTCGTGCAGTAACGATGGTTCTTCGAGGTGTGTCCCCCCCGTGAGTGCTCCACTGTGGGTGCTGGATCCCATCCCGGGGCCGCAGATCGGAGATCTCATAGCTGTTGTTCGCCGGACCGCGCATGCGCGGGCGCCATCTTGCGGCTTTTTGCGCCGTTTTGCGTCACGCGGTCCGGCTCGCCAGTTCGAGACCATCGAAGCCTGAAAGACATAAGCAAGAAAGACTCCGAAGCGGGGAGGAGGGCGGGTCGTGGAGCACCCACGGGAGGGACACACCTCGAAGAACCATCATTACTGCACAAGGTGAGTAACTTCTTCTTCGGGTAGTGTCCCCGTGGGTGCTCCACTGTGGGTGACTTCACAGCAGTAGCCTAATCTAGGCGGCGGGTTTGGAATTAATGGTTCTGTGCTGATGTTAATATCGCTGTGGCTACCGTTGTGTCAGTCATGATAATATCTTGTAGAGCGTAATGTTTCGCAAATGTCGAGTTTGAAGACCAGGTCGCTGCTCAACAAATGTCTTTAAGGGGAACTCCCTTAAGGAAAGCAGTTGAAGCTGCCATTGCTCTGGTGGAATGGGCTGTAATGGTGTGAGGAAGTGATTTATTTCTCAGTTCGTAACACCAAATTATGCAGGAAACGATTATTTTGGAAATTCTTTGCGAGGAAAGAGGGGACCCCCTAGAAGGGGGGACCAAAGAAATAAGTGATGGGAACGTCGTATTTCTCTAATTCGTTCAATGTAAAAAGCAAGGGCCCCGCGCACATCCAGAGAGTGCAATCTTGCCTGCTGTTCAGAGGTATGGGGTTTCGGGTAGAACACCGGTAGAATTATGGGTTCATTGATGTGAAATGGAGAGTTAACCTTAGGCAGAAAGGATGGCTGGGGGCGAAGGATAACTGCCTGAGGGGTAAAAAACAGTATACGGGGGGTTTGGCCGATAAAGCTGCCAACTCGCCGACTCGTCTAGCGGAAGTAGTGGCCAAAAGGAAAATGACTTTCATGGTGAGAATATTAAAGTCGCATGTAGCTAAAGGTTCAAATGGAGGACGCATTAGCGTGTCTAATACAAGCTCTAAGTTCCAGGAATCCGCTGGTTGCTTGTATTCAGGAAAGAGGTTAGGGAGTCCTTTTAAAAAAATCTCTTCATAATAGGATGAGAAAAGGGGGTAAATCCTTCCATGGGCTTGTGAAAGGCCGTAATTGCCGCTAGATGTACTCTGAGCAAGGAGTTAGCTAGACCTGTTTAAGATGTAGGATATAGTCAGATATAGACTGCAATGATGAAGTAGAAGGATGCACTGCATTAGCAGAGCACCATTGCTGAAATCTGTTCCATTTGTGGAGAAGGCGGCTCCGTTGAAAATGTGTCTGGTCCCGGACTGGGGGACAGAGAAGTCAACGCTGAGCTCTCTCTCTAGTTCGACCCAACGTGTGGATAGGCGACGCAGAGGGGGTTGATCTTCGGGATGGCCCCAGTGTGTCGGTGAGTACAGGAGCTGACGGTGCCGGAAGCCTCGGTGCCAAAGGCGGCGTCGGTGTCTTGGTGGTCGGCACCGGAGGCTGAGTCGGTGCCTTGGTTCTCACCGCTGGAGATGTCGGTGCCTCGGTTCTCGGTGCTGGAGACGGCGTCGGTGCCCTAGCTCTCGGTGCCAAGGATGCCGTAGGCACCAATGCTGTCGGTGCCAACTGTGTTCTAGGTGCCGAAGGTGCCGAGTTTCTCGGTACCGGGGGCGAAGACGGTGCCCTGACTGTAGATCTCGGCACCGTGTGAGCCGGTGCCGTAGACAGTGTCGGCAGAGTTACCCTGTGCTGATGCGATGGACGCTCAGATGGGCTCGGCGCCAACGCACTTCGGGCATGTTTGTCCTTCTCAGGCCTGCGGGACTCCGCTGAACCTGAGGTAGCCGGCTTGTCTCCCGAACTCACTCTCGTCGGTAATGAGTGAGACGGGGAGGAAGGTATTTTCTTATAAGCTGCCTTCGTAAGAACACGACCAGCAGACTGCGTCGTAGGGTCAGGCTGCGGTGCAAGAGCCTTGACGAAAAGCAGCATTTTCAGCCGCATTTCACGGTCTCTGCGAGCTCGCGCCGTGAGCTTGGAACAGTGAGGGCACTTCTGTGGAACGTGCCCTTCACCTAAGCATTTAATACAAGCCGAATGCCCATCCGAAGCGGGCATCGAGTCCCTACAGAGAGCGCACCTCTTAAAGCCTGGAGATCCAGGCATTATGAGTAGTAATAACTAGAACTATGAAAAAAAAAATTTTTAAACTATACAACTAACTACTAAGAACTATAACTATAACTATAACTATAACAGTAACTAACTAACTAAAGTAACTCAATCCTGACAGGAATCCAACCCGACAGGAAAGGGAGCAGTTTCTCCGTCTACGTCCGAGGTCAGTTGAAAGGAACTGGCGAGCCGGACCGCGCGACGCAAAACGGCGCGAAAAGCCGCAAGATGGCACCCGCGCATGCGCAGTCCGGCGAACAACAGCTATGAGATCTCCGATCTGCGGCACCGGGATGGGACCCAGCACCCACAGTGACACTACCCGAAGAAGAACTGGTTTTACTTGACTGGTGTATCAAAGAATTGAAAACAAATAATTAAAACAGACTCCATATTTATTCTGTGCACAATTATTTTGTAAACTGTGCTTCAGAGAGTTATACCCCTTTATAAAAAGCTAACGGGTAAAGGCCCATTTCAGAAAAATTAAAGAGTAGGGCAGGTAAGCGTGGCAGCATTCATATGTGATTTTTGTGGGAGGAAGAGGAAATGAATGGAAAACTTTATGCAGCCATGAGTTATAAGAAGTCTACGAAGAAGAAATTTTTCCCCTTGCTCATTAACAAGCTAGGCCGGCAGTAATAGTATCAGCTCAAAAGAGATGGGATGCAATACTGAACATATTCTATTTATCACAGACCAAGAGATTTTTCTGAACTCTCTCAGCATTTGGGCAAATGAGAAAATTATCTTTATTGATATTAAAATGTAAGGAACTTGCAAGTACAGTTTGGGAAGCTGAAGGTGAGAAGGGGCCAAACTCACCACACCATATAGTGGGGAGGACACAAGAAAGACACCAGAGTGACACTGCCAGAAGAAACTCACTTACAGAATGCTCTCTCGATGTTTGAGTCACCTAAGAACATACAAATACCTTAACTTCAGATTACTTTATCTTAATGTTGATCAGGTTGATTCTTCCAACCTGATGTACCAGCTGCATACTACAAGTGAACCAAGTCCATAATAGGAATGGTTAATGGTAGGAGCTGGAGCAGCTCCCTGCCTGCTGTGGGCCCATGGCAGATAGGGGCTGCAGGCCAGCCATGGAGCAACCCCTATCTATGGTGGGCCCAGCCTGCCCCTCCACCACCACAGGTAGTGCAAGAGCAGCCTTTGTCCATGGTTGGGGGGGAAAGAGGGGGGTACTTCAGCCCAGCTACCCCTCCTTTTTAATCAGTTAATTAAATGAGATTTTACATTCCTAATCCATATCCCAGAGACTTTTTTTTAATTCCTCAAGGACGACATTCTCATTGCCTTCCTTACTGGGATTTCCACTGAGGATCAGCAATCTTTAAAATCTCAACTGGAGATTCAAAGACACAGGGCATCACCCTTGCCCAGGCTGATCCTCCTCTTTTTAGGAACGGGTGTGAAGCACCAGAGCAGTAGTAGCAAGAGAAGTCACAATGGCAACACAGAAGTTCCAGACACTACATCCACTGCCTTCAGGGCAGACTTTTTTTGTGGAACACTGAGCCCACAAGAAACCAACAAAACCAAAACAGATATGTGCACCGTCTGTAGATAATGACTGCATATCCACAGTAAGTCCTCCCTCCCCTCCCTCCCCCAAAAAACAACCCACACACCACACCTAAGGTTTCTTTTTAATAATGTGTTAAGTAACAGATGGTAAGATGACAAGGCACTGTGGATTTTTATAGGTATTAATGAAACACTGACAGGCAGAACCAAACCTGGGACCTCTGGAGCATAGTGCACAAGCACAGCTGGGTAAGAGGCTGCCAGTGGCCTGCCTAGCATTTTGATCCAACCTGTGGCAGCGCCTGACTGCCGCTAATGAGCCGCCGGGGAGGCACAAACCCTTTCAATTGCTGCTATTTAAAGGGCTCACAGCTCCTGGAGCTAGAGCTAGGAGCCCTTTAAATAGCAGTAATTTAAACGACTCCTGGCCCATGGCTGCTCTGCCACTTCCCCCGCCCCCAGGCCAATCAAGGCCTGGGGACAAAGGAGTGTAGGAAATCTCTTCCTCCCCTCCCCACCCCATCCCCCCAGAGGAGCACAGCACCAGAGGGAACCACTAGCTGTGCAAAATAGGGATGTTAAATTTAAGTTATTGTAGTAATCGAGTAGTAGATAAAAATTCTGTTGACTATTTGATTACTCGAGAGGGGAAGGCAGCCCCGCTCAGTCCCAACTTCCACAGAGACCAAATCCTGCTGCAACTCAGCAATGTAAAAGGCAATAGGAGCCTGGCAACCAGTAGGCCTGTCTTGAAGAGCCAAGTACCACGAACAGGGGCTGCTCTGCAAGCAGCACCATACTTCCTACTGGGAGCCCCATGGCCAGGGACTACTGCCAGAGCAGCCTCCCCTGCCTCCTTCCCCCAGTTGCTTCTGGTAGAGGCAGAAGTGGGAGGGGGTGAGCTGAGAGAGTGTGGTGGGGGGGGTGGAAACTGGCTTTTAAGCTGGCTCTACCCAGTACCAATTCCTGCTCTCCCTCCTCCCTTGCAGCTGCCTCTGATATAGAGGCAGTGGGGGAGGTGAGGGGGAGGAAAAGAGAGAATGTGAGTAGTCGACTCCACTACCCAATAAGCTTAAGCTTACTGAGTAGTCAACTACTCTTACATCCCTATTTTAAACAGCTGGCCATTCTCTCTCAGTACTGCATGCACCTGGCAGGGCGGGGGCTAAGACTTCATGTGCTCTCCCACGCACAGGCCAAATTGGGATCTGCAGGCGGCAAAGTCTCCTGTCCCCACTCCTTCCACCCAAGACTCCACCCCTTCCAGGGCGGCCCACAACCACTTCAGAAATTCTTGAAGTTCCCCCCCTTTCAAAAAATTATTGCCCACCTCTGCTCTACAGCTTGAGCTACAAAGCCAGTTGGCTCTCAGCTAAGGTTATAGAGGAGACTCATTCTTTCTTTAAGTGGTCTTTATGCCACTACATTGGACAGTGAACGACACCCAGTAGACATGTGGGTTACATTAACAGAGATAAACCATTAGGTTATTTGTAAAATCAAACAGTTTCTTCCACATCTGCATTTTGTCACATATTAACCAACATGATTTGAAAAACAACAAAAAATTGACTCCTTTTCTCCTCATGTAGTCCAGGCCTGAGCAAACATTTATTTCTAATGTGATATGGAATGGTATACCATGTTTTGTCCTAATATATTCAGTCAAAGCTCTCTTTCTCTCAGCCTTGTAATTATACAACATTTGTTTGCTTAAGTCATTTAGCATGTGGGGAAGTTGGTAAACATTGAAAAACCCTTTAAATCAGACTGTTTTAATCCTGTTGAAACAACTGGAATCATAGAATACTAGGACTGGAAGGGACCTCGAGAGGTCATCGAGTCCAGTCCCCTGCCCTCATGGCAGGACCAAATACTGTCTAGACCATCCCTGATAGACATTTATCTAACCTACTCTTAAATATCTCCAGAGGTGGGTATTCCACAGCCTCCCTGGGCAATTTATTCCCGTGTTTAACTACCCTGACAGTTAGGAATTTTTTCCTAATGTCCAACCTAAACCTCCCGTGCTGGAGGAGGAATATGATTAGTGGAAACATAAATGAAAACCAGTCTCAGACATATGGAAGTCAACTTTGCTTATTCTGTATTGAATTAAGTTTAACTGAGTGAACTGAGGTATCCACTATGAGCTTGAAAAATTACTTGGGGGGGGGGGGAACAAAAAAACAAAAACAAAAAAACCCACACAACTATTTCCCCCCTTCCCCCCATAAAAGGGCAAAACTCAAAAGGGTCTTCTAACTCATGCTGGGTGCAAGTTGCTAATAATTATGATGGGGACCTCTACTAACAATACAATTCATTCTTAAAAGAATCAGAGAAGAAATTAATGAAATTTCACACTTAACACTATGAGAGATTGTTACACACCTGCTGAATTATTTTGGAATCCTTTTGGAAGTTTTCTCTAGGAGGAACTTTTCCAAACAACTTCCAGCCAGGAGCACTGTGAAGAGCAGGTTTGAGTTCCTTTGTCCTTTTGGCGAAAAAGTTTCTGGAGGAAAAGAAGAAAAAAAAAAAAAGATCATTTTAAATTATTGGAATCTTACAATACTGAAATTTAGATATGTATTGGGCTATAACCAATTTGTAGAGACAAACTTTTTTTCTCGTTCTTTAAAAAAGCGTAAATAATGTATGAAACAAGAATTTTCACATATTATTTTAAATAAATGTTCAATTTTTCCTCAATTTCCTTTTGAGAGGATACACTGCTAAATAGTTTACTTTTTAATGTTGAGTGTTTACTGTTGTAACAAAAAAACCAGCAGCATTAAATATCAGAGCAATTGCATGGTATTGGAGGACACATCTTCCACTTTAAGAGTTCAGAATATTGTTTATCTAGTTTAATTTTTTTTAAAAAAATCACTGGAAAGTCATAGTCATTGAATTAAGGATGGTGTACTTAAATCTGTTTTATAGATTTAAGCTGGAAAGTGATTTTTTTAAAAAAGTCTAAGTACGGATATTAAAATGCATTTATTTAGGTAAACATGTAACTGCTGAAATGTTCAGCAGTTACACATAGGAGGGGTGGGACAAGCGGGAGATGGTGCTCGTGGGGAGCCAGCTTTGAAGCAAGTTCCCCTGGAATCCCTTACCCCAGGAGGAGGCACATGGGAAGGTGGGAGTGGGGCGCTGCATGTAACCATGAAGGTTACCTGATGAGCCCAGGCTCATTGGTTTACTGTGTACATGTTCACACCCCTACTTCCAAGTCAAAAATACTACAGACATTGATATTATAATAGACTGATAAACAAACCCATGACAACACTTCTAATATGCGACATAGAACACTGCATACCAAAAAGTTCAGAATATTTGTGATGGAACTCATCTTCAAGTATTAAAGGCTGAAATGTAACAATTCAGTGTTCTCATGCATGGGGGATATAGCTTGCTCAGGAAGGACAGGCAAGTAAAAAGGGAGGCAGTCCTATATTATACATCAAGAATATACACATTGTTCTGAGGTTCACAAGAAGCTGATAGACCAGCTGAAAAATCTATGGGTAAAGATAAGGGGGGGGGGGGAGGAAATGGGGGAGTACAGTAGTGACACCATGGTCTGGTCTACTACATACCAACATATCTGGAAGAGATGGAGGCGGCAGCAGAGGCAGTTCTTGAACAAATAAAGGATACATCCAAAACACCAGTTCTAGTAGTTATTAGAGACTAACTACCCACTCTATTGGGTAGCCACAAAAGTTCCAGTAAGTTTTGGGAATGTAGGTGGGACAACTTTTCATTTCAGAAACCGGAGAAAGTTTTTTTAGCTAGTTTCTACTTTAAAGACTTTAACCCTGAAAATCAAAAAAGGAAGCCTATAAGAAAGTAGAAACAGATTGCTAAGGAGGCATACAAAAGAAAGACTAAAAATAGCATTACACTACTAAATAAGATACAAAGTATAGATGACAACTTGTATCCAATATAATGTTACAAAGCAATTACAGTTTGAGCACCTATTTTCACATTCCAATTTTCTGAAACACACACATAATTAAGGTAAGGCTGAAAATCTGTTTTCACATACATTTCTTTTAGAAAAATCTCTGCAATTATAAATATATATGCAATGGAGAACCTTATACATTCTTTTCCCATTGTGACAGATACTAAATTTTTTAAACATACAAAATCAGAGTTACAAATAGCTGAACTTGGGAAATTAAAAGCTGTGACTGGAAAAAACCTCGCTCATTTAGCATGAGGGATGTTAGATATTGTTTATTTTAGTAATCATGTAGCCACAACAATTTTTAGTGGTTACAGTTACTAAAATGCTTTCTGCCCCTTGAGGGTAGGGCCAGCAGCCAGTGCATTCCCAGCCCCACTCCTAGGGAGTTCCCTGCCACCCTGCGCTGCTACCTCTGTGTTGGAGACAGCAACGCAAGGTGGCAGGTGGAGCCAGTCTGTAAGGGGAGCAGATTTAAACATCAGGTCCCCACACAGACTGGTTTCCACCTGCCTCCTTGCACTGCTGTTTCCAATACAAAGGCAGCCACCGCTGTCTGTAGGGTGCCTGAGCTACCTGAGGACAGATGCTGTTCTGGCATTCCATGGAACAGCCTTTGTCCGCAGGAAGCTCGGGTCCCCTTTGGAGAGGAGCCACCTGCCACCCATGCTGCTGACTGATCCAGCATGCTCTTGATTTAAAATTTGGACTAGCGGGCTGGTACTGAGCCAGCCTGGCGGTCTGAGTTTAAAATGCCGAGCACCAGTAGGGGAGTGTTGTGGTTAACCAGGACCATTAACTGATAAGCAATCGCTTATCAGGTTTCACACACACACACACACACACACACACACACAC
>JANRFK010003679.1:36234085-36247515 GCA_030068395.1 Apalone spinifera | reverse complement strand
TGTTGGGGGGGGGGGGAGGAGAGGGGGAAACGGAGGAAAAGCCAGCTCCATTGGAGCCAATAGGCGCAAGGAACCAGTTTGAAAACCAGCTTCCCATGTGTACCAGCTCCTGCTTCTCCCCACCTTCTACCTTGCTGCCTCTATCAGAGCCAGCAGCATGTGGGGGGGATGGGAGGAAGCAAACAGTAACATGGTATCTGCTGCTCATGGGCAGCCAGCTCTGATGCCAGCTCCTCACAGGCACTGGTTCCTGCCTCCCCGCCCATGGCTGCAAGCAGGGAAAGTGCATGTAGTTGTCAGGATTAACCAATAAATCCAAGTTTATCACTTAATCCTGTAGTCGACTACATGTTGACATCCCTAACTCAAATTGTCAGGATAGATTCGATTCAAGAATTTTTTTAATCTGTCAATTAATGAGTAACATCTATTATGAACCAGACAGAGGTTTAAGTATCACCTTATAGTAAAGCAAGAGTCAATATTTTTGGAAGCCAACACAGTATTTTTTGTTCTGATGTGCTCACTTAAATTATTAAAATTAGTGATTCAGGGTATGTTACTGTCACCCAAAATGACCATAATGTCCTCCTTCCCTGAACTCCACATGGGAGAAAACTCAATTTAACACATTGCGCTCTCCTTGCACTCTGCCCACTTTCTACTTCTCCCATAAGCGTTTCCATGCCCTTTATGTAATAGTGCCCTTCGTGAATTAATCCATGCATCTAACTAACCTCTGCCTTTCAAATTCCCACTCAAGTTCCACTTCTATCACTACGTCTATAGATTGATTATGGGGTTATCTATTGGGATGCAACTACGTACATGGTTAACTGATGAGTCTGGGCTCACTGGTTAACATGCACAGTTACATGCAGCCCCTTCCTCCCCTCCCCCCACCTCCTAGTGCTACTCCCCCTGTATTCGAGGCAGCAACAGCAGAATGAAGGGGGGGGGGGGAGGAGAAGAGAGCTGGTATGTGCAGGGAGCTGACTTAAAAGCTGGCTCCCCATGTATACCAGATCCTGTGGAATTGCCTGCCCCCGCATGTAAACATGTAACCACTGAAATTTTCTGCGATCATGTTTACATAAACAATGCATTTTAATATCCCTAGTTAGCTACACCTCAGAGTGCTCCCCTCTCATATTAGGCCAAGAGAATTTCAGATTTTACACAGGAGACTTTTCCAAGAAGCTTCATATTTAAAATGCTCATCTGCTGAAACAGTTGTATGAGGCTTCATTACATCATTTCTATGGCATCACCACAAAATTCAAACAAAATTTGCAACCAACACCAACTTCCAGTATTTTGAACTTCAAAACAATTCTGCTTTTATGACTTGTGGATTATACTATATTCCATTAGGGTTTGCAGTTTGAAATCAATGCCATTGGAGTCCTACATCACTTAGAGCAAAATGGGAATTTCTTCATTGACTAACTACTTTTAACATATTTAGGTTTATTGTTAACAGCAACATTTTTAAAAGCAATTTTGTTTTAAATCCAAAATGTGTGTCAAGAAAAGTTTAATATAAATGTTAGCCATTCATGCTCCTACCAATTTTGTGCATGAATAACTTTACTCAGATAAATGGGTTTACTGACACATTCATAATTATAAACATGCTTATATGTATGCAAGAAAGGGCCTTAGTTTTCAAATATATTGTTTTTGCTTATAGCAGCTTTGTCCTTTTCAATAAGATAGCCTACAGGTAGTCACATTTTAAAAACAATTTTAATGTATATTAATCTAAAGCATCAAGTTTTGAAACTAGTTATACAAAGCTTCAACATTGTTTACACCAATGATTTAAAGAAACTGATTTGAATTATGATCATTTAGGTTGCTCTACTCTGCTAAATTTTATAGTCTGGATATTGGCTCTCAAATGCAGAAGTTCTCATGATTGATGTTAAAAATAAGTTTGTAAATTTTTCAACTACTCAGAGGCATTTTATATTTAAGATAAAATTTTGAAATTGGTCACTGCTTTGCAATGTTAATCTAACTATACCCATTTGTAATGCATCTTGTTGTGTTCAATATATAGGATTACTAGAAAAAAAAAAATCAATCTTCCTTATCTGAAAAACTGGGAACCACTAATTTTGCATTTTTACACAAAGAGTTAATTGTGTGTTAGAAATTCAACTGAGGTTAAGAAGAGAGAAATCTTCATCAAGTGCCATAAATTAAATTGATGGAGATTATACTATTTTATCTATTTAAATCCATTGTATAGGTTTTATATCATTTTATATTAGATGTTAAAAATGTACAGTTCATGCATTTTGACAACAAAAACTAGGTCTCAGAACGGTACAAAGCTATAATTTGAGTCAGATAAGGGTCCATTTATCAAGAATAAAGCATGTCCTGTTTTATGCAGATTTATATTCTTGACTAGCTTGCAGCAGTCATTCATTCATGAAGTCAGGTGCCAGTGTATCCAGGAAACAGAGTCAGATTGCAGGGGGACAGGAGTGTCCCCTAATGCTTCATTACTTCCAGGCAAAGTTTCAAATTTTGAATCATTTGGCATCTTAAATTACATTTTCAAAATAAATTGGAGTATACTTCAACACACAATTCTCCACCCCAACCACTAAGACAATTTCAGGTCATGCAATCTCTCTCCTTTTCCTTCACAGACACACAAGAGTTTGCAGTTTAAGAGTCCAATATAAAATTTATTGAGAGCAACATAATTTAAAATAAAAAGTAGTTTGCAGACAGCAAATTCTATTACATCTTTATTGTTTCACACACCAAGTATGATGATAATGGGATATAGGAAAAACAGTAAAGAAAACTAAAAGCAACAAAATATTTGCATGTGGATGAAGTTAGTGACATTAAGAGGTGAGTCTAACTGTTAAAGAATTTATAAGCATAGCAAACGTAACTCAATACAACCTATAAATAATTAATCACTAAAAAGAAATAAAGCCTTCCACATAACCATCTACTAGCCTTACAGGTTGGCAGAAAGGTTACAAAGTCTTTAAAAAAAATAAAAAGGAGGGGGAGGCTGTGCATCAATTTTGTAAGAATTCACACAACAGCAGAGTGCACATCCTTGGACTGTATTTCATGCAGAAATCAAGCTGCAAATCAGGGACCAAAATGTCAGTCTGTCAAGTATTGCAGAGCTGCATTATGTGGCATAATACAAGAGTTATTTTGTTGCTTATATATGTTCAATTTCACACATCTCAAACAACTAATCATTTGCAAAAATCAGAGAGGGTAGATAAAGGGATAGACCAATATATCCTGTTCTGGGCACCACAGCTTCGGAAAGATCTGGGTTAATTGAAGGAAGTCTAGAAGAAAGCAACAAAAAGGATTTCCAAAAGTTTCAGAAAACCTGACCTATGAGAAATGGTAAAAAAAGGCATGTTTAGTTTTGAGAAAAAAAATCACTAATGGGGGATATGTTCTCCATGTCCACTGAAATTAGGACATGAAATAATGGTCTTAGTCTCCAGCAAAGGAGAAGTAGGAAAAGGTCTCTAGTTCTACAGGTAGTTAAGGTCTGGAATAGCTTTGATGAGAGTGAGTGTGGAAATCCCTCTCGGTGCAGATTTCTAAAAACAGGATGAAGAAACACCTGCCAGGCATGACCTAGAGTTACTTGGTCCTGCCTCAGATGACTTCAAGCTCCCTTCCAGTTCTTCTGTTCTAGAATTACAGAATCCTAGAACAGTGCACTCCAGTCTCATACACAAAGAGGTGAGCATTTGCAATTACATAACTGCATATATTAATAGTCTAGTTATATTTTAAATTTAGAAATAACTGACTAATTTTATATTAGCCATTACAAAATGTTATACAGTCAACAGTGACCACAGTGTAACATACTAAAAATCTGACAGTTGAAAAAGTCAGTGCACTTTAAGATCAATTCAGAACAAGATGTCCAATCCATATTTATTTTATTTTCACTGCACTCAACTTAATCAGAAAAGTCTGCAAAGGTAAGTCTCTGGTTCAAGATTACTATATGTAATCAAAAGGGAGAAAAACAGAATAAAATTCATTCTTATTCCTTGTGTTGCCAAACTAGTGTGATTCATGAGATGTTTGACACAGAATGGATAGGAAAAAAAGCAAAGCACAATAATGATTTTTAAAAGTTAATATTTTAAATTACAAAGGTATGTCCCAGCAAACAGGAGGAATGACTACTCTAGATGTGTATGGTATATTTTCACTATTCAGTTTGTAGAGAGACATCACTGTTGTGCACTCAGACATTTCCTATCACTATACAGAAACAAAAAAATTAAATTTAGACTAATCAGAACAAAGCTACTGCAGCCTTCCTCACATTAATACAACTCAGGTACTTCCCAAATCACCATGTTCGCCATCAAAAGAAACCAATGTATTATAAAATAGCTCAAAAAAGAAAGGCACTACACATAAATGGTTATGTAGAAAGGAACTTGAGAATTGCTGTTTTCCCAGTTGTTTCTTGGAAAGCTGTAAAAATTTTCTAGTTGAAGAATATTCAGAAGAGAAAGCTATAACAAAATACTTCCCATACAGTTAAATTTAAATTAAAGATGCAAAAAGTCTGGAAATAAAGGTAATGTATATATTGCTTGAGAATCCCTGCCTTAGTCAATCAACAGGTTGGTGCAGTAAATGAGGAGACTGAAATTTTATTTATTCTTGTCAATGAACGAACCTGTGCCTTATCCATTATACACTGTTAAACTTGTACAACGAAGACCTAAATCCACCCTCAGGCAATTCTGAGTAAACCCACTATCTTCCTTATACTAATCTAACTAAATAATCATGTTATTTCCATATGACCACCTCCATTAATAAGTACACAGATGGAGTGGTATGCAGTGAATTAGGAAAGGGTACATAGTGAATTAGACCTCTTACATGTGTGCTCCTCATTCTAGACAACAGTGGATTATTTTGTGTTTGCTTGGGTTTTATTACATGCTCTTGACTCACTTGCTGTACTACATTCTGCCAGTGCAGCTAGCTATGCAAGTAGCTATTATTATAATGTATACCAAGAAGAATTATAAGGTGTAGATGAAAACAACCTTGGTTTTTCCCCACATTTCACTTTGCTGCCTTAAAGACAAGACTGCAAAAATGCATTTCTTTCAAAGGAATTTGTGCCCTTTTTTTCTTCTTCATGATATATGAAAATGACTTGATTATCTCTTTTCTTTTCCTCTCCACAATTTCTTGCATCTTTCTGACCTGAGAAATATTAGAAACATTATGTCTGGTATTCTAAAGTTCCCTAGCAAAACTGAGGAGGGTGGAGGTAGGAGTGTCACACTCTTAAACGCATAAGTGCAACGGTCCTGACTGTAGACTTAAATCTGAACATACCATACAGCGAATACAAAACTAATGTTTAATGATCTGACAAACACCTGGTGATCAAATGCAAAGAAAGCATATTTGAAATGAACAATATTAAAAAAGAAATCAAAATACTAACACCAAACACAAAAGGGAAAAAGCTTAAAAAAATTTAAATGAAGGATTTAAGTTTAGTTTTTCTTCTTTGAATTACATTTGCATGAATACAAAGTGATTGCAGTAATGTGAACAAGTTACTAGAATAAATCCATTAGAACGAGACAAAGTTCAAAAAGTGCCCAGAAATAGTGGCAGAAGTTGATGTTCTTTTACTGTACATTACATGTTTCAAAAAGCCTTCATATTTTTTTATTCCTACTTTAAAACAGTGTCTTGTTGCACTGTTTTAACCTGGGTATACTCTCTAGAGGGAAAAATGCTATTTGAAGTTAACTACAATGATCAGTGCAACAAAATTTGGGTCAGTAGCTTCATACCTTGATTCTGCAGGCAACCTGAATTCAGGCCAAATATCTGTAATTTAGGTGGATGAGTAGTTTTGAAAATGGCTTTGTTGTTCATAAACCAATGTGACATGCAGAGAAACATAAGAGCAACTGTGACATTAAGAATTTCTAAACAGACAGCTGAAGTTGAAAAGGATTTAGGAGCAGAAGCTAAAAAATTAGCATAGTTAACAGGGATGTGAACAGGTAACCAATTAACTGTTTACCAGGTAACTGCTAACCAGTTCCTGGAGCAGCCTCATCATGCCCACAGCACTACACATGCGCCAGAGCATGATTAGGGAGCCTCCTGCCCTGTGCACAGGGAGGCCGGAGCCCTGAAGGCTAGGGCCTGCTCCAGCTGGGCTGGAGCCAGTTCCCTGCCCATGATCTCACTTAATCGGTTAACCTGATAAACCTAACATTTAGTTGGTTAGGTGATTAATTATTAAGGATGTAAAATCCCATTTAAACTAGCACTAGTGTTTAGATCAGCTACACATTTAATCATAGAATACTATGACTGGAAGGGACCTCGAGAGGTCATCGAGTCCAGTCCCCTGCCCTCATGGCAGGACCAAATACTGTCTAGACCATCTCTGATAGAAATTTATCTAACCTGCTCTTAAATATCTCCAGAGATGGGGATTCCACAGCCTCCCTGGGCAATTTATTCCAGTGTTTGACTACCCTGACAGTTAGGAACTTTTTCCTAATGTCCAACCTAAACCTCCCTTGCTGCAGTTTAAGCCCATTGCTTCTTGTTCTATCCGCAGAGGCCAAGATGAACAAGTAGGTAATTACATAGAAGATAATTATACTGAATATTGTTTTTTTAACAACTGTTGTTTTCACAGTTTCCCCACAGCTCCCCCCCAATATCTGCTTATTAAGAGCAACAGTAGAAACAAGACGGGAAGACAATCAGCTTTTGAGGTATAGTTGGCTGCTTGAACCAAAGGAACACATTCATAATGGAGTAAAAGCGAAGTGGGCTTAAGTGACTTTTCACTAGTGACCTGGTTCTCTACTCTGTCTCCCAAACTAGCCTGGCACTATCCTCTACCCACTCTACTAAAGTATTTCTTTGCAGATACAATTATGATTTCAAGCACTATTTTGCCCCTCCCCCAATAAATAAATGCAGGGGGCGGTTGGGGGGGCGGGAGCAGAGAAAAGAAGCTGCGACTACCTCCAGTAACACATCTGTCAACTACTGAGGTTCATGAGACTTTTTGAACCAGTCACAAAAAAATATTTAGTGTGTCTTGTTCTATGTTTATGTAAGTGCCAGAGTAACTGTTTATTTTTATTTAAAAAAAAAAAAAAACACTATGCAGTTTACACCAGTAAAAACTCCTCTTTATTAAGGTGAATTTTGGGAACAAGAAATTGAACCATGTTCCATTTTTTTTTTCCAAAATGAACAAATACAATCCAAAACAGCATCAATGTAAAGATTCAGGGAAAACAAAAAGATGAAGGACAAAACCATGTCATAGTCTTAAGATGTAAACCTGGGAATAAAAGGCTCCCTGGGAGCTGGCTCCCAATGTGCATTGGCTGCCGGCCCAGCTCCTGGAAGCTGGCTGCACTGTAAGTTCTGCAGTATAAGCTTTATACTACAGATCCCACAGCATGTAACCTCAGTGGTTACAGAGTTACCTAATTCACCACTTTAGCATCCCTAGTATACTGCTTCCTCTTAAGCAAGGTAAGGGTTTCGTCGTGCCAGGAAAATGGGAGGTTCCTGAAATTGGTGAGCCGGAGTGAGGAATGCAGTAAACTGTGCACTTCCCCCCACTCCCTGATGAAGGAAAATAGCCAGCAGTATTCCCATATGAATCAGGGGTCCCTGAGCGGTGCTAGGCTTGGGCTGTCCTGCAGGCGGGTGGGGGAGAATGCCCCCAGCCAGCCCCTTTCAGCTGCCTGATAATTGTCTTTTTTTGTATGGCTTTACAAGAAGCAATCCCATTCCAGGCACAACCAACCCTTACATTGGTTTAAGTTATGCTAAGAGGCACTATATACTAGGGATGTGAGCATGTAGTCAAGTACGTGGTTAATCAATGAGCTTGGGCTCACCAGTTAACCCTCTCAGTTACATGCAGCTCACCACCCCCACCCACCCACACAAAATATCTCTGTATCAAGAGGCAGCCGGCGCACATGGGAAGCCAACTCCACCCCCCAGCACTGGCTGTTGCAGAACTGCCTCTCCCCCAGAAGCAGCAGTGCAGGGAAGGAGATGCAGGCAGGAGCCAATGCATGCACAGAGCTGCCTCTCTCCCCCTTTCTCCCCACACCCTCTAACACAGAGGCAGCAGAGGAAGGAGGGAGCCGGTGCTTACAGGGAGTCAGCTTAAAAGCTGGCTCCCTGCAAGCACCGGCTCCTGCCTCTCTCCTTCTCCCTCCCCATGTAAACATATCTGTTGAAATTTTCAAGTGAAGTTTTCAGATGTACACTAACACATTTTAACATCCCTGTTGTATACTGAATTTGGTAGTCTTAGTTCTTACCATTTAGGAGTTCTTGGACAGACACTCTCTCAAATATATAGTAGATTCATCAAAAAGCCTGAAGGAAACATTTCTTGCCTATTAGTCTGGTTAAGCTGCTGCTTTTGCATTTAAACACTTACCAAAAATACAATAAAAAAGGCAGCTAAGTTTCAGACTAACTTTAAATAAAACAGAAGCCAGCATCACCAGAATAAAGACCTACCATGACTACAGGGGAAGAACAAAAGAGACCCGTGATTCTCCTTTCTACAAAAATGCATCTTCACTGGAAACCAAGGCATGCTTATTTGGGATTGTCTGCAAGTACAGCAACATAAAGGATGGTAGTAGCACTATATAGTACTTTGTGCTCATTGTAATTCAGGTTGAACCTCCTTGATCTAGCCCCCTCAGGACCTTGCCCGTCCCGGATGAGGGATTTTACTGGACCAGCAGCGGTCATTTCTTGCCCCTCTGCCACCAGCCCCGGCCCGAACCTTTCCCTCCCAGCTGGTTCTCCCCCCCCCCCCCCAACACACACACACACACACACACATCCCCCCACTGCCTTGTCAGCCCCTGCTACTCTACCAGGCTGTGCCACCACCTCTGCATACCTGGCTCCAGCTCCTGCTGCTGTGCCGGGCAACCCCGATGGCTCTCCTCGCCGGGCTCCCACTGCCATGCCATGCAGCCCCACCCTCTCTACAAGCACCAGGTTCCCACTGCCAAGCCTGGCTCCTGTTACCACTCCAGGTAGCCCTGCAGCTTCTGCCCTGGCACTAGCCCTCCACTGGGACTTCCTGGTCTTGGAACATCCATGGTCCTTGCAGATCACAGATGTTGCTGGGCCAGAGAGTCCCAGTGAAGAGAGTTTCAACCTGTAAAATGATCTATTCAGAAGATTCAAAAGAAAACCCACTGTCGCTACTGAGGTTTCACTCATAGGACAATTTTAACAGTTCCAGACCTGTTCCTCTTAAAGCTATCAACTTCTATAACATTTAACTGCTTTTAAAAACCAAAAACCACAACCTTCTAGCCCTTACAGTTGCAAAAAGATAACCTATAACACACACACAAAAAAAGGAGTGTAAGGGCTTGTCTACACAAAGCAGCAAGGGGGCGTGACTTCTAAAGACACACTGTCTGGGTAGATGCTACTGGTGCTTCCATTGAGAGATCAAAATCATATTAGGAAACTTCTACCAGGAAGCATCAAGGTCTGCCCAGACCAGTTAGTATGCTTTAGAAGTCACACAATCCCATAGTGCAAATTGTTGCTTCATGTAGGCAAGTTCTAAAATTATTATTGCATTGTCCTCTCAAAGTCTACACACAAACTACTCCAAACTGCAACAAGATAGAACCAAGGCTTAATCTAGGCTAGAAGAGTTTTGCCAATGTAACTATACCAACAAACCCTCCTAGAGTAGATGCTGCTTATATCAGAAGTGGGTTCCGCCTCCCCCCCCCACCCCCCAACATGCCTTACATAGGTTCCCCAAATAAGCTATAATGGCAAAGACACATATGGCCAGTATACAACTCCATCTACATCATTATGGTTTGCCAGAAAAATAATAGTGAGAAATAAAATTACATACCCCCTACACCCAACATTAGTATATTGGCATGGCAAAAGTTTGTAGCACAGATGTGGATTTAGCCTTGTCAGTCTTCACTGTTTCCCAGAAAATTACTCAATATTCTGCTACTATTTCAGAAAGCAACAAACAGCAAGAATGGGAGTTATTAATTTGAAGTACTTAAAAAAAAATTGAAGCAGCAGAGCATAGAGTAATGGAAACAAATGACAAAGTGAAGAGGGACACAGCAGAAACCCCCAACTTCAGTATACAGGAATTTGGTGCAAGTGATACCAGATACCTCCCTTAATCCATCCTCACAACACTCAAGAGGCTCTTTAAAAAGAATGACAAACAACAAATTTATCGGGCAGTTATTATCTTGAAGATAACTCCAAAGGAGAATCCAAATATGGCATCCAGGACCAGGAGGAATCCAAGCAGCCTCCCCTTTTCCAAAAGCTGAAAGTCTGCTTCTCACCTTAGCATTGTCTCTGCAGAGCAAAACTCTAAATTTCATATCCGTCTTTGGTTAGTGGATTTACTCTGATTTCTTGTAATATTTACAAGTCTTGTGCATGAGAAGACTATTAGTCAACGAGATTTGAGATTCAGTCTCAGGTATGAGTGCGCACTTTGGAAAAAGAGATGAAGAGGAAGGGGGAAAAGAATGAAGACAATATAGAAAAGTGTGAGTGTGGGTAAATAATCATGCTCTCTCAGGCCAGGCCATGTCCACTGAGACAAGTTAACCATGCATTATGTATGAGACACCTCAGAATTATGCAGCTTTTCCTTTTGAACTTCTTTAAAGTTTACTCCAAAACAGCTTAGCACTCAAGCCAGTTGGTGGCTTGCACCTTTTTCCAAGCTCTGCTTATGAATGAAAAGCCACTTTTTTTAAAATCACTTTGCTCTTTGTCCCTCAGTAACTTCAGAAAACTATGATAACAGATCTAGAATTCTGACAGCAATTCTCCAACTCAGAAAAGTTTATTTTATTCTTCAGCAAGGTGTGGCTAATTAAATTAACACAGCTCATGTGGCTGCTGTAGCTACTTTGACATGTGAAGTACTCTTTAGTTATAAAGTCAACAAACTCATCTTGAAAAATTTGTCTACACATACAGCATTGCATTGGCTGTTCTAGTGCTCAATGAAGACCATCACTTCTAGTCAGTGTAGGTACTCCATCTCCTCCACAGGCGGTAGTTGTGTCCAAATGGCATAACAGTCATTCAGGGGTCTGGAATGTCCACATCCCTCAGTGATACACTTGTACTAATATATGCCTGCAGTGTACTTGAGGGCTCCCTCTTCTTTAGACTCCCTCCTAAGTACACAGCCTCTTTGGTTAGCAGAGATAATAGATACTCAAGTTCTGAGTAGAGAGATACACAATCCTACCATTACTAGAAACTACTGCTAAGGTGATTAGTGTTACTTGAAATTGTTAAGATTTAAATGGCCGCTTAACAACAGAGTAAGGCAGTTTATGGGGGAAAATAATAGGACTGAGTCACAGTTCCCAGAGCTAGGACAGTACGGCATTGTGTCATCTTGGGAGGATCTCTACAGACTAAGGAGTAACCCTATTTTTGAAGTTTATTTGTTCCACCATCACCTCAGTGCTGTCCCTGTTCTCCCAGTCACCCGGGGACGGGCGGGCGGTCTCACCTTGCGATGAAGTCAGTGATACCACCGCTGCTGCCGGCGATGCCGATTCTCTTGGGTTTATCCGCCGGCTGTTGGGGAGGGACCGGGGCGGGGGCCGGCGTCCCGCTGGGCGGCAGGTGCTCCGGGGCGCTTCGGCGCCGGCTCACTTCGTAGGTGTTGCGGGAGTTCAGGTTAATGTCCGTGAAGCCCAGAGGCCCCGGACAAAGGGCTCCCGCCGCAGCAGCCCCATCGCTGCACTCCCAGGGAGTCCGACCGCCGGTGGCGGCCTCAGACGGGCGTTCAGCCCCAGCCCAGCTGCGGCGCGGCGGGGTGTTCCCGGCTGCCGCGCCACCCTCCGGACCGGGCCCCAAGCAACAACTCTTCAGCGGCTCTTCGAGGGCAGCCCCCGCGCCGCCCCCCGGCTCCGGCTCGGGGAGGAAGCCCCCGTTGGGCAGTCTCGCTTCCTCCTCCTCCTCCTCCGGCCCCGGGTCGCTCCGCACGGCCCAAGCAGACGGCGCCTCCGGCGGCAGCAGGAAGCCGGCGTCCCCGTTGGTCATTCTCCCGCGGGGGCCCAGGGCACAGGCAGCCCCGTTGGGGGCTCTCTCCGGGCAGCACTTGCAGCCCAGCCCGGCAGGCGCTGCGGGGCCGAGCTTCCCGGCCAGGTACCGCTGCAGCAGCAGCTCCTGCCCCGAGCCGCCGCTCAGGCTCCGGCTCCCATCCCGCTCCCCGTCCTCCTCCTCCTCCGCCTCCTCCGCCGCCGCCTCATCCTGCCGGCCCGCGGGAAACAAGGCTGCGCTGCCCTGAGCTCCGGCATCGTCCGGCCCCACCATTTGCCGCCCCGCAGCCCCAGGGCTGCCAGTGGCGCAGCTGGGGCGAAGGGGGCGCACGAGCCCCCCCGGCGCAGCGGACCGAGGGGGGCGGGCGCGCGCTACTCGCCGCACCGGGAGCCACAGCTGCCGCGGGCTCCGCTCACCGCATCGGACGGCAGCCGCTGGGAGCCCGGCTCACGCACGCGCACAAGAGCGGCGCCCCTGGCTAAAGGCGCTTCCAACCATAGAGAGCCAGCGCGGACGACCCACCCAGTCAGCCTTGGAATATCCGGTATCATAGAGGTGCCACCTAGATAGGATCCTCCCTGGAGGAAGGGAACCGCGGATCTTCTTTAGCATAGGCCATGTAGGACCTCCTTACGTGCAGTTCCCTTGCCGTATTCTCCCTAACACTCCCTCACTCACATGACTCTGTTTCCATAATGAAATGCCATCAAATCCCAGCCACGCCCCACTACCATAGTCCAGCTGAAACTACCTCCTGTAACGTCAGAGCCCAGTAGACACAGGTGTCTACAGACTTCACTGGTGTCCGATGGAGCCATTTAATTCCAATATGCCCATGCCCCTTCATTGCATACTATGTAAGTAGAAGGCTGGACAAATAGAAGCTGGTGAGAACCAGGCCCTGTGTGGTTAATATCGGGTGTGGCCTAGAACTGAGACGTTAAAGCCAATGATAACATTGATTACCGCTTGCATAAGACAGGCCCTGGATGCAGCTTCATTCTTCTGAAGTGGCACAATAAGATCAGAAATTCCATCTAGACACACAGCTCAGGTGCCTAATCTTGATTCATAGTCAGCAGCTGCATAAGCTATGATAGTCTCTTTTTGACTGTTCCTAAACAAGACGTTTCCAACCTTTTTAGCTCTTTTATTTCAAAATGGGAAAGAGATAACAATATTTTAATGCAAGTTCTTCCTTTACACTAGGGCTGCGTCTAGACTGGCCAGTTTTTGCGGAAAATCAGCCGCTTTTC
>JANRFK010003679.1:36210888-36233985 GCA_030068395.1 Apalone spinifera | reverse complement strand
GGGGGGGGGGGGATAGGTCCCGGACCCAGCCAGGACTTAGCCAGGCTGCTGGCCAGCCTTCTAAAAAAATTATTGGCGGGGATGCGGAAATTCATGAAGTCTATAGCATTAACCTATAAGCTTTTGCTTATAGATTAATCGACTACAGTATTGCATCCCTACAGTAGCCCTCTCACTTCCGTAACTCACAGTGGGGCAGAGAATTAGGGAAATACAACTGATTGTTAGTTCAACTTCTCACTTTATCTTTTCCCAACCTCCTTCCTGGGCTGTTCAGTTTGACGGGAGATGGAGAGACAGGGAAAAGAGAGGAAATATTCATTGCTAGGTGCTTCCCCCTAGGCTCAAACAGAACCATAGAACATGTCTCTTGTTCTTGGTGGAAAGAGGGCCAGATTAAGACAAATTGAGGTCTTTAAGATAACACAACATGAGCCCTCTGCCAATGCTCTTCCCTCACCGTTACCAGATGTGGCAGAATAGCAGCATCAGTACTGAATCCCTTTCTCCTTTTTTAGAACAATTGCAGTGGTAGGGAGACACTGAAGCAGTAGGAAGTGCCCTCCAGAATTCAAGGTGTTTGTCTGGATGGGTAGGCCAACACTCCTGTGCACTTCTCCTGGGACAGAATCCTCTGTTGGGGATGGTATTGGTAAGGCTGTCTATTAATAGGAGATTGGAATGAACAGGGTACACTTTTCAACACTGTCTACAGTCTTAAGTTTACATCTCTAGAGCAAACATGCTTTGTTCACATTTCCAAGTTTTTCTTCCCAACCGTGAGGGTTGGAAACTTACCAGTTTTTCCCTTTCTTTTCTGTTTTCAAATGAAAGTGGAAAGTCCTCGTATAATTACATGACTCCAAGTACTTATCAGGTTTTATATAGTACAAATACCTTAATTTAGCCCTATAGCTCTCAGGTTTCTGTTGTCTGGCAGGGAAGCAGTGGATTCTGCACCACTAAACATTTTTTTTTAAATGTCACAGGACACAGCTCAGCAAGCATATTTTCAATTCACCATCAATTACAAATTTTCTTAACAGTTTTTCTTGAGGGCTATTGTTTAGAAGCTCAAGGCCCCAGACTGAGCATCACTTTTTTAATTCATTTGACTGCTTTCAGCTGTTTGTCAAGGACACCTATTTGCCTTTTTTCATAATACAAAAGCAAGGCAACATTTACTGATAATAAAAAGGCAGCATATTTAAAAGGGTATTTCTTTTTTAGAAAAATACATAAACTATGAGACTTGTTTTGCTAGATCAATAGGTATACAGGATTCTAACAAGCAACATAAATCAAGTCATGTGCCAATTTTCCTGTATACTTTACCAGAGGTTCCATAACATACCAAACGGGTTGGGAAGGAAAAGGTTTACCTTGTAGATGAAATGTTGAAAAACAGCTATAGATTTTGTGTGTCTAACATGAGCCTGATTTTCAGAGCAGTCACTACTTCCATTGACTTCAGCTGAAACCTTAACTCCTATCATACACCCACTCCCTCCCAGGTATATACATGCAGATTCCAATGATACACTTTCTACATTAAAAGTACCTGCTAGTAATTGTGTTTGAGGTTAAAGAAATGTGAGCTGAGCTTGATGAACAGAAGATAGTTAAGGGTGAAAAAGGGAATAGCTGAGTGTAGTGTGGGGTGTTGGATGACTTAGTTCCTGATTTCTTATGTTTCACTTTGGATCTAGTGTTATTAACCTGCAAATGAAGAGTTTTGAGTGGGGAAATCTATAATAAGCAAATGTTAATTTCTGAAATTAAGTAGAGTCATAAGGGAGGAGGAAAAGTCATATTACTAAAAATGGTGAAAGGTAAAAGTGTGGATTTTTAGAAGAAAGTTGAAGAAGGGAGTAAAGATCCTTTGCATACAAGAAAAGGGATATGATTCCAGATGAAAGGGGAAGCTTGGCAAGAGTGACACAAGCAAAAGGCAAGACTATGCCAGAAGAACAGGCAAGAACATGTGGATGAAGGATGGGCCAGAGCAGAACTGTGCAGGAACTACAATGCTATACAAACAGAGAGATCTAATGAAGAGGCACGGAGGTGAGTGGCAGAGTTGTCAACAGAAGTGGAGAAAGGAAGCAGGGAGAAAGTTGTGGAGGACAAATACATTCAAGTTCAGTCATGTCTTTCTTTAAAGAAGCAGCAGGACCCCCATATCAGAAAGACCTAGAAAAAATGTGAATGTAGTCTAGGGTGGAAAAGTAGAATTGACTCTCATTATAGCACTAAGCTTATAACAGGCTCATCCAAGAGTTAGTGTAGAGAAGAAAAAAGTAGAAGTATGAAAACCCAAGCAGGTAAATAAAGCACTAGTATCCACCAAAGACTAATCCTTGCAAACTGCATCCATCCCATGGGCTGCTTCATGCCCACCCCATACTACAAACTGTTCTGAAACCACACTGTGCTTCTGGAAGATTCTCCTCAGATACATTGCAATGAGTCTGTTTAGTAGAATGCAAGCTAATATTTTTGCCTACTGTACAGAGGAGTAATGCCTCTGTAGTTTCCACAGTTAGCTTTTACTGCCTTTGTTTTTGAAGTATGATACAATAATAGCATCTTTGAAGTCTTGTGGCATTTCTTCTTCCTTCCAAATGCTACTCAGGATATCATTAAACGTCTTGATAGCCTTTGGGCCTGCTGCTTTTATACAATTCTGCTGGGATACCATCCTTTCTAGTTGTTTTGCCAGAATTCAGTTCTTTGATGGCTTTTACAAATTTCCTCGGTTGATGGAGGAGATTGAGATCATCTTTCACGTGTTTCTCAGGTAAATAGTCAAGGGCATGATTAACTGTGGATTGTCTATTCAGTAGATTATTGACATGTTCAGCCCATCTCTCTGATTCCCTCCTTGTCTTCAATCATGATTATGCCATCAGTCAACTTCAAGGGGACTGTGTCAGAAGAAGATGGTCCACAGACTTCTTTGAGAGAGTCAAAGCACATCTGTATGTTGTTTGTATCTGTGTAATGCTGGACTTCTGTGGCTTTCCTCTCCCATCACTCATCCTGCATTCTCCTTACATCTTAGCATCTGGGTAAGACCAAGAATTTGTAGCTTTTGAATCTTCCAGCTAGACAAGCCACACTCTGGTCCAGGCACTCCAATTCTAGGGCTTTCTACAGCCCCTGTACACCAGCAGAGCCAGCATTGAAGAACTGGGAAGCGAAGAGCTTTCCCCATGGAGGAACACCTCAGATGAAAGAAATGATCCATGGATATAAAGTGGATCTCTGCAAATTTGCAGGGTTCTAGGTACAAAATGTGTATCTGCATCCACAAAAGTGTGCCAGATGTATCCCCATCCACATCCTCACATGTGGATGCCTGCAGATATAAAGTGGATATTCATGGATTTGTAGGGCTCTAGTCTAGGGATATCTGTGATGGCACAGGGCAGAATGGCCTTATGCTGAAACCCTTTGTGGTCCCTTTCAGTTAAGGGACATGAGCAGATGTGAGAGGAATAACCAGAGCACACTTTGCTACAGCTGTTCTTTCTTCAGCTCTGGTTCACATAGGGTCTTTTATGATTGATGACTTAATCGGGCTTTTAAGTTTACATGCCACAAGCCATGCCATAAAGAATGTTACTTTTAAGAGTCTCTGGCTTAGCTTTATCAATAATCTTTTATGATGACCTTTGTACTTTATTAACATAAGCATGTAATACATTCAAAGTGAAATCAATTTGTTTTCTTAATCATTTTCTTAGTGATATAGAACTTACAATTGTACAATCAAAGTGTTCCCAGTGTGCATTAAGCTCCCCAACCAAAGACATATATTGTCACAATTGGCTGGGATTTCTATTGTAATATTGCAGTGCCATCCCAGCAGGCCTGGCCTTTGGCCAAGGCGAGTGAGGTGGTTGCCTTGGGCCCTGTGCATTCAGGGCCCTGCAGCTCTGTGCATTCAGGGCCCGGTGCTGCCCAGCTCCCGGCCCCGTCCACCTGGTCAGGAGCCTTGCGGTTGTGCAGCTCAGTGTGCTGCCTTAGGCGCAGCACACTCTTTGGCTGGGCCTGCATCCCACAAGTTTTCAGATTTCTGGTGTCTAGAAGGGGCTAGGGAAGCAGAACTCTTCAAGAGATGTTATACAGGGCATCCCCACTATAAGTCACCTCACTATACATCCATTCCGCACTAAAGTCATGGACACTTGTAGGAACTGATGAGGTATAAGTCCTCCCATTACCCGCTCTTAAGTCATGCTAAAAAAAAACCTCCCAATTTGTGCAAATGGAAGTCAGCCACAGGAAAAAATTCCCTGCCTTAAGTTGTCTTGCTGTAAGTCCCAAGTTTTTTTGGAACATATCTTGGACTTATAAGGAGGACAGCCTGTACTTGGAAAGCAGGTTCCTAGCACCTATGTGCCATCCCAGAAGAATTGGCCTTACTAAACTGGTATTGCACCTTAATATTGTATGGCAACATGAGTTTGCGAACACAATGAAATAAACAGCACTGACAAAATTTAGCCCTACACTCCCCCCACTTGCTGCCTCTTTCTGATAGAAGCAGCAAGAGGGAAGTGGGGTGGAAGTGACTAGTGTGTCAACTACCTGATAAATATTTGCTTATCCGATAGTCGACTAGTTGTTCACATCCCTACTTTAGTTCTATATTCTAACTATTATACAGTGTAATCAGGTATTCTTCAAACTTGTGCATTCCTTTAAAAGCCTTTAACAGCCTTCTTAAAAATAAAAAACTCTCTGTGAAATCTGTTTTTAAAATCTTGTAATGATGACATTTGGCTACTAAGCTCCCATAGGTAAAAATCAATGCAATTGGAATGAACATAGAAGTTTATTTTGTATAAAATAACTTGCAGTCTTTCTAATACCTCTGCATAATTTTCAGCTGCAGAGCACATCCCACTGCACAGACTGAAACAAGTTTATCCTGTCACACAAGATTGTCCAAGCCAATTTCAATGTCACCTTTTTTTTGTTTGTTTGTTTACCTTTTATCTAGGAACACTTTATCCTATACCAGATCTTATTATATTATTCAGGAACTGCCTGGTTTTATAATATGAAGCTCAGTTGTCACAGGTTTGTAATTCAAACATAAAAGTTAATTTCAGAGTGAAAGTTGGTACAGAACACATCAGGTTGGAAGTGGACATTTTATTTAAAAAAAAGAACAGTATAGATCTATTTTAATAGTTGGTATGTCTTTGTTTAAATATAAAAATCCTCAATAACTCAGGCATGCTTTTGTGACCCACTCTTGATGTAACACTACATGCACTTCCTCATAGTTCCAGTGATTTCCACTATATCCAGCCTATCCCTAAGCTCCAAACAGAGACCATATCTTAAGGTCACAGCCATGTTTCTAAAATAAATTACAAAATAGCATTTCAACAAGGATACCTGGGCTCTAAAAGAAGCTGAGTGAAATGCATAGAATGCTCATGCCAAACTGCATCTCTCTGCTGCCTCACCCAGTCTGCTGCTCCCAGATGGGGGTTCATCCCATGTTGAGACATGCTAATTTAATCTTTAGAATCTTAATGATTATGACCCAGTTAATGCATCTATCTCCAGTTTCCTTCTCCGGTGCAGCTGCCCAAAGACTCAATCTTTTATTTGTGCTGTCTGATGCTCCAAAACCACAGTTTTATCTTACATTCTCTATGAGCTGGTCTAGAATAGAGCTGTGGGCCTTCTACCTTTTCTTCCCCAATTCCATGCCCCTACCTCCTATCTTGGCAGAACTGGGTAACACACAATTCACGGCAAGGCAATGCTTCCAGGGAGACAGAAAAGTTCCTGGCCATTCGGAGGCGGGATTGGTTCTCCATACCAGTCTTGATCAGGCTTCTTATCTATTCTCTTGCAAATTATAGCACTCCCTGAAAATTCACCCAAAATACATGGGAATTGCCAGTCCTGATGTTTTAAAATACAGACATAGATTTTAATGTACTATGTTTGTTGCTCTTGTATAATGTTATATTGAAAAGTATTAATAACTGCTGTCAAATACAGACTTAATTAAATTCAGTTGGTAAAATAGCTACCCTTCTATCTGACTAAATGAAAGAGTAATTAAATGCCCCCCCATGCAATGATAGCTGAAACAATACACACTACTTCTCAAAGCACTGAACCTGCATTGAAAACCTTGAGCAGAAGCTACACCCAGAGTGAAAATGAGTGATTGAAAATGCAGGTGTTTGGGTATTGATTGGGTGTAATTGTGCATGTGTACAGAAGTAAGCAAAAAGAAAGTCAGAAGAAAGCAAGAGAAGTAGCTTAAAGTTTGTCCTGAGAGAGAGCAGAGATAGACATTACAGCAGGGGTAGGTAAAATATGACCTGCAGGCCAAATCCATCTTGTCATCATCCCGTAGCCCAGCAGGAGCCTCAGACAGGATCCCAGCCTGCCACATCCCTGCATGCTGCTCAAAGCGGCAGGCTGCAAGGGCCACCTGTGGTCACTGCACACCCCTGGGAGGGTGCTTTGCATGCTGCCATCACCCCCAGCACAATATTGCAGTTCCCAATGGCTGCTGCAAGAGCTGTGCTTTTGGCACATGGAGGGCCCCTGCCCAATGGGAATGTGGCACTCAGTGATGCACACACTGGCCCCAGCAGCCAGCCACTTTAAGCAGCATGTGGAGGCCATGGGTAAGCACCGCCTGGCCAGAGTCTGCACTTGGCATCCCACTCTCTCCTGCAACTCCCTGGCCCAGGTCACAGCCTAAACCCTCTGCACCTCATCTGCATCCTTGCCCCAGGTCACAACCCCCTCCAGATCCACTGTACCTAGGCCCCTTCCCAGATCTCACCCACACACACACACTTCACTCCCCTACCCTGAGCTCCTTTCTGCACCCATTCTCCATTTCAGACGTTGCACCACCTCCATTAATATAGAAGGGTGTAGAGAACACCTACTGAATTCTTAGAGTGACCCCCATCATAAATTATTGCCCACTACTGCATTAGAAAAACAGGCTTTGAAATTATGATAAAAGAAACTGCCTGTTTGTTCTCACTGTATTTAGGGAACATGTCTTTCTGTACATTCTTTGTAAATAAATAGGATTGCACCAGAGAAATACCTGACTCAATCAGTTTCTCCTAATGGAAACAACCCAGCAAGGGCCTGAGTACTAGCTAACTGCTCTGGACAAAATATAACAATAACACACATTTATTAGATATGCAGTTTTCCAAGGTGTAGAATCCAAGTCAACCCTGGCGGTTGACTCTAAGCGCCGTGCATGCCTTGCAGGGCTGGAGGAGACTTCACATGCTCCCCTCTCCCCAGGCCAATCAGGGCTTGGGGGCAGGGTTAGCACATGAAGTCTCCTCCCACCTTACAAGGGGCTCGACACTTAAAGTCAACCATCACTGATGCTCAGCTGGCAGTTGACTCTAAGTGCAGTGCAGCATTCCCTTGCAGGGCAGGGTCAGGGAGCGAGACACTTCATGTGCTCTCCTGCCCCCAGGCTCCAATTGACTTGGGGACAGATGGGGAGCATGTGAAGTCTCCTCCCACCCCAGGGGCATGGGAGCCTAGAGGGAACTGTCAGCTGTTGAGAACAACTGATGGTTCTCTTGGGGAGGAGGGGACAAGGGCAGAGACTTTGTGTGCGTTCCCCATCCCCAGACCAATCAGGGTCTGTGGGTGGGGAAGCATGGAAGTGTGCTGGCCCCACCCCTTCTGGCCACCCGGGACCCCTTCAAAAATTTCTGAAGTGGCCCCCGGTCAAAAATTATTGCCCACCCTGTATAAGCCCATGCTGCATCTTCAGTACTCTTATTAATAGTAAAGTTACTAATGTAGCTAAGAACACCAGCACCATGGTTATACAGGTATGCAGAAACTCTTTGCTTTGCCTCCAAACTTGAAATTGGAACTGCACAGGTAGATCCATTGTAGGCTTGCAAGGTGTCCGGTTTTGAACTGGACAGTCCAGTATTTGAGCTTTCTGTTCGGGAAACAAATTGATAAAATATAAATGAGAAAATATAAATGTCTGGTATTTTCTAAATAAGATGTAATGTAGATTGTGATGTAATGTCCAGTATTTTTGTTGAAACCATCTGGCAACCCTACCCGTGTGTCCATGGAGATCAGATTGAGGGACTTGGGCCTTGTGGTTCTGGAACAAGTTTTAGGGTGGGGTGCTGCGTTATACCCTTCCTTACACCTATTTCATGCCCCTCCAATGGTTTCTAACTCTCCAGGACTGGACTGATCAGATGCCATTCATGGAAATGGTATCCAATCCGTACGGTCCGGGAGAGTTGGCAACCCTAGCCCATCACTGATCACAAAGAAGACACAGCTAGTGACAACTGCTGAGTTCAAGGCCAAGGCCAGAAGCCAAGTCTTGGATGGCAGTGGAGCCTCCAGGGCCAGTTACCTGGACCCTTGGGCTGGCAGTTGTAGATCTCAAAGGAATGGATCCAGCAGATGATGACTCCCTAAGGACCAGTGGAGCCTGCAAGGCGGTCAGGCAGTCATGAAGTCAGTGGGGCCTGCGGGCTCCTGGCCTGGCAATGCTAGCATGTGGTCAACAGTGGGGGGAATTTTGGTGCAAATTTGGTACACACACACACACACACACACACACCCCTCTTACTTCCCTCACACACACACACACACACACACACACACACCCTCACCCCTCTTACTTCCCACGCCTATGCTGGGGCCTGTATCTTCTCTCTCTCTCCCTTCCCTCTTTGGAAAATCTTCATTTTTTTCTCCTTCCTGAGTGTTTATGTGTATATACATTACTGCTTTGGTAACTATGCCTAATAGATCAGATTAATTCCCTTGATTCCCAATTTATTGTTTTAGCAACTTTTCACATACAATGCAGATTTTCTTGATTTCATCTCAATATTTTAAGTTAATGCAAAACATATCTATTACATGTCTGAAAGACTAGACAATGAGAATGTTCCCAGAATCCTATAGCTATTTTAGATCAAAATTCTGCTTTTCTCTATGCATGTTTAAATCAGTGAGTTATATGCCTCATTTACTTCCTCTGAAAAATGTAGGTAATGCTAGATTGCATATACTTCATCTATTGCTTTTAGAACTGCAGAACTCACACTGTTGTGCAAAAGCAAACACTATTATCTACTTTCAATTGGTCTAATTAAGGTCCATATCCCACAGTCAGCTTTATTTGGGCAGATTCCTGCATCCACATAGAAGGAACTCCACTGAAGTTAATGGATCTGCATGATCCTGCAATGAACTAAGTAGAGAGATCTGAGGCAACTTGGATAAGAAGTGCTGTGTTACAGGTTTCTACAGTGTCAAATGCAATGGAGTTGGTCCCTTTAGGTATTATCATAACAGAAGTAATAAACACTCCTCCTTCTCCCATGGTTAAGATTCCATTGCAGTTATCAGACAGCTCTTTAACAAGCTGTGTATGTGACCTTTGGCCAGTCACTACCTCTGTGTATAATCTTCCATTCATTATCACCCTAGAAGGCACAGAATGTGGAGGTGTATGGTCTTACTGATTGCGTCCCTGATCTTTCAACTGAAGCTGTGCAGCCGGACCTTGTATCTTTGCAGATCTTCACTGAAGTCAACAAAACTGCATATGAAAGCAAAAATCTTCCTGCTGAAAGTGTTTAAATTATTATGAAGGGGGGAGGGGTGTCTATCATAAACTAGTAGAAGCAATTTTGGTAAGACAGTGCACCTCTCAGTGACTCAGCTTGGGTGCGTGTGTTTGGTCTGGGGTTTTTTTCCACCATAGTGAATACCTCTGCCTTTAAATACTGCTTACTGAGATCCAGTTGCAGGCTTGTGGCCTACGAATGGTGACACGTAGAGATATATTAGGATTTCTTTGGAGTAGAGAAGAGCCTAAAATTCAAGTGCTGTGTTTATAATCTTTGATCAAAGAGTAATTTGGTTGGGAAAATCTAGGAGGACACATTTTCAAATAATGTAAATGTCTTCAATATTTTATTACACTTGCCCCTGAACAGTTCCTTGTGTTGTCTGTTAAAAAAAATCTCATTTTGTTTCAAAGTTTAAGGTGCAGAGCTCTGGCGTAGCCAGAAGGGCAAGAATGGGGTCAGGGGAGAGCAGAGCCAGTGAGATGGGGGGGTAAGCCCTGGCCCTGCTCCCTGGCCAGACCAGGTAAAGTCCAGTCCTGATCCCCAACTGGAGTGGGGCAAGCCCCAGTGTCCCGGCCCCGCTCCCCAGCTGGCTTGCTCAGCAGAGCAGGCTAAGTCCCTGTGCTCTGATCCCGCTCCCTGGTTGGAATGCCAGGAGGGCTGAGGGGTGGACGCCTTAGCTGCAAAGTGGGTGGGTCATGGCCCACCTATGGCTACACCCCCGTGCAGAGTAATATGATTGTGTGTCTCAATTTGCCCAGCACACACATAAAACCTATGTCAAAGAAAGTAATTGTAAAGTCATTAAGTCTCAAAAAGCACCCACTTCATTTATTAACAAAACATTATGAAAAAAACAATGTATAGTTGTTGTTAATACTTGGATCCTAAAAAAATTTAAAGCCTGAGATTTTAGCTTTTTAAGTTTTATTTTCCAAAAGCTATCAAAAATTTGTGTTAATAATAGAGAGGCTATAGCTGATCTACAGCCCATCCATAATAACACACATACAAAGTTTGGATTAAAACTCTAGTACTAGCTCCCAGAAAACATAGGCCTCTACCATTTTAAGCCAGAAGTTCTCAAATTTCATTACACCATCACTCCCTTGTAACAAAAAAACCTACAGGACCCAAGGAGATGAGACTGAAACCTGAGCCAAAACCTGAGCCAAAATGCTGCTCTGGGTGTGAGGGGGGCAAATCTAGAGTTGCCAGGTGTCTGGTATTGAACTAGGTTATTTTCGCCTCCTGTCCGGTAAAAAAATTCAGAAAATACTGGACACCTGAAATGTCTGGTACTTTCTGATTTTTTCCCGGCCAGGAGATGAAATTCCCAGCTGTCAGATGTAGCATCGCAAACTGCTTCGATCCCAATTTCCTATCAATAGCAGTTTCGGACACACATGCGTGTCAATTTTAGCCGTGCATCAGATTTACCTTCTTTCAGCTTTATTTTACTAGGCAAGATATGGGGGTAGGAAATTCTGACAGATGGGTTTCACTGCATCACATTTTCCTGCCTGGACCCCTGCCTCTGGTCCAGACAGGCCTTTTGCATCAGTCCCTGGTACAGGAGCAGGAGATTCCAACGGACAGGTTTCACTGGGTCATGTTTTCCTGCCTGGACCCCTGCCTCTGGTCCAGAGGGGCCTTTCGCATCCTCTGATCCAATGGTAGCTAATTTACATGGATGGTCTTCAGCATTCCAGAATTTGTATTTAAGATGCAATCACAGTTACACAGAAGTAATTTACTAATGTGAAAATCTTTATTATTGTAAACTTGTGCATAAATCAAACCTGAGGTAAACTAGCAATTATATCTCTATTTACATGGAGAACCGTGCAAACTCTTGCTCTCCACTGACAATATATTACTGTAAACCAGTGCATAAAGCTAACCTGAGATAAACTAGCAGGTGCATCTCTCTTTATATGGAGAACTGTGCAAATTCTTCCCCTCCACTGACATTATATTATTGGAAACCAGAGCTTAAATCCAACCTGAGGTAAACTAGCAGTTGCACCTCTCTTTATGTGGAAACTGTGCAAACTTTTTTGCTCTACTGATGTAATATGTACACTTTTTGCAATAGAATTCTTCCTGTTCCAGAGTGACTGTTTCTGGCTTGGTTGTACTTGGACTGCAGAGCCCATGTGCCCACCTTTGGATCTTTGAACAGAACAAAATGAAAAAAAGAAAACTTAGTATTATGAATGATACACAACTTCTCACTAATGTTATTTCTACCACATTTGTGCATGGGATAACACTTGGGTATGAGCAATGATGACAAACTTTACTGCTATGCCATTGAAAGAGTCATCATCTTTAGGCAGCTTGTTTGTTTGGTAACATAATGGCTACGTCTAGCCTGGCATGATTTTCCGCAAATGCTTTTAACGGAAAAGTTTTTCCGTTAAAAGTATTTGCGGAAAAGAGCGTCTAGATTGACACAGATGCTTTTGCGCAAAAGCACTTTTTGCGGAAAAGCGTCTGTGCCAGTCTAGACGCGCTTTTGCGCAAGAAAGCCCCGATCGCCATTTTAGCCATCGAGGCTTTTTTGCGCAAAACAAATCTCAGCTGTCTACACTGGCCCTTTTGCGCAAAAGTTTTGTGCAAAAGGGACTTTTGCCCGAACGGGAGCAGCATAGTATTTCTGCAAAAAGCACTGATTTCATACAGTAGGAAGTCAGTGCTTTTGCGGAAATTCAAGCAGCCAGGGTAGACAGCTGGCAAGTTTTTGCGCAAAAGCGGCTGATTTTGCAGAAAAACTTGCCAGTCTAGACACAGCCAGTCTGTGTTTTGATCTGCTGCAATGTATGATGTCTGATTGATTGATAAATTTCTCTGTTTCTTACCATCGTGACATTGCCGCTTGTTTTCTCGCAATTGATAGAGTTGCAGTATATGCAGTATTCTTTCATGTTTTCTGGAAAAGTTATTGTAGTGTTTATGATCTAAATTCCACATTAAATTCCTTATTTATTGATTGCTGTTTATTAAATTTTTTAGGTTCCTTGATTTCAGAACTCTTTTCGTTCATTCAGTCATTTATTAAAATATAATGTGTCCTGTACACAGTGCTTTTCAAGATCTAACTGTATTGCTGCTAGATATAAGAAATATATAATTTCATTTCACTGCTTTGTCTGTATCAACTACGTAGCCCATCCATCTTTTTGGGAACTTAGAAATATTATTCAAACAGAGTCACAGTTACAGAAGCAATTATGAGATAACTGTGGGTACGTCTACCTTGTGGGGTCACCGGTGTGACCAGGGAACGCGTCTGCTCTTCCTCTTTTTTTGGTGGAAGAGCAGACATGCTCTTTTAGGGAACCCTGCATACCTCCTTCTATGAGGAATGAGGGCTCCTTCAAAAGAGGAGGCTTTTCTCCTATTTGGCCTGGATACACGGGCCAAATGTTAGAAAATCTTCTTCCAAAAATTCACACCTCCAGATCAGCTACTAGAAGTGGGCCTCATCCTCCCTGATTGGATCCACTTCGTCATCTCCAGCCTGATTCTGGCCTGCATATTTATACCTGCCTCTGGAAATTTCCACTACATGCATCTGATGAAGTGGATCTTTGCCCACGAAAGCTTATGCTCCAACACTTCGGTTAGTCTATAAGGTGCCACAGGACTCCTCGCCGCTCTTCCAAAAAAGGAATCCAAAAAATCAAAGCAAATTGCAGAGCACACTTAGCATAGTTTTCTCTGAAAAAAAAAACTCTAGTGCAGACATATCCTCAGGGCTCGACAATTAGTGTAATCTACTCACCTGTGGCAAGTAGATTACAAGCTGGCACAGCTGCGCAGTGCGGTCTGCGCATGCGCAACGTGCCGAACTGCGCGGCTGGCAAGCAGGGCTCGCCGCCGCTTAGCGAACCCTGCATATCCTGATTGCTTTACAACATAAATCCATGGTCCCTGTTATCTGTAAATACTTAAAATGAGTCTCTAACATATGGGACAAAGATAGTACCTGACATCTTCATTAGCAGAATTGCTATTTTTCTTCTAAAATCATTATTAGCTTTTTCTGTTGTTTCTACAGAGGCAATGTCTTTCCGCTGCAAATATGCCTCTGCAGACTAACAACACTTCTGTTTAGAAAATACATAATGGTAATGTAACACGGTATATCAATCCGCACTGAAGAGCAGGGAGTGAGCTGACTGAAAGAGCCTCTCCCTCATAGCCCTACTGCATATGCTCCCCATGGAAACAGACTATAAAAGGCCCTGGGGGCACTGAAGGGGAAGGAGCTGCTGGGAGAGCTCCGAGGGAAAGAGTGACCTGACCTTCCAATGGCAGCCAGTGCTGGAGGTTCTACCTGCAAGGCCATTGCATCGTAGGCAGACAACAGGGAAGACGTCCACCAGACCACAGTAGGAAGTAGCCCAGGATGGGGGGTTTATCCGGTGTGTTCAGCATGTTGTGGCAGGATTCCTTGCTGAGGGAGGCAGTAGCCTCAGACACTGCCTACAGAGTTCTGGCCTGCAACCCACTGGAGTTGGAGGACCTAGGTACCTCTACTCCCTTCGTAGCTGGCTCGAGGGAGTCAAATTTGCCAACAAGCCTGTAAAGTAGTCTGCAAGGCCATATTAACCCTACTATAAAGATTGTGTATGGATTGGCCTCTGGGTTGTGTCATACCTAGAAAGATGAGACTGAGCAATGGACTCTGGCTGCCAGACTGTATTAATCCTACTACAAGATACTGTGTGTGGACTTTGCCCATGGGGCTGTATTATGCCCCTCGGGAGGGGGGAAACACATGTTCAGACCCCAACAGGTAGGCTGCAAGGGGGATGACGCTTGAGGGGCCTCTCATAGGAGGTTGCCCCTTGACAGGCACATAATTCACAAATTATAATGAAAGTTTAGGATTCAGTACCTGTAAGATGAGTGTCCCACAGTTGTGCCCATCAGTTTGTTTGCTATGTTGCATGATTTTGCTTTTCCAGCAAGATACAGATTCTTTGGTTAATCGTTTCATGAAGAATCTGAAATTTGTATGCAGTGCAGTATCAGACTGTATGAATGGCTTTTGAATTTGTCTTTTTCAGTTTCTGTACCTGTATAGAAATCCTGTCCACGTCTATGTCTTCATGGCTTCCAATGACTTATTGCTTATAAACTCACTTGCTTTCAGATTATTGTCTCACTTGTTCACCATATATCACCCTTTTTGCTGTGTCCCATCTAACCAACACCTTTCCCTCTTATGCCACTGTGTCTTACCCACGTACTATGAGTCATTAGCCAGGATCTATCAAAAATCTTTGCACAATTGACATTACTAAACACATTCAGTTTAAGCCCTTGATTTTTTAAATTTGCTTTATAGCTATCAGGAATTAGCTTTATAGCTATCAGAAGTGTTAATAAGTTTCTTGAAAACAGTTTCACAGTAATACTGCATGAACACTTTCAGAATCAGTATATGGAAAAACATTCACCTCCAATTCCTCAGGCATGTTTCATGCTTCATCCCATTGCACAAGGGATCAATTATTAACAATGCAGTTGTTTTCATCAGTGCTATCTATAAAAGCAATTGTGGGCATAAATCTCATTTATAATATGATGATTTAAAATGATTGATCAAAATATTGCCTTAAAATTACCCTTTGTCATATCTCGCTAATCCACATGACCTAAGCATTGTGTGAATTCTGTCAAACACCACAGCTCAGATTTTTTTAAGTCACAGTAACAACATATGTATACAGTCTTCACAGTGATATGTTCTAAAGAACTTACTTCTGAGGATATCAATATGTAGCTTTAAAAGTCCACCTGCCTTTGCATGCACAGAACTGCATGAAAATTCTAAGTACAAGACATGCGATCACTGCAGGCTTTTCAGCTGTGCTCCCATTCTCATGTGTAATACCCCATATATTGACCCGGATCATAACGTGAAAGAGAATACATCTTACCCTAATAATCCAATGGCCTGCTGTATTATAAGGAAGCAATAAGATATCATACTGCAGGAATCCAATCTGTGGAATTGAAACACAGATATAAATGAATAAACTGTTTCCAGTGCTGCAAATCCTAAAATATACATCATACTGTAATTTCTAGTTTCATTAAAGGGTTAATATTTCTTATACCACAGTACACTTAATAGTGTATGTTTCCTTTCACACTATGTGAAATGAAATGAATGAACAAGATGATAGCTCATGTTGGGTGTGAACATTTCATAGCATTTACCTTTTGCAATCTCATTGCTGTTGCTCTGCCTGAGAGAATGGCAGTGGAATCTACTGCTGAGACCGCGTGTGCCTGTTGACAGTCAACCAAGTTATTAATGCATCACTTATTATGGTACCTAAAGAACATAAGTCAGGTGATAAAGACAGATGTACAAGGTATCACTACTACTGATGTAAAACTTTATTTGATTCACCAACTATCCCACAAGCAAAAAGCTTTTGTGTTATTGCTATAGACTACACACACCCCTTGCCAGGTACATTTTATACCTGATTGGCTCAGCCTCAGCTTCCACTGTGTCCAGAACCTACCCTTGCTACCCCTATGCATTTTAAGCGTATGAGGAGCTGGGCAGTCAGGCAGCCTGGCTCAGTTCTGACTGGCGCTGGGTCTGGGAGCTCAAACCCCTCTCCTGGACAGGGACTGCTGCCACCCTGCACTGTTGCCTGCGTGTCAGAGGAAACGGAACTGGGCAACAGGCACCCAGTCAGTGAGGGGAGCTGGTTTTTAAACTAGCTTCCTTTGTTGACCAGTTGCTGCCTACCAACCCATGCTGCTGCCCCTGATGCAGAGACAGCAGCACGGAGTGGCAAGGGGCTCCTCGGAAGTGAGGCCAGAGCACACTGGGTGTCAGTCGTACCCCTGGGGCCTACAGAGTAGTCAGGGAACCAATAAGAATTTGAGGCTTATCAACTATTCAATAAACCAATACCTGACATCCGTAATCCTTACAGTTTCAGTTGGTAAGACCGATATCCAACCTTTCTTTTTCATGACTCTTTATGTTCTCACTAACCTGTGCGTACACTTTGTTGAACTCAGGGTTGCATCTGAACTGTTCTGCAAAAATAATGTGGCCTCCACACATCAGGGAATATATGTCAAATATGCACCTCTAAGCACATTTCAGTACACGTGTGGCAATGGTACGTACGTGGATCTGTTGACAATCTAGGTTTGCATTGACATTTATAGGCTACATCAATGTAAATCTCTGGAACCATGTATTCTGGTAACATTTACATTCTGGTATGATAGAGGATTTTGTGTAACATCACAATAAGTGTCCTACCTTTTCAGCTGCTTTATTTTCTAAACAGGCCAAATATGCATTGATAACCTACATCACAGGATGAAATAGTATACAAAATTAAGTAACATTCCATGTAACACCACAGTTAGCATACACATGTACTGGAATATCTATATACCTCATCAGCCATCCATTTCCTTGGTTTCAGGCAACGAAATGAAGAGCCATGTAAGTTAATGTTTGATACTTTGGCCTCCAGTCTGTCTCGTTACTTGGGGATCATTGTGAGTCGAACAAACAAAAAAAGGGAACATGTATTACATGCATGGTGCTGCAGCAGCCTTCTTCTGTTTCATTACAATGAATAATGCAACTTCTCTCATGAAAACTTTTACCATCTTAAAAAATGGAACTAAGTTAACAAATGTTTCTTATAAATAGTGTGTAAAGAGGTTACCTTTCTGAATCAAGTCTTTTTCTTCCCCAACTGCCATGGTAGCAGTATCATCCTCCTCCTCTTCATCACTTGTATTACTTCTGGAAATGTCTTGTATTATACCCTCCAGTTGGTCCATTGCTGTGACCTCTCTGGCTGTCACTGTTTTCTCAGACTTGAGAGATACCTCGCCCTCGCATTTTCCAGTATCTCCTAAGTGTGGTTCAGATTCAACAACAACAGATTCAAAGCCAATAGTTTCCTCAGGTATACTTGCAGAAAATGATGCTGGTGGCTCTTTAAATGGTTTCAGATGAGAGATGCTATACATACTGCTTAAAAGTTTGTCTGAGAGAGTTTCCAGTTTTACTCTCTTACCCTCCACAGTCTTAATTTTGTATGGGCCCTGATAAGTTTTATTCAGAGGTCCTCCTTTTCTTGTTTTTCTTCTCGCATTCAGGAGCAGAACATAATCTCCCACATTATATTTTACTTCCCCATATTTAGAGGTCTTTCTTTTGGTATACTGCTTTTGCTGTTTTTCTTGTGCTCTCAATGTTATGGAGAGCAAATGCAAAATCAGCATCCTGTCTAGCCTCCGTTTCTCTGAGGAATTCTTTGCAGTACTGTTCATTGAGGTCAGATATGTTTGGTACCTTTGTAAAGAAATGAGAAAGATCTAGCATTTCTAAAAAGAAGAAGAATAAAATACCATATATGTATGACACCTACATGCATCCACCTACTGTGTATTCATCTGGGACTTCATATGGCAGTTGAGGGTCACGGTTTTTGAATAGTTTAAAGAGTGTTAATTTTGTGGATGAGTGCACTGTAGTCCGCATCGAAAATCCAATGTCGCCAATTAACTCATCCCAGTTATTCTTCTCCTCATTGACCATCTTCCTTAATGATTTGTAAAAAATTAGCATGGATTTGTTTGCAAAATATCAGTGCACACACACACACACAGTCTTTACCAAGACCAATCATAAACAATCAGTAATGCATGCATTATATTTAATCAGAAACTTTCTGTTTAACAAATTAATTGTCAATCATTTCAAGCTATTTGCATTTTCTTGCACGGTGCACTGCATTTGCCTTTACAGCTATAATTCTTCATACTTCCATTTACCTTTTGATGGTTCTATTAGCATTCTCCACCAAGCCATTAGTTTGAGGGTGATACAGGCTGCTGAAACAACGTTCTATTTCCCATTTTTTGCTGATAAACGGGTTGAACTGAAATAAAAAGAAGTTGCACTATTAGGTCACATACTACATATGTCTTAAAAGCACTACTTGCACATAGGCAAAGGAATATTATTAAAGTCTAACTTGCCAAAACAATATCCCATTTTTTCATACTGTCATATCAAACATTTCATTGCTGGGTTTTGGGAGGGTATGATGATACCCAATAACAGGGCTCGCCGAACCGCGGCAAGCCCCCTCGCCAGCTGCGCTGTCCGGCAATCTGCGCATGTGCAGATCATTCTACGCATGCGCAGATTGCCCGAACCCGGCTCTTCCGGGTTACAATCTACTCGCCTGTGGCGAGTAGATTGTATAATTTGTTGAGCCCTGCCCAATAGAATGCTATGGTCTCACTGATGTGGTGGACAACAACATTTTTTCACACAAGGTATACTGATTGTTCTGAAACAGCTGACAGAGAAAAGTGTCTTTCACCACGTAATATTAAAGACATTAATCCCATATATTCTGCCACCTATTTGTGATCTGATACTAAGGTTGAAAACACAATAAAACTAACCTTACAAAGAAAGACATTATTACCTTATTGTTGATCAGAACCTTGATCTGTCAGTATCCACTGTGGAGCGCCTTCTCACCAAATCAGTTTGTACATGATGTTTGCCACCTCATGTACTGATTTGTTTCTGAGTGGAAAGAGTTCTACCCATCTCGAAAGATAATGGATGATTGTATTATATATCAGTATCCAGCCTTTGTTGTTGGTAATGGTCCTATTAAATCCATTCCCACCATCTGCCAGAGTCCTGTAACCTGTTTGTGAGTATACCATTTATAGAATTGTACAACATTTCTGTTATTAAATACTAGAAATGAGTGATAAGTCTTCAAGCAGAGTATGCAAGTTAATAAGGTCATTCATTACTGCTTCACAATATGAATATAATCTCTGCTACTAACAACAGTAGAGGAATTAATTTAAAAAAGTAAGGAGTACACTACGTAAGTAAGGAAAACAAACACAGGGTGCGTCTATACTGCAGCTTTTTGGCAGAAAAACAGATGCATTTACAAAAAAAACCCTCAATACTTGCACCCACACTGCTTTTGCATTCTTTGGACAAAAAGTCAAAAAAACAGATAGGTTTTTCTGATGGCAGTAAACCTCTTTCTACAAGGAAGAATGCCTTTTTGTCAATGAGCTCTTTTGCAAAAAGGTGTGTGTGGATGGAGAAGAGGGTTTTTTTGTGCAAACAGAGGCTGGAGGAAAAAAGCACAGGTGCCCTGGTGGACATTCTGTGCATAGTAATCAGAGTTTCCTTTCGAGAGAGCGTCCATTCAGTTTGGTTGCTATCTTTCAAAAAAGCTGATTGCTTTTTCTATGCACTTTTACAGTGTGGATGCTCTCTTGCAGAATAATTTTTTAGGAAGAGTTCTTTAAAAAGGGTTTTGTGCAAAAAGTCTGCAGTCCAGATATGGCCTCAGTTGTATAGCCCTTCAAGGAATTCTACTGTTGATATGTAAATTAAGGATCTTAAAATGCAGTGTGATAGGACAGGTTATAGGGCTCTCTCTGAAGGGGAGGGGGGCGGGAAGGCAGCTTTGAAAACAGCAACTGCCTTAGTTAACTAGGAGCAGCTGAGATAGAGTGGCTGTAAATCAAATAAGGTCCAGGTGAGCTGATTAAAGCTGCCAGAGGACATCTTTAAAAGCCTTCCCTGTGAGGAAGAGGAGCTTGGGGTGGGGAGGAGGAGGAGAATGGCAGTGGCAGTGGCAGTTTTTGCCAGGGGGAGGGGCAAGGTGAGGAGCTCTAAAAGGGAAGGTTTGGTCTCCCTTCACCAGCAGTCAGAGAAGCCAGCAGGTAACTGGAGAGGACTGGTAACCCAGCCCAAGCTGACAGCCATTTTACCAAAGAAAGGGGTAGGCAAAACCTGTGCTGCAGTACCTAGACAGGAGGCTGTGAACTGAATATTGATCTGGGGCCCAGGAGTGGGACTGACCCTGTCACAGTGGTTGACTAGTTGATGGAACTTCCATTGACTAATTGATGTGCACTTTTGCCTCCTTTGAAATGTACAACAGCACCTCCTTTGAAATGTACAGGGGTTCTTGTACATTTTGAATGAGGAATTCTGTGTACAGCCTGGGGCCAGCAGGAAGTCCCACTGACTCCAGGTTACATGTGGGTACCTGCTTTGAAAGTCACAAGAGTCCCTGGTGGTGATTCAAAGGGGGCAGCTGCTACGGAGCCAGGGTCAGCTGGGGACTCACCAGATAATACCAGGTTCTAGGGAAATGCAGCCAGGAGGCTGGGATCAGCTGGGAAATCCCCTGCTGATCTTGGGCTCCATAGCTGCCCCATTTCAAAGGCACATAGGTGGCATTTTAAAGTGGCAGCAGCCACACAGCTTATTGAAGATCAGCTGTGCAACATCTGCCCCCTTTGAAAAGCTGTCATGGGCTAGGTCTACACTGTGCCTATCTTGCAGATGACATGCAAATGAAGTGCTCATTAGCAACTTCTTGTGCTTCATTTGCACTTCCTCCTCCACAAGATAGGCACAGTGTAGATGTAGCCTGTGGGTTTCAAAGTGGCAGTGCCATCTTATAGAGGCATCAACGAGGTGGGGTAATTGACTTGTTGACTAGTCAACATACTATCTGATAAGCAAATGCTTATTGGATAGTTGAATAGTGTCTTACATCATGAATGTAAACAGCTCATGCTGGAATAGGAAAGAAATCCTGGGTGTGGTTATGTAATTCAATTTCAGCCAGTGCTATATGCATGATGGATGGTCAATTATTAGAATGGATTTTTGCCTATTGTAACTAATTTGGCTGTTGTGTGGTCACAAAGAAAGTTAACCCTAAATGTAGGCATTGGAAAAGATGACAGCAGTGCTTTCAGGATAGACATTGTCATTGAAAAAAAAATCTGGGATGGATGAGCCTTTCACCTTCAAGACTCAATTGGATTGAATGGGGGAGAAAGGAGCTTGAAGCAGCAGGTTACGTGTCCTCCAAGAATGAGCTGTAAGAGTAGTTCAATCTGTTTCTCCCCATACATTCCTGTTCTAAAGACAGAACTATATCAGACTCCATAAGGGGTCTCTTGATTTTTCTGCTTGCCACTGTAGGCCAAGAGCAGAAATCACTAGCTTTGGCCCATATCCAAACCCACTTACAGCAGGTAGTCAGCAAGGTGGCTGACAGGAGCACACAGCTGGCCAGTGGGAGTAACAGGCCACATGGCTGGCAAGGGGCCTGTGGGAGCAGGCAGAATTCAGCTGGCAGGAGCAGCTTGCAGGAGCAGTGGTGAGTGGCAGACAGAGTAGTTGAGATGTCCCTTTTTCCCAGCCCACTCATAGGTGGGAGATGAGATCTGAAAATCACCTCAGAGCTCTGATCCAACATGACCAAGGGCAGCAACTGTGAGCGGGGTACAGAAAATACTTGTGCATGTGAATGGGACACTTATATTGCTGGACTTGTGAGCCTGAGAGGCAAAGGTCATTGTTCAATCCACTTGAGTTTGAAAGTTTAACCATGGTGTTTTCCCAAACTAGTGCCATGTTACTTCTCTCCCTCCTTCACTGAGGCGATGTCTAGAATGCAGACTTGTATCAGAAGAAACTTTTCCAGAAGAGATTTGAAAACTTCTTCCAAAAGAGAGATCCACACTGCCAAAGCATACTGGAAAAGATGAATGGACTTTATCTTGCATTTAAGCTGTGATTACTATAGATGGGATGGCCACCAGGGCACCTGTGCTCTTTCCTCCTCTTCTGGAAGAACTCCTTCTTCCCTGTCTACACACGCCTCTTTCTGAAAGAGCAGACATTCCCTGGATACAGCTTTTTTTTCCCCCAGGATAGCAGAGTTATCCTGGGAAATTATGCAGTATATACATAGCTTCATAGACACCCTGGAGCAGGTGTGAGGCTAAGTCTAGCTTATCATGATTGTTTTAACAGAAGCAGCTTTTCTGCCATTTGGCCCAGTGTAGATGTGGCCAAATAGGGGACTTGGGGGAGCCTCCTCTTTGGGAGGAGCCCTTATTTTGCACAGAACTAGGTATGCACATCCTGGAAAAACCTTCCAGTCTAGGCATACCCTAGTCTATGTGGATGAAAAGGAACCCCTACCTATGTAACCTGTCCCTGGCAACTGCCAGCACGATCTGGCAGAAGGATTACACGCATAATGCGACAACCTTCAAGAATGTAAGCAAGTATGATCATAGTAACTCAGGACAGGAATGGTAAAACCAGAAAGATGTGACTAAAAAGAAAAGGTGTGATTGGACAGAATGCATTCTGAAAACAAGAGAGCACATTTGGAAACACAACTTACCTGCCATACTGATGTAAACACTGGTAACTTGTGGCCTGTTATAAGGTTTTAGGAGAATTATAGCTTTCTGGAAATCTGCAGAATCATACATAACAAAGCTGTAAACATATAGGCTACGTCTAGACTGGCATGATTTTGCGGAAATACTTTTAACG
>JANRFK010003679.1:36173185-36190022 GCA_030068395.1 Apalone spinifera | reverse complement strand
TCTCGGGTGTATAATACACACACACCACTCACTGCCCTGACCGTCGTCTGACAGGGAGTTGCAGGAAGCGGTGGCCTGTGCCATGCCCCTTCCTGTGGCCCCCCTTGGCTGGAAATGGCCAATTGGAGCCAATGGGAGCTGCAAGGCTCCGTGGCTGCAGTGCCTTTAGATAAACAAAGTGGAGTGGCCCGTTAGCAGCTTTCCCAAATGGGCCCACAGCCCACTTTAAGAAACATTGTTTTAGAGTCAAATTCTGCTCTCATTAACAGCTCCTACTTCTATTGAAGTTGATTTTATCAAAATCTGATCTTTGTTTACAATTTTTTGTGGGGTGTCTCCTGGGAAATTTTCTTCTGACACTATAAATATAGAATCTGAATAATACTGTATGTAGAGCTTTAAGTCTTTCTTCAGAATGAACTAAATAACAGGTCTGGCAACGCGCAGAAAAATATTTTAAAAGATTTATTGTGGATTAGCCCTGCAGGGTTTAGTGAGGGCCACAGCTTTCATTGGGCCAAATCCTGCAGAGTATCAGAGCTAGCAGAAAGTTCTGCAATTTGAAGCACCAGGTCACATTTAAAAAAAAAAAAAAAAAAAAGGAGTGCCATGTGAGTCATCTGAACTATAGGGACATTTCCTCACATTGTTGTATGTATATAAATATTTAAAATAATTTTGCTAGCTAAATTTTGAGTAAGTCACTAGACTCTAGCATCATGAATATTCTTGGGAGCTGAAAAGTGTATTGCAGTGTAACATACACAAGAAACTCATACATGCCTGAGCTCACTATATGTTAACAACAATAACTTGGCAAATTTGTTTAATTGGACTCTCCCTATCTCCTATCCCTATTACATCTTCCTCCTTCAGAATTTGGAAACTTGCCCAAAGCTTTATATCTAACATTGTCTTTTGCTTAACTAGGCTCACTTCATTCCAATACATTTCAAGATATGTTTCTGGATGGAAACAAAACATTGAAAGGGTATGTGATGTTTTGATATTTTAATGGGTAAAGACAAAAGATTATGCTTTAAGAAATTAGAACTTCTGTGTACTGCAAGATTATATTGCTAGAGAAAGCATTTTGTGGAAGTTAACTGGGAAAAAACCTTGGAATGGCTAAACTAAAGTAAGTTTCCCCAAGAAACTTCAGTGGCCGTGAAATGTAAATCAATGTAAATGACTGCTGGAAGGTGTTGCTAGGCAACTAGTGCTCCACATAAATGGTGAAGCAATCCAAACTAGCTTGTAGTTTGACAGCTGGAAACAGAGCTGGCTGGTCACATGACAAAGTTTGTGCTGCAGACACCATATCTTTGATCAGTAAGTTCTTTTGTTTTTGTGCACAATGACCACAATGGGAATTATTCTTTTCTAAATCCTGCACTGGATACGTAGGCATTTAAATTGCCTAACGTCAGAAAAAGGGGGAGGAAAGTGTTGGGGAGGGATGCCCGGACAAGATGCCAGTATTTATTTGTTGAACAATCCAAAATGTAGTTCTTATTAAGTTCTCAAAAACTAAATGTTTACTCTAATTGACATGATGCTTCCTGTCTGTCTTCTTCATTCTGTTCATTATCAAGTCTTCATGGGAGATTTGTTGAAGGCTGCCGGAAGAGACCAAATTCTGACTTCATCTACCATATTGTTCATATTCTCTGGCACTAAAATGCTGTGAATCCATTCTTAGTGCAAAGAACTAATACAATGAAGTCTTGTGAACAATTCCTAGTCTGTTTGGAAGTGAAACTGGCTGGGCAGATCAGTATTAAACCTGAATACTCCTTTCAACTTACACTGAAGAGTGAGAGTGAAAAATTCACATTAAAATAATGCCACTGAGTTCTTAACTCTCAACTGCAACTAACAGAATACTAGAGCTATGCATTATTAGGAAAGAGCAAAAGCAGCAGTTCAGCCAAATCTCTTTCGTATGAAATTGCAGCAATCAGAATACATATAGCATATGCCCGTTGTTATGTGTAGGTTGCTTCAATACATTATGGTTTCTGTCCTACGTGCAAACTATCTAGGACTTTTAGATAAAACAGAAAATACTTACACAAACAAGCTTTTTCCAGAACCCTTTTCTGCAACTCCCACTGAAACATTTCACCTGTTCACACACATTCTCATTTTGAAACTGAAATCTGTTTGTGCAAAGGATTGACCTGTACTTAACATCTGGAGATGCATTCAGGATATGACCCCCATCTTTAGGTGCATGTATTCACTACACAAGCAATGCTATAGCAATCGATCCACCAGCAGTAGATTTATCACGTCTGCTTAGAGGCACTCCCGTCAACTCTAGTATTCCAGCAGGATGAGAAGAGTAGGTGAAACTGATGGAAGAGCATCAGCCAGTAACCTCACCGCGTGGAAGATACAGAAGTAAATATGTCCACTTCAGCTTCGTTATTCACATAGCTGAAGTTGTTTATCTTAGATTGACCAGGAAGGGGGGGTAGTGTAGACGAGGCCTAAATCTCAGTTTCCTCACTGTAAAAATCCTTGGCTGCATCTAGACTGGCATGATTTTCCGCAAATGCTTTTAACAGAAAGGTTTTTCTGTTAAAAGTATTTGCGGAAAAGAGCGTCTAGATTGGCATGGATGCTTTTGAGCAAAGCATCCGTGCCAATCTAGACGCAGTTTTGTGCGAGAAAGCCCCGATCGCCATTTTAGCCATTCTGGGTTGCGCCGTTCTGGGTTGTCTACACTGGCCCTCTTGCGCAAAAGCATTTGCGCAAGAGGGCTTTTGCCCGAGTGGGAGCGTCATTGTATTTGCACAAGAAGCACTAATTTTGTACATTACAAAGTCAGTACTCTTGCGCAAATTCAAGCGGCCAGTGTAGACAGCTGGCAAGTTTTTGCACAAAAGTAGCCACTTTTGTGCAAAAACTTGCTAGTCTAGATGCAGCCCTTATGTATAACCTTAAAGTATTAGCAGCTGGGCCCCCATTCAACAAAACACTTAAGCATCTGTTGAAGTCCCATTCACTTCAAGTTAAGTATGCATTTAAATACTTTGTTGAACTGAGGCCTTAAATCAGGACAACAGCTTTCTTTAATTTTCACAGATCTGAGAGAGAAACTGGTTTGAGGAAAGAGAAATCAGATAAAGTTACTCACTTTGAGCAGTAACAACAGTTCTTCGAGATGTGTCCCCCCAAGGGTGCTCCAGTGCTGGTGACAGGTTGCCTGGAGCCACAAATTGGAGCATTGCAAAGAAGTTTCCCCCGTTGGGCTGTGCATATGCAGGAGGTGTCTCACCCTGCCGCCTCCTGAGGGCCTGACATGTGTGGCCCAGGCCTGCCCTTTCAGTTCCTTTTCTACGTTCTAGTAACTAAGACGCCGAGTAGAGGAGAGGAAGGGAAGCACCCACACGGACACATCTCAAAGAATAGTCATTACTCACAAAGTGAGTAACTCCCTTTTCTTCTTCGAGTGATGTCCCTGTGGGTGCTCACTGTGGGTGATTACAGAGCTGTATTCGACTTGGATTTAGGGAGCTGGAGTCATTATTTGGTGGTGGTAGAAAAGCCTGCAGTGGCCACTGCTGTGTCAGATACTAGTTATGGTAGTATTGCATAGGTTTCATGAAAGTGTGGTCTGAAGACCAAGTTGTAGCTCTATAAATGTCTCTCGGGAGACATTGTTCAGGAAGCCCATGAAGGCAGACGTAGCTCAAGTGGAATGCACCCATGGTGGATGCTGTAAGGGTCTGTTACCTAGAGATTGGCATCTAGTATGCATGTCAATATCCATGTCGAGATTCACTGAGATGAAATAGGTGTGCCTGTCAAGCGCTTGGCAATAGAAATAAAAAAAATCTCTGAGATTTATGAAAGGGCCTAGTTCCATCTAAAAAGAAGGCCAATGCCCATCAAATATTGAGGATGTGCATCATGGTATCCCTTGGTGAAGCATATGGCTTTGGAAAGAAGGTAGGTAATACAATGGGTTCATTGACATGGAATGCTGTATATAGTTTTGCGAGGAATGCTGGATGAGGCCTCAATGTAACCCTGTTCTTTGCAAAAATAGTATAGGGGGGCTCCATCATAAGGGCCCCAAGTTCCCTTCCCCTCCTCACTGAGGTAATGGCCAATAGAAGGCAGACCTTCATGTACAGGAAGGGAAGCACAACTATAGCCAACGGCTCGAACAGAGGTCTAGTCAAACGGTCCAAAAGAAGGCTCAAGTCCCATGCTAGGGTGGAGGTCTTCAGGGTGGGTATATATTCTGGAGAGGCTGTCCACCAGGGTGTGGAAAGCTGTTATAGCTGAAAGGTGAATTCTTAGGGAAGAAAGTTCTATTATATAGTCAAGGATGATGTTCAGTAGGGATGTATGAGGGTCCATCATCACTCTGACACCAGTGAGAGAAACAAGTCCATTTTTGCACTTAAGTTTTTTGAGTGGAGGACTCCTACTGTGGAGAACATCGGGCCTCTAGTTCCACAAACCAGATAGGAGCCACACATGGAGGTGACGGGTATGCAGCTGAGGATGCAACATTGTCCCATAATTCTGGGAGAGGAGGTCACATCAACATACGAATGGGTATGGAGGTTGACTCAACAGCCTGCGCAGGAATGGAAACCATGTTTGGTGCGATCAGAATGGAGCTATCAGAATGACTTGAGCCCCTTCTGCATGGATCTTATGGAGTACTTTGAGAATGAGTGGTACGGGGGGCGGGAGGGAAGGCATAGTGTAGAGGATCCCTCCATTGGATCAGGAATGCATCTCTGAGCGAGCCCTTGCTGAGTCCTGCTCTGGAGCAGAATTGGGGACATTTGGCGTGTGTCTAGACTACAGGGTTTTTTCGAAAAAAAGTGACCTTTTTTCAAAAAAACTTCCCATGTCTAGACTGCTGCTGTGTTCTTTCGAAAGTAAATCAAAAGAACGCAGCAGTTTTTTCGACCACAGAAAACCTCGTTTTACGAGGAAGAACGCCTTTTTTCGAAAGTGCTCTTTCGAAAAAAGGCGTTATGTAATGCAAACTGTGCTTTTTCGAAAGCAAGCATCCAGACTGCCTGGGTGCTCTCTTTCAAAAAAGTGGCTTGCTTTTTCGAAAGTACTGGCTGTAGTCTAGATGCTCTTTTTTGAAGTCTAGACATAGCCTTGGTTTTGTGGGGAGAGGCAAAAAGGTCTATTGGTGGCCAACCGCACTGAGAAAAGATCAAGTTCGTGACCTTAGGATGCAGCTCCCATTCATGGTCTGCAGAAAAATTGCAGCTCAAAGAGTGCAGAGGTGTTGGTGACCCCTTGTAGGTATGATGCTCTGATTGCAAATGTGCCGATTGCAAACGTGCCGGTTCCATAAGCAGATGGCCTCTGCACACAAGGAATGGGAGCAGGCACCTTGTCTGTTTATGTAAAACATTGTGGAGTTATTGTCCATGAGGACTTGAACTGTACGATTGGCAATTTGGGGTGCATAGTGTGTGCAGGCGTTTCTAACTGCCCTGAGTTCTAATGGATTGATGTGCAGGGATATCTCGTGTGGAGACCACTTGCATGCGCTGGACTACTTGGTTTTGAAGATGGGCTTCCTAACCCAGCAGGGATGCATCTGTTGTGATTTGCACTGTGGGCTGGGGTTGGTAAAAGGGGATCCTTGCCAGAAGATAGTGCAAGCTAGTACCTCATTCAAATCCCCTGAGCAGAAGAATTTTTCTGGTTGTTTTGTTTTTTGAGGCAAAGATGAAGGAGCATGTTGAAGCTCCGTCCACATCCGAGGGCGGTTTAAGAGGAACTGAAAGGCAGGGGCCCGGTTAGGTGCTCAGGAGGTGGCAGCTCAAGACAATCTCCTGCACATGCATGGCCCGATGGGGGAAACTGCTTTGCAATGCTCTGATTTGCGGCTCTGGGCAACCCATCACCAACAGTGGAGCATCCAGAAAGACATCACTCGAAGAACAACTATACTTCTCATTAACATGATTTATGTTTAGCTTGTATTAGCTTGATTTTTTTCCTCCTTGTAATATGACTCCATTTGTCATAACGAAATCCTTAGTAGTTTCCTCACCAGACCTAAACAGGTCAGTGCATAAACTTGTTAGCAGTATTTGTGTAGGAAGAACATTCTACAACTGGATGGTTCAAATGGTAGTGCCTTCTTGCTATGCACATCCAAGCAGCACGTTATTCTACTACAACTTGGAAAGTGTGAGCGCATGTGAAAGACTAAGGCAGTGGTCTCCAACCTTTTAAAGCATGAGATCACTTTTTTTAATTTAAATGCAATCCAGGATTCACCTCAAACCCAAACACAGTTGCCCCAACTCCTTTCCCACCCTTTCTCCAAGGCCCTGCCCCTTCTAACTCTATCCTCTCTCACTTATCAGGCTGAGGGCAGAGGGCTAGAGTGTGGGGGAGGGGGATGCAGACTCTGATCTTGGGCTATAGGATTTGAGGGTGGGAGGGGCTCTGAGCTGAGTCTGGGGCAGGGAGTTGAGGTTCAGGAGGGGGTTCAGGATGCTGACTGGGAGGGAGTTTGGGTGCAGGGGGGACTCAGAACTAGGGCAGGGGCTTCGGGTGCAGGAGGGGTTCAGGACTGGGGCCTGGTTTGGAATGCAGGCTCTAGCTGGACACCGCTTACCATAGGTGGCCGCTGGGTGGTGGTACAGGGGATTAAGGCAGGCTCACCCCTACCCTAGATTTGCATCACTCCCAAAAGCAGCCAGCAAACTCTGTCCATTTCTGTCCCCCCTCTGCTCTGTGAATGGTGTACGGGGTGGAGGAAGGGGCAACCCCTCCTCGTCTTACTGTGCCCCACACAGTAAGCAAGAGGCTCCTGGGGCTGAGGGACAGCTTCAAGGCAGAGGGCAGGAGTGACACGGCAGTGCTGGGAGGGGCAGCTGAAGTCCCCGCACTTTGACTCCTGGTCAAACCTGTCAGGATCACCTGTCAGAGGCTCTAAGATCTATCAGTAGATCCTGATTTACTGGTTGGTGACCCCTAGACTAAGGAAAGCTGTGGAGAACAGTGGTTAGTTGTCATGATTATGAAAAACAAACATAAGCTGGGGGTTTAATTATTTTTCAGAAGCATGGGGGAAGATGAGAGCTTTTTGTAAATTTCAGTCTCATCATTACCTTTACAAATCCATTTGTACACTTACTATTTGGGACAAGTGAGAGGCTAGAGTCCTGTCAAATGATCTCTATTCAAATAGATCCCTACTGGCTATATCCCTACACAGTACTACACATGTAAATTATTCCATATGTGATAAGTTATAATTAGTTTTATACAAGGGTTCAAGATCCAGCTGTTTGAGTGGCTATCTTCAAAACTTAACTTTTTTTCTTATATCTTTGTTGTGAATCAAAATGCCAGAATCAAGCCCTTGAACGGAATTACCAGACAAGGACAGCAATAATTTAAATGCAAGGAAGTCAGATAACTGAATCTTAAAACTTTAGTGACTTCTCATTAAATAACCCTGATATAATATTGCCCTATCTTGCACCATCAGCCTTTTACAAAACTCTCAAAAAAAAAAACACCCAAAAAAACACAACCCCCAACTGCAATTGGCATTTCAGCAGCAGAATTTACAATTTTCACTACCACTTTAAACAAGTTATTCTTAATAATTTGGATTTAAGGATTTCATGCGCAATCTATAAACATAATTAACATTTGAAAAGTTTTTAAACCAAAAGGTATTATAGATTTTAGATTCATTTTCCCAGTCTCCACAGTGTTTCATGAAGGGGAGGGGATCTATTAAGTACAATCATGGATAAAATATTATACAGCTTTAGAAATAATTCGTGCTTTTATGGCTTTACAAGATTTTGTGTGTCTTGCTTTGTTAGATTTGTACTTTCTCTGTTACCCTCAGTGCAAGTAAAATATGTTGTTCTATTTATTTCAAGCATTCAGAAGGTTAATGATGCATTTGCTGGGGGGGGTCGGGTGGGGCACGAGAGGGAAGGCTGCACCATCCTTAACTCAGCCCACATTCCAGCTTTCTGAATAGAGGAAATGGCGTGATCATTATGGTGTGATTTTACTCAACAAAATGAAGCCTTCCCACAGAACAGGTCCCTCCTCCTTCTCCTGGAACACCACGTGCCACACAGTCACACTGCATTCCACTTGACTCTCACACGGTCTTGAATGATTACAAAAGAGAAACACTGCATATTCTCATGGCCCTAGAAAATTAAGAAAATGCACAAATGCAGCAAAAATACCTTCAGCTTCATAACAAGGATAAGGTTACACCCTGTAATCTAGAAGTGTTCTTTATTAACCCTTATAATCTGAAACTCTATATAGGTCTATGCTCAATATTAATTTGTACTTTATGAAGGGGAACTTTGCCTGAATCTAGCTTGCTGTACTTGTCTTGCTTTTAGAAAGAGTATTGGCTTCACATTATCTGAAATACAGTTACATTAGCTGTAGTGAAAAAAATGTATGCAACATTATAAGGCTACTACATTCATTCAAATAGCCTTTTATGTACCTAACGTACATTATATTTTTATTATATACAAACCATAACGAACATTTAAATGTTACTTAATTAGAATTTTGTTAGGTCACCTACATATGTTCTATAACAATCTCAGATGAAATCTTGAACCTTTTAAAATAAAACTCTTCCATTTTAAATCTGATCTTAATTTCAGATTTCTAGCTGCTGTTCTTAATTATGTTCTATTTAAGATTTCACAAATCAGAAAACATTTAATGAAAGTTTTTTATGGACATAGAGTTAAATTTGTGTAAGATAGATAAACACAGACACGAGTTATACTGAATTTATCAATGAAAGCAAAAGATTTGAGTCCACAAAAAAGATCCACATCTTAAAGTGCAAAGTTTCACTTAACATATATACAGAATAGTTGTTAATTTACTAGAAAAATCTTAAAAGGCTTGATCCTACAAATCACAATTACATAAATATTCTTAAGAACAGTCAGTGAACTCAATGGGTTTACATACACAAGTAAGGACTGTACCATCAAAGTGACTGTAGAATATGAGATCTGAGTTAAAGAGAACACAGAATTTTGCAGTTATGCTTTTCTAGTAGCATTTACTGCATAAAGCAGTCAGCTTTGAAACGACTATTATATTAAATGCGTCAAAACCAAAATCAAATCTCACCTAATCTAGAGAAACTCTGGAAAGGGAGCTCTAAAGAAGGACTTTTTCAAAGCTTTTTATTTCAATGATAAAGCTATAATATACTGCCCTCTTTTAATCCACCTTGAACAGCATAATGATTTGCAATGAAGCAGACAAGCTCTAAAAGAAATGTACATACTCTGTCATAAGTGAGTATGTTTTATTTTTTTCCTTTTAAGAATGAAATCTTACAAAATTATATATTTCTAGTTATTACTATCCTGTTGATAAGAAAGGATTAAGAAGAAGGCAACACTGTGGAATATCATTTCATGTTAGTAGAGACAAGATGTTAAGGATTTAGAAGTAATCTTTTGTCTCTGCCCAAGGACAAACAGTATTAAATTTATATGCATGCTTCTGTCCTGACAGCCAAGGACTTCCCCACAATTCTTACTGAGGGTTAATAGCTCTTTGAGATTCTACTCTCTAATGTATGTTGGCATGAAATGGTCTCTTGCAATTCATCTCCCCTTTTAACAGTAGCTCCAAGACTACAAGCTCTTTTTTCAAAGTTCTTTTATCCCCAGCTGAAGTAATCTGCATTTTCATTGGATCTGAGACCACATAGCGTGAACATTTTTTCCTTTTCTGTTCTATTCTCCACTAGCCCTCAGCAGACAGTTAGGCAATCTGAAGAACCTATTGAATATAGGGCACGATGTCATGCCACCCATAGAGGGACCAATGAGGATTCTCCTTTGGACCATCATGAGGAGAAGTGTACATATAAACCGTATTTTAACAGCTTCTAGGAGCATTATACACCTCTGAGCTTGCTGTAAATAGTAAGGGAACCTTAAGAGCTTTAGTCCATTAGGGGTTTTTTAAATATATACATATTTTTTTAAAAAGCGTGTACACGCACGCACACACACAAATATATATACATATATTTTTAAAATATACATATATATTTACATTTGCTAAATCTTCATGGTGCAGGAATCACACAGTCAAGTTAAATATCAGGAAGCAAACCTCTTTGCACTTCAGATTATTTGGTTCCTATCAATACAAGATTAAAGCCCAAATCCTTACATTTATCTTTGTAGTGGACAGTGCAACTCAGAAGGGTCTGGGAGCAAAGACATCCATAAGGTTTAGGCTAGCTGTGTACCACATTGATCTATGAATGCAGAAGTAGTCTCAGACAGATCTCACTTTTTCTGGCTGGCCAAACTCTAATGCAGGGCTACTCAACACACAGCCTGTAGTCCTCCTGCGGCCCGCAGCCCATTTGTTTGTGGCCCGCGGTGCACTTTGGATTTATGTGGGGCTCAACATGCGGTCCGTGGGTGGTATCCTTTGAACATGGCTCTACTGGGAACATGCTTCCCAAGGGTGAGGCATCTCCCAAGCGGGATGAGCACTGAAAGACACAAATGGACACCTGGAACAGACAGGTACAGGGTGTCGATGTTTCAGGGAGGAGGTGCTGGGAGCACTGTGGCATTGTGAGAAGCACTGGCTGCTTACCCTTGTGGGCAGAACCTGAGAGATGCTGACTGGCTCTCACTGGCCACATTTGGGTCTGGTGCCGCGGCTTACGGCTTAATCTTTGTGTTCATGCCAGTCAGTTTGAAAAACTATTTGCATATATATTTGCAAGTATATGCAACCACACTTAAGTTGTGGCCCTTGGCATGTGCTGTGAGTATCATTGTGGCCCCAGGGCTTCCAAAGTTGAGTAGCCCTGCTCTAATGCTATGTCTATGCTGCAGTTAAACACCTGTGGCTGGCTTTTGCCATCTGACTTGGTTTGGGGATGCAGGTCTAAAAATTTAGACTAGATGTTTGGGCTTGAGCTGGAGCCTGAGCTCTGGGGCCCCACGATGGGGGAGGGTCCCATAATGCAGGCTTCAGTGTGAAGCTGAACATCTAAACTACAATTTTACAGTTCCAGTCCTACAAGTCCGAGTCAAGAGATGCAGGCCAGCTGCAAGTCTTTAACTGCAGCTAAGACACACTTTTAGGGCAGGAGGCCCCAAACTGCGGGACACCCCCTGTGGGGTGAAATGTGACTGGGATCCAGGCCAGCCTTTACAGAGACTGGGAGGGAGCACCACCAGCTCCGCTACTGGCCTCTGCTGCCAGCCCCAGGCTTGCACCTCGCTGTGGCCCCAATTTCAGCCCCGTTATTCCTGGCTACATCCCTGCTCTTGACCCTGGCTCAGGGTGGGGCATGGACAGGGGAAGGGGGGGCACAAGGTAAGAAGTCTGGGGACTATAGCTGTAGGGACTAAAACAGCCCCAAATCACAAGGGCACAGAGTAACCCTTGTGGCTATGAGAGGGACTCAGGAACCAGAGAGGATTGTTGTAAGAGGTTACATCAGCTCTACACCAGCAGAGGCTCTATTCATCCTTGCTTTAGTGCAACTACATCACTGGTTTAAAACAAAGGACCCCTAAAGCAGGAAAGGATCTGGTCTAAAGAATATTCTTACTTCTTGTTGAAGTAGATGTTGGCATAACAGCTAAAATACTAACACATGGGAGTTATGACTATAAAATATGTCCATTACATAAAAGCAATTTGGTGGTCCTCCTCTTAAATATTGATTTGGAATTTGTTTCTAAGTTCAAGCACCATAGCTACAATGTGTTGCCACGGACATGATGAGAATATGCCACGTTAGGGAATTAGCAATAGCTGATAGCTGTGTGTTTTGGCTGGCTCAGGTCATGTGTTACACAAGGGCTCCAGAACAACCAGCAATTGACATTTATTGTACATAGGTCTTCATCCACAGCAATCCAAAACTACATGTCAAACCCTAAAGTCCTCACTCATTCCTTAATTTTAGTTGAATGGAAAAAGTGTTGCCAAGTCAAATTATATTTTCTTAAAAGCCCTAGCTTTGGGAGTCAAGGATTACAAGAGACTCAGTTTTTTAAAGATAAGTTTCTAACCTTCATGGATGTGGAGAGAAGTTTGAAAATATGAACTCTGAATGTTAAAAATCCAAAAAGCAAACAAAACCAGACCCAGTATTTTTTAAAAATCACTTAGCTTGACACTAAGTTGATGCTGGAGGTGGGCGCCCTAGCTTCATGATTTACAATAGCTTGAGGCTGGAAATACATTTTGCCTAACTAAAACTTTCAGGACTGAGTCAAATACATATAGTCACATTGAAATGCAGCCATTTCTGCTGGAAGGGCAAGCAGCTGAACAGCATACTGCACATCATTAAGAATATACGTGTCAGAATCCTATTTACATTCAAGAAAAAATGGTTAATAACCTTTCATAACTGTTGCTCTTAGAGACGTGTTACACACATCCATTCCAATTGAGACATGCATGTGTTGTATTCATGGTCATCAAAAACTTTTCCCCTAGCAGCCTACACAGAATCAGCCATGGAGCTCCTTGAAGCAGCACCTGTAGACAGCGCTATATATGACCCTGGTTCCTTCTTGCTGGCTACTCCAGACAGAGAGGAAGGAGAGTGGTTATTGGAATGGACGTGAACACCACATCTCCAAGAACAGTTACAAAAGGTTAGTAACTATTTTTCCATCAAATGCTTGTTCACATCATTTCCAACTGAAGTGACTTACAAGCTATTACCCAGGGGATGGGTTCGGAGTTAGTTTGCTACTGATTGCAGGACTGCCCTGCCCACAGCAGCTTTGTCACAGGCTTGCAGATTAATGGCACAATGGGCCATTAATGTATGAATGGAGGACCAGGTAGCTTTCCTGCATGTGTCCTGAATCTGAACTTGGGCTAAGAAGGCTGTAGAAGAGGCCTACGCCCATGTGGAATGTGCAGTAATTGCTGTTGTAGGGTTTGTTGCTAACTCATAGTACTTGCAGATAGTCTGTGATCCATGAAGAAATGCACCGAGAGGAAACGAGAAGACCTTTCCCAGGTTCACAATTGCCACAGAGCATTGCAGTGACTTTCTAAATGGCTTTGTGCGCTCTATGTGAAAGGTGAGTGCTCTCTACATATCCAGTGAGTGCAGCAGCTGTTGCCTTGGAGCAGTATGCAGCTTAGGACAGAAAACGAGGAGGAAGATGTCCTGACCTAGATGAAATTGAGACACCGCTTTGGGGAGACAGGCCAGGTGAGGCCTGAGCTGTATTTTGTCTTTCTGGAAAATTGTATAAGGTGGCTTCAAAGTGAGAACCTTCAGCTCCCATGCAGGGAGCAGCTGTCTTACCTGAGGAAAGGATCCATTTACTCCTTAAAGAAACATACCCACTAAGGGATTTACAAAAACAAAGCGGCCTCCATCCCCAGTGTGGAATGCTGAAATAGCCATCAGATGAACTCTGACCAAAGAGAGGGCTAACCCCTGCTTCTTCAGGCACAGCAGATAGTCCAGAATGAAAGGAATAGATGCCTGGGTTAGGGAGACCTAGTGTTTAGTGCATCAGCATGAGAATCTCTTCCACTTATCCAGATAAGTGGCCCTGGTGGATGGCTTCCTATTGCCTAAAAATCTGTTGGACCTGGAGAGAGCATTGAAATTCCATGAAATTCAACCATGGAGCTTCCATGCCATGAGATGCTGGATACCATAGACCAGAGCTACTCAACTATGGAAGCCCCAGGGACCACAATGATACTCTCAGCACATGCCAAGGGCCACAACTTAAGTGTGGTTGCATATACATACAAATAGCTTCTTTCACACTGACGGGCATGAATACAAAGATTAAAGGCAAGACTACACAACACGCAGGCCCCATTTAAGTCAGTTCTGCGGATATTCATAAAATGCAATATTATCCGATTTCCACCCATATGACAGCACTTTTAATGAGCAATGACAGTCCAGGAATTATCTACTAAAATACATATCAATAGAAAAGAACAGTTACTTACCTGTAACTGTTGTTCCTCCAGATGTGTTGCTCATGTCCATTCGAATCAGGTGTGCACGCCACGTGCACCATGTCTTCCGGAGCGTTTTCCCTAGCGGTACCCGTAGCGCCGGCAGGGCGCCCCCTGTAGTGGCACTGCCATGGCAGGGCATACGTACCCCTGCCGGCGCTCCCCCACCTCAGTTCCTTCTTGCTGGACACTTAGACGAAGGGGAGGGGGGGGAAATCGAATGGACATGAGCAACACATCTCGAAGAACAACAGTTACAGGTAAGTAACCGTTTTTTTCTTCTTCGAGTGGTTGCTCATGTCCATTCGAATCAGGTGACTTGCAAGCCAATCTCACTTCAAGGAGGAGGGGTCGGAGCACTCAGAAACAGAAGTCCACGAAAGTTGAACAAGTCAAAGATATTTATTCAACTAACCAAACACAGAAAAACTGTAGAAGAAAGTGCAATGTGTACAAATAAGCCAACATATCTACAATACAGAGCTGGGGACCGCAGATCCCACCCCTGCGTCCTCCCTAGCCTGCTGTGCCAGCGCATAGTGGTATGGACCGCCATAAAGGTATGGACCGCCGACCACGTGGCCGCCCTGCAGATTTCAGTGACTGGAACCTGCGCCCCAAAAGCTACAGACAACACCTGCGCCCTGGTAGAATGTGCTGTACCCCCGGGGCGGGACCTTCCCAGCCAAGGCATAACACTCCCTGATATACCCTGCGACCTAGCTGGACAACCTTTGGGTCGATATGGGAAGTCTTTTCATTCTGTCAGCGACAGCAATAAACAATTGTGTGGATTTACGAAAAGGCTTAGTCCTATCAATATCAAAAGCTAGTGCACGTCTAGCATCCAGGGAATGGAGCACTTTCTCCTTAGGGGAGGCGTGGGGCTTTGGAAAGAAAACTTGGAGGTAAATTTCTTGGGACAAATGGAACGGTGACACCACCTTGGGGAGAAAAGCCTGGTGAGGGCAGAGCCTCACATTATTGTCAGAAACACTAAGTAGGGTGGGTTCACAGTTAACACCCTCAGCTCGGAGACCCTGCGAGCCGATGTAACGGCCACAATGAATGCAACCTTCATAGAAAGGTGCTTCAAAGAACACGTGGCCAGCAGCTCAAAGGGGGGACGACACGAGTCTAGACAACATGAGGTTAAGGTCCCGCGCGGGGAGAGGGGGTCTAACCGAGGGATACAACTTATCCAAACCCTTAAGGAACCTTTTGACCACAGGGTCAGAAAACAGAGAAACTCTTGCCAAACCAAACATGGAAGGCGGAGAGAGATGCCACATGGACTTTGATAGAGGACGTAGAGAGGCCACTGGACCTAAGTTCACAAAGGTAGTCCAGAATGGATGGGATAGGTGCACAAGACGGGTGCACTCCTCTTCTGGATGCCCAAGACAAGAAGCACCGCCACTTGGCTGTGTATGACCGCCTGGTAGATGGTTTCCTACTACTTAGGAGCACCATCTGTACCTCCTGGGAACATTCCCTTTCCGGTTTGGTCAACCATGGATAAACCAGGCCGTTAGGTGGAGAGAGCTGAGATTCGGGTGAACCATAGTCGCCCCCCCCCCCCCCCAAGGTTGGGTCAGGAGATCCCAAACCGGCGGGAGCACCAGAGGGGCCTCGGTGAGCATGTCCACCAGAACGGGGAACCAGAACTGTCTGGGCCACCGCGGGACTATCAGAATGACCGTGGACCTGAAGGTCTTGACCCTGGTCAGAACCCTGGGGATGGGGGGAAAGGGAGGGAAAGCATAGAGAATGCCTGCCGGCCATGGTATGGTCATGGCATCCCCTCTGGAGTGTTCCCCCAGCCCCAACAGGGAGCAGTAACTCTGACACTTGGTATTAAGTGCTGAGGCAAACAGGTCTATTCAGGGACAACCGCACCTGTGGAAGACCCGATGAAGTGTCGAGTCCTTGAAAGGCCACTCGTGGGCTCCAAAGGACCTGCTCAGAGCATTGGCCAGTAAATATTTGCACCCTGGCAGTTACTTCGCCTGTAGCACCACATCATGTTCCACACACAGATCCCCGAGGTTCAGGGCCTCATGGCAGAGGGTAGGTGACTGGGCTCCCCCCTGCCTGTTGAGGTAAAAAAAACAGCTGCCGTTTTGTCCAGGCAGACCAGAACCAAGCGGTGAGAGAGCTTCGAGAGGAAGGTCTCGCAGGCTCTCCTGACTGCTCTGAGCTCTCATACATTTATGTGAAGAGCTCGCTCTGCTGGGGACCATAAGCCCTGGGTCCTGTGGTGGCCCAGGTGCGCTCACCAATCTAGGTCGGAAGCATCCGTGACCAGTGTAAGCGAGGGGGAAGGTACAGTGAACGGAACCCCGCTGCATACCACCGCCTCCTGGGTCCACCACTGTAAGGAGGCTATGACCTCCAGAGGTTCTGTGAGAACTGTGTCCCATAGCCCCCGGGACTGGTTGAATGCCCTTGCCAACCAGGCTTGCAGAGACCTGAGCCTCATTCGAGCATGGCGCACCACGTACGTACACGCTGCCATGTGACCCAGCAGCCTCGAGCAGACCCGGGCTGTTGTAATGGGGAACCGGGTTAGCTCGGATACCAGCTCCACTATGGACAGAAACCTGTCTGAGGAGGAATACTCTTGCCACCCTGGCATCCAGGAGGGCACCCACGAATTCGAGATGCTGTGAGGGAGTCAACGATGACTTTCCCTCGTTTAGCATGAGTCCCAGCCTTACGAAGAGAGCCCTTGTGAGGAACACGTGGGACTCTACTTGCTTGTAGGAGTGGCCACGAATTAGCCAGTCGTCGAGGTATGGAAAAA
>JANRFK010003679.1:36157994-36173085 GCA_030068395.1 Apalone spinifera | reverse complement strand
AATAAATCTGAGAAACCTCCTGTGGCTGGGTCTTATTGCCACATGGAAGTAAGCATCCTTGAGATCGAGAGATGCGTACCAGTCTCCTAGTTGTAACACCAGAAAGTTACCATTCTGAACTTGGTTTTTATGACCGCCCTGTTGAGGGCTTCATCTGGGGATGACAATGATGATGACTCCCGGATTGGTGCCAGAGGCAGCGCAGGCACGGGTTGGGGCACCGGCGGGGGAGGTGGCACCTGCTGCAGAGGCAGATCCGGTACTGGGGGCTGCAGCTCCCCGGAGAGGTCATCTGATACGGGAGGGGGGATGGACGAGACGACGTAGCGGACGGTGGTTCTTGATGTCCCGATGTGTCAGATGCCGCAGAGGGGGGCACAGGCCCCTGCCATTGGTGGTAAGCCCACAGGGTCCAGAAAGGCCATCGTGGTTGAGGTGACCAAGTCTGTTGCACCCGTGAATGATGATGCCAGATTCGGGAACGGGATCTATGAGCCCGGGACTCATCCGAGGACCCCAATCTGAACGATGTTGCGTCTGAGTCCGACGAATACTCAGAGTCCGGCCAAGGAGGCGCCGACGATACCGACCGGGGAGCAAACCTGGACATGGGCTTGCCAGCATGCAGATGGGTACATGCTGGCACTGGGAAAACCAGTCCCGGTGCCGGCATTGACCCCGGTGGTGGTGCCTGTTGCGGCGTCGGGAAGACTGGCCCCAACACCTGGGGCGGAGTTGGCTGCGGCACCAGGAGAACCAGTCCCGGTGCCAGTCCTGTTGCTGGCTGTAGCACCTGCTGCGGCACTGGGAGAACAAGACCCGATGCCTGGAGCGGTGCGTGTTGCAGCACCGAGACAGCCGGTGCCAGGCATAGTTGAACCGTCGACATCGATAGGTGCACCGGTAAGGCCTACAGAGTCAATACCGGTGCCGTCGTGTACGTCGCTGCCGAAGAGGCTGATGCTGAAGTTCCCCGTGCCGCTGTGAGGTTAGAATGATAGGGCACTGGTGCAGCCAATGCAGGTGCTGGAAGAGGTGCCAGCACCGACGGAGGTCGGGCCCGGTCGGACGCCCCATGGGGCCTGAGCCTGTGTAGAGGCTGGTGCCGACGTAGATGCAAGCGGTACTGGTCCCACAGGGGATGGTCCCGCTGCATAGTTGGCTGGTACCGTCTGGTCCTGCCGGTACAGAGGCGAAGCCAAGGCCAACACGGCCTGTGGCGAAGGCGACCTCGACCCCTGTGCCTCAACCGACGACGGGGGGGGGGGGGGGGGGGGGGGGAGGGAAGTGAGGCTAATCAAGCCCTGCACCGCCTCAAAGGTATCCGGCGTGGAGGGGTGATGCGAGGGTAACTGCCCTGGGCTGGATGGACGTTCCGCCCGCTTGCGCCGCACTGTGGTGGATGAAGCCATACACACCGGAGACTCTGCACCGTGGTGCCCGCACGACTTGGACTTACGCCTCGGGGACCGACTGAGACGTTTTCGGCCTTTTCGGTGCCGGAGAGTGAGACCAGTGCCAGACCTTCGACGTTGAGGCTCGCTCACGAGACAGAGACTCTCTTGTGGATGCCGGTGCATTGAGCACCGCAGCGTGGGCAGTCGGTGCCGGCTGCAATGCCACCTCCATAAAGAGAAGTTTGAGGCGAGCGTCTCTTTCCCTCTTGGTGCGAGGCTTGAAAGACTTACAGATCTTACAAACGTCCGTAATATGGGCCTCACCCAGACACTTGAGACAGCTGTCGTGGGGATCTCTCCTTTAGGCATAAATTTCACACAGACCGCACAAGCCTTAAAGCCTCGTGGCCCTGGCAATCCTCACCCCCGAAGGGAAGGAGGAAAGACAAGAGACACTATCTAAACTATTTACAATACAAAGAGAAACGGGAACCATAAACTGATGTAAGAGAGACACACGCTCCAACGACCGTCATGGGCGGTAAAAAGGAACTGAGGTGGGGGAGCGCCGGCAGGGGTACTTATGCCCCACCATGGAGGCGCCACTCCAGGGGGTGCTCTGCCGGCGCTACGGGTACCACTAGGGAAAACGCTCCAGAAGATGAGGTGCACGCAGTGCGCACACCTGATTCGAATGGACATGAGCAACCACTTGAAGACGACTACCATTATATTGTTTTGTTTTGGCTCCCACCCGTGGGCCACAAACAAACTGGTCATGTGTTGAGTAACCCTGCCGTAGACACCCATTGTCCTGAGTGATTAAGTCTGGGTAAAGAGGGAGCACTATGGGAGATTTCACCAGCAGCTCTAGGAGCGATGGTTAATAGTGCTGGCACCAGAAGGATCACCTCAGCTCCTTCGCTGTGGATCTTAAGGATAGCTCAGTGGATCAGGAGAAATGGGGGAAAGGCATACAGCAGCTGATCCTTTCAAATGTTCGCCAGTGACCCCAGACCATGGCCCCCGAAGGAGTAAAAGAGGGGGCATTGTCTGTTGGAGTCCATCATGAACAGATTGATCTGGGGAAACTCGCCAGTGACAGAAGATGGAGTGGAGTACGTCGTTCTTCGTCAACCACTTGTGGCTGAGAAACAACATGCTTAGGCAATCTGCCACTACATTCCAGACCCTAGGAGATGAGATAAGTCTCCAGGTGTGTGGAGTGGGCTATACAAAACTCCCAGAGGAGAAGAGCTTCCTGGCACAGCGGTGATGACCTCACACTGCCCTGCTTGTTCATATAAAACACGTCTGTCAGAACTGTCACTCTGACTCTCCATAGTGGTGTGAGAGGCCTAAGCAGCCAGATGAACTGTCCTGAGCTCCTTGACATTGATTTGTAGAAACATCTCATCGTTTGACCATCTGTCCTAGGTCAGCAGATCCCCGATGTGCATCCCCTAACCAAAGTCCGATGTGTTCACCACTAGTGTCAGGGGCCCCAAAAGGCAATACTTGTGCACACAACCTTTGAGTACACCCTCCACAACAGAGTCTGTAGAACATTCGGTGGAATGGTTAGGACCCAATCCAGGCTGTTTCAGTTTGGATGGTAGACTGAGGAAAGCCATGTCTGGGGAGGCCTGGGCCTCAATCTGGCATGCACAACCAGGGCATAGGTACATGCTGCCATGTGGCCGAGAAAGTTCAGGTAACTCCTAGCAGCGGTCACGGGACATAGCCACAGTGACCATATGAACCAACACATGGTTTGGATCCTTGAGTCTGGCAGGGAGGCTCTTGCTGTCATAGAACTGAGGATCACTCCAATGAATTCTATTCTTTGAGCGGGAACAAGCGTAGACTTCCCCATGCTGACGAGGCAAATGTGTGCCTCCACCTGCTCCTTGGAGTGGCCTCTGAGCAGCCAATTGTCAAGGTACAGGTACACCTCTACCCTCCTCTTGCAGAGACACATGGCCACTATTACCATGCATTTTGTGAACATACGTGGGGCTGTGGAGAGGCCAAAGGGAAGCACCATGAATGGATAGTGTGCCTTACTTACCATGAACTGGAGAAAGTCTCTGTGCAGCTGATAAATGGTGATGTGAAAATAGGCATCTTTCATTTGAGGGCTGTGAACCAATCCCCTGTATCCAGGGAGGGAGATAATTGGGTTTAGCAAAATTATGTGGAACTTCAGTTTCAACAGGAACTTATTGAGACCATGATGATCGAAGATGGGCCTGAGACGCCCTTTCACCTTTGGAATAAGGAGATAGCAGGAAAAGTATCCCTTTCCCCTGAACTCCTGAGGAACCTCCTATCGCCTCCACAGCAAGTGCACACCATGCACTTCCTGCTGATGGAGTTACCCGTGAGAGGGGTCCCTGAAGAGGGACAGGGAAGGGGTGGGTGGGAGCATGGCTGGCAGTAGAACTGGAGCATATAGCCCATGTCTATCATTCAAAGTATTCAGTGGTCCAAAGTGATAAGAGTTCATGTCTGGTAGAAGCAGGACAGGCAGCTGCCAAAACATGGGAAAGGATCCGGGGTAGACATTGGTCTGCAGTCCTCGAGCTTCCCATCAGAATCTGGGTTTGGAGCTGGACTGGGACTTGGCAGGGCATTGATTCTGGTCTGATGACCAGTAAGGGGTTGTACGTTTGTTGCTGCGGCCCTTGCACCACTCAGAGTCCTGGTGAGGGTACACAAAACTGGCAGTGGGTGTACTGTTGCTGCTGCTACAATCTGAAGGGTCTACTTTGCATGGCTGGGGTACGCATCCCCAAGGATCATATTGTGGTCCTGGTGTCTTTCAGGCTGTGCAGCCGAGAGTCTGTTTGGAGAACCAAGCCATCAAATAGGACGTCCTATAAGGTACGTTGCACCTCCAGAGAGAGACCTGAAAACTGTAACCATGCTGACCTACACAACTATGCCCATTAGATAAGGATCAGGCCGCTAACTCGGTTTCATCCAAGGCCACTACCTTCCCTTCCTCAACCAATGCTGCAAAGTCTGCCCAAGAGCCCTCTGGCAAGAGCTCCTTAAATTTCTGTATAGCCTCCCGGTGTTGAAATTGTACCTGCTGAGGACAGCCTGCTAGTTTGCTATCCAGAGCTGAAGAAGTGCCCCATCTCCCCCCCAACATACACCTTTCTACCAAAAATATCAAGGTGTTTGATCTCTTTGGCTTTTGGCACTGGTTGGCCAAACCCTGTTGCTTCCATTTGGTTACTGCAGATACCACCAAAGAGCAGGGAGGGGGTGAGAAAAAGATGAGCAGCAAGAGTCTTTTCAATACCACCGCTGGTATAGCTCCTGGAAAGGGTTGACCTCCTGCGCTGGCACCAAACATGAGGGGTGCAAGCTCTCTGCCAGGGAGAAGTGCTGGCTTTCTTGTGAAGTGGGCAGGTGCAGAGCATGGTGCCGGTCCAGCCATGGTGAGGCCTGATCATAATCGAAGGCTTCCCTCGTGAAACTGGGTGCTTTGGCGGTGCCGTAGGCTTTGGTGCCTCTGGCTGCTGTTGCAAGTGCCACGAGTTCAATGAGATCTCTGGCGGCCTCAAAAGTATTGGGAGTAGAAGGCGCAACCAAATCCACCAGGTCATGATCAGTGGGAGAACCTCCCAGTGCTGGACTCAACAGTGCCTAAACTGCTCGAGTCAGTGATGCCACCTCCCTCCGCCTCAAAGTTCTGCAACCTGAGGGGTGGGCTTAGAAGATCCAAGAGGGGAGTGCCCTCTGTCACTCTTATGCCTCTCGGGCATCAGGGAATTGGACTGGTGCTGTGGCTGGGAGTCTCTCTGCAGTGTCAGGGCTCTTTAGGAGCATCCTTAGGTTGCACCATATCCCACACCGATGCTGTCTCACTACACACTGATGAACTCAGGCCCAGCCGTTCTGGTGCTGCTGACCTGAGTGCCACCTCCACTGTTAACTGCCACAGGTGAAAGTTAGATAGATAGATAGTTCCTTCCTTCCATCCTTCATTGCTTGAAAGATTTCCAGATTGTTGTAAAATCTGCCTGATGAGTTTCCCCCCAACAGTGTAGGCAAGAGTCATGGGGGTTGGACACAGGCTTATGGCAGGAACCAAAAGCCCTGAAGCCTTGGACATGTGGCATAGCACAATACCTGAGGCAGGCAGTAGCCATTACCTACCACCTTAACTATGATTAACACTTAACTAAGAACAATGCAAATGAACAGACTAATGAACTATAGCAAGGGAATGGCACACTTGCAGAGCAAAAGTGAGTGATGTTCCAACGCCATCATGGACGATAAGAAGGAACTAAAGGAAGGGTGGGGTCAGCAGAGTCACATTGGAAAGGTTTACATTGAGCCAGGGGGTCCACAGGCCAACAAAGTTGAGAATCACTGAAATAGAGGTACCCCTGGCCTTGCCCCTCCAAGGGACCTCCCCATCATCCCTGTTGCTCCACAAGAGCCCACAAAGAGATCAGGTCTGTTACCACGGTAGTGAAATGACGGTGTCACACCGGTGTGGATGATGGCAGACTGAGTTTTCCTCATCCAAGCAGTTGATTATTTTAAACAATGTGTTAAGATGCTATGTGAAAACACTTGGTGCATCCACAGAAAAGCAGGATGTATCATCTCTCACCAGAGAGGGTTGTGTCATGGTGATCAAGCTCTTTGTGAGATCTGTGAAGAGGTGAGATGTTTTGACTTCCAGCTTCAAGGGATTTATTCTTTTGTCTTAGGGCTGCACATTGCCTAGACTTGAATGGAGATAGCTGTGACAACACATTTCTGAGTTATTCTGACACAAAGTGAAACCTGTGCTAAAGACCCATTGTCCAGTGAGAGAAAGTGCTGATGTTAGAAGTAGTATATGCAAAGTTTCTTCAAATTTCTTCAAAGATTACCTCTACCAGGCACTGGGGTTTTGACTGATTGGTCCCTTATATTTTGGAAGGATGACTAAATATTAACTTGTTAGTGACATGGTCTTCTCCACCCTGTAATTGTCATGATTAGGTCAGTACTGTTATTCTGGTTTTTGGAAACAGAGGACACTGGATTTTATAGAAATTTCAAAAAATGCTGTTCTAATACATCTCATTAAGGATGTAAATTCCCATTAATCAATTAACCCGCTATTGTTAGGTCACACTAGCTGCCACCGGCTCCCAACCCCCTCCAGACTAGACTTCCCATAGAGAGGCTGCTCTAGACACCAGCATGCAATCCCTGTCTGTGGGGCCCGCAGGTTCTCCAGACACAGGGGTTGCTCTGGCCAAGAGCAACCCGTCTGCAGACGGCCCTCTGTGGGGCTGGAGCAGCCCCCTTCCTGAAGTAGGCAGTGAGCTGCTCTAGCCCCCTCTGATTACCAATTAATTGGACCAATAAGCATCATCCATTAAGAGGACTATGGAAGTTGTTCCATGAAATTGTGGGATAGTTCTGGATGATTCCCAGGCTCTGAGTCGCTGCATCTACACTGCAAAGTAATAGGGCTTAGATCCTGGATCTCATCTTGAATCAAGCACTGCAGGGTCATGGGACCCTAGGTCTTGACCCTGGGTTAATGCAATTGCAGTATAGTTGCATAGGGGGCTTCTATGGGGCCCAAACCATCCCTATTGGTAGAGGCTGGTGGGAAGAGTTCTTAGATGGGTCACATAGCACCCTTTTACTTCTGGTCATGTATTCCTCTTGACCCAGAAATAGAACTTCCTGTGACAGGTGGTGGAGTCCAAGGGGTCAGGGGCATGACTAAGGTATCCCTATTTTTGGTTCAGAAAATATGGTCACATTCGATCGATCGATCGAGAGATAGATAGATAGAGCGCGAGTGAGCGCGCTGTACACTGGCACCACTCCAGGAGATTCTCTGCTGACCAAATGGAGGTTGCTAGGGGAAAAGTTTGATGACCGTGCATGAACACCTCAATTGGAACTGAGGTGAACAAACACTAAGAATCAATCTCTCTTTGGGGGAGGGCTTCTGAGATTATTTCCTATCTTTTACCCTTCCCCTCAAAGCCTCATATTACAGATTATACCATTGGGAAAGGACTGGAAAGTGCAAGGTCCAATAAATCTTTTAATCCTTGTCCTTCAGAGATCATGCAGCTAAGAAAGAGACGATTCTGTTCTTTCTTGTGCGTCAACAGGCTTGTTTACTCCATGGCTAGTCAGCTACCTCTGTGCAAACCTACCACTTCTGAGATTAGGGCCTCTCCCTATAACAAGGTAAAGAATTATTAGAAATCCTAAAACCCCTGAACTCTGAAGATTTTCAAAATCTCTTCTGCTTCACACATTTCTATAACGCCCCTCACCACATCATCTAATTTCTGAAATTGTGGCCCAAACCCAGACATTAGTTTTTCACTTAAGGCATCTCAGTAGACTAAAAACCCCAACCTCTCTCTGTGTAATGAAAACCTCAAATTGAAAAGCTCCAAATACTGACAGTTATTTAAAAAGTTACAAATAGTAACGTGTACAAACTGCTTTTCTTTCTAGTGAATTAACACACGCTCTTACCAATCTTGCCCCTTAATTTTCCCATGGTAACTTCATAAATAGAAAGCCTGAAACTTTGGCAACCTCCTTTTCTTGGTGCAGTACACAGTTTACATTACATCTCTCTCCCCCTATGAGCTTATAATTGTTTACACAGTTTACCAGGGAACACTGGTTGTAGGATAAGACTACACTTCAAACATGAAGTGTGATTGCAGATCGTGCAGACATACTTAAACTAGCTTTAATGTAAGCGTCCCTGAGCGGTGAAGCCAAGGGCAGCGTATGCTAGTCACATGCTAACTACCCAGGGTTTCATTTGGCCTTGTAGAGCCCTTTCTGCCACAGTTTTGCTGGCTTTAGCACTTGAGCTCTAGTTCAGGTACCTTCACACGAGTTGCAAATCACATGCCCTGAAAGAGCCAGCTCAAGTAGAAGCTGGGCTGGGATTGACACTGATGACATAAAAGCTGAACACTTAGCCCCTTAAGAAAATGAGTGCCTTACCCTGCAGAGTAAATTACAGCTAAGAAAACATTCCCCATGTAGCCAACAAGGGCAGGGTAAGTTCAGTAACTGAGGAAGAGTCATAGAAAAAAGGTCACTGAGATGCGGATGTATTTGAGCTGAGAATCAATGCAATTTAGAATAGAAATTAAATGCAAAAAAAGTAAAATTCAGGCTAAGCTGCCAACTGGAAAATACGTCAATCAATTAATCTTCAAAACAAGGTCTAAGCTGAATGTTAGCAGGAGAAACCTTCACTGAGGCACTTGCAGCTCCTCTTCCTCATGTGAATGGGCAAGTCCCAGAGGCTTCTGCCATCCTCTCCTCCCTATGCAAGCTGGCCAGCCCTGCCAAAAGCACTTGCAGCCCCTCCCTATTGAGATGGGAAGACCCCTCCCCATCCCAGGTGGACTTGCAGATCCCTGCCTCATGGAGCAGGTAAGACCTCCCCTCCCACAGGCATCTCAGCCCCCTATGTGAGTACGTGAAACCATCTCTGAGGAACTGCAGCCTCTCTTCTGGTGAGGCAAATCCTCACCATAGAAAATGTCATCCTGAATGGTTAAAGTCTGGCAAAGTTATAAACTTAAAAAAAAAAAAAAAGAGGGTCTTAAAATGGAAGGGTATGTCTACACTTGCACCCTCTTTTGAGAGTGTGATGCAAATGCAGACAAGCGAAATTGCAAATGAAGCGCGGATTTGAATTTCCCATGCTTCATTTGCATAATTGCAGACTGCCGCTATTTCGAAATACTCTATTTTGAAATAAACACTGTGTAGACACGGTTATTTTGGGAGAAAACCCTTCTTCCAAAATAACCCTTATTCCTCATACAACGAGGTTTAACAGTTACTTCAGAAGAAGGGTTTTATCCTGAAATAACCGTGTCTACACAGCATTCGTTATTTCGAAATAGGGTATTTTGAAATAGCGGCAGTCCGCAATTATGCAAATGAAGCGTGGAAATTCCAATCTGCGCTTCATTTGCAATTTCGCTTGTCTGTATTTGCATCCCTCTCTCGAAAGAGGCTGCAAGTGTAGACATACCCAAAGTGAGAAAGGGAACCTAAATTGTCAGTGGTATAGGTCCACCTATCACATACTTTTAACATAGCTTGTAAAGTACACTGCCAAACATAAAAATGTACCCATCCACGTGACATAAGGCAGATAAAATGATCCTAAAACTTCTGAAGGTAATAAATGCAAGTGGTAATTCCATGTTTTAAGATGGAATGTAAAAGCTACAGTACTGTACATTAAATATGGTACATGTCTAAATTCGAAGAAGTGCTAAGCCCTAGCAATGCCCGATTTCAGTGTATGTTCAAAACCTCTCAAGATGAACAAGTTGCTTGCTGCTGCAGCTGAACCTCCTTTCACATGTATTTTTGAACTGTGAGCACCAGAACTGCTCACCATGTTCCAGCAGCAGAGACACCAGTGCCAAATAAAGACATCAAATAACTTCTTTATTCTTCAATCTAATTCAATTCAATATAACATGCTCCAAAAACTGGAAATAAGGTGTAAATTAACAGTAATTAGCTACTGGAACAATTTTTCAGGCATTGTAGATTCTCCCTGACCATTTTAAAATTAAGTTTACATGATTTTCTAAAAAATATGCTTTAGGAGTTGTTTTAGGTACTGTGGCCTTAGAATCTATTCATTTTTGTACTTTTCAGGGATGGGGGCATTTTTTGTTAGACTTCAAGTGGTGAAACAAGACTTTTTGAAAACTTTGGTACTTACTTGAAATATTTTATGTGATGTAGAAAGATACTTTGCATTTAATCTGCCTCACACCTTCATTCTTGGGGAGAAGTTAATTCAACCTGTCAGCTGTTGTCCCTTCTCAACTCTAGTCAGTATAGTTAATGCAGTTTTGCATTATACCCTTTTGGACCATGCAGCTATTGAAGAGCATCTGTCCCTACATGACCTATAGCCAATACTCTCTATTTACATTATTTTAATTATAAAATGTCAGGCTAGAAATTAGTATCTCTACTTGTAAAGTTAGACGGGCCAGGATTTCTGTAAGAACAAAAGGAGTAACTGAAAACAGTAGGATGTACAGGTGAGGTGGAGAGAGGAGGAGGAATACTGAAATCATGTATTTAAATGAGCCATGAAGACACAATACTAATGTGGTAAAGTCAGGGCAATATGCAAATAATGGCATGTCCCAGAAACTCTAATCCTATCAAGAATGCCTAGGATGTTAATTTGACCATCTTTCACAGCTCATAAATCTATCCAGTGCAAAGCCAGGCTGCCAGATGCCATCAAGTAGCACTTCTTTCAGGCTAGTGGCTTCAGTATAGATGCCTGGATCATGCCTCAGTAAAGACTAATAAAGAGCTTTGTATGTGTAGACTTGAGAGCAGCTTCTCACATTTTGCTACAATAGAGCAAAACAGTGGGAAATGTGAATGAATGATTGTCAGAACTGGTGGTCTCTCTTGTGCTGTCTTTGCCATACTGAGCTATAGATTTCACATTCATTTCAAATGGTTAGTATGCAGATGAATTATCTTGCTTCCTAACAACAGTATAAACTACAGGAGGATTAATCTTCAACTATAAATACAAATTTAGTATAGTTCCTTTTATTTTAAGCAGACAATCCTTTTACATTTAAAACTCAAAATGTGCAAACTGTTTCTGTTATGGTGTGATTTAATTATTTTATTTCATTCAGTGTTTAGACAGGAAATTATCCTGTTTTGAAGCAAAGAGTAGTTTACATTTGCCCCTGAAACATGCATCACTTCTATCACTCACTGAGTCATTTTAAACTGTGTCCAGCAGTCTAGGATTTTGAGTTTGAATCAGAAAATGTCCATTCTTGAGACCTGTATAAACATGCTTTAAAGGCACAGAAGTGACTTTTAAAGATCCCAATTAAATAGGGTGAAGTGACAAAGGGTGTTCACACCAGGTTTTCACCTTTGCATAACAGGGTTCAAATCTGACTTTGATCTATAGTGAAAAGAGTTTTTCAACAGTTTCCACTGAACATTTGTTCACATCACAAAACCACCACACAGAACTACCACCACTTTGTTGGTAGTTCACAGGAAGAAACCAAGCCAAAGGACAGTGCTCGATATTGAAATGGACATGGCGCTGGGAGAATCAGAGGAATTTCCAGTAACATACTGAGGCAGGATTTTCTGACATCTGTAGAGAAGACTCTCTTGGAAATTACATTAGTGTAGATGTCAGTGTCTCCACTGGGAATTTTATCCTTTTGCCAGTTTTGTTACAATGTTTTAGATCCAGAATTTCCAACACAGCATTTGGAGATTGGGAAGAATATAAAACAGACTTGTCACTGTTCCACTTTAGGTACACATTCTATTGCTCTAATTGATAATAGGTAGGAAATAACTTAAGAATTGCACAAAATTGTGTCAGAAAAATATCTAGAATAGCAGTTCTCTAGAATTTGATACCATAGCCTAACAAAGTCACTTCCATTATATTTTGGATAGAGGAAGAGACTGTATCACAAAGAAAAATGTATCATTCTTTTACTGTGCCCTGTGAAGAGACCTGACTCTGGGTTGTCCTGGAATCATTAATCGGTCTTATATTCTTGGCTTATAAAAAAAGGTGAAATGGCAAAAGAACTAATTGCTCTTTAAGATGGTCTGAAATCCCTCATTTGGTGGCTCGAGACAAGGAAAGACTTCTTTTACTTAATCACAATCACAGTTTAAAATATTCTTAATTTTTATCCTGCATAACTGGATAATGCTGTAGAGACAGACAACATTTTTCATATGATAAATTTAAAATCCTTGTTACTAAGTTTTTCAGAACATAGTGTAGGCCCAAGTTAGTGCTGCCTGTGCAAAGCAGTTGGATAAAGCTGATATGCAGTGGAGGAAGCTCTGTACTTTCTCCCAAGGACTGTCCTTTCTTCTTGTTTCACTCAGGAAAAGTACCATTTCCAAAGTAAGAGGGATGTGCCTAAGGTGGGTTTAGTATTGCTGCTTCCATTCAGGGAGACATTACTGTAAACTGACAATCTGCTTTAGGGGTCTTTCTGCACCTGCCTGGAAAGACTTCAATTTTTGTAAGGTATTTCCACTCTGATTATATCTAGTTGGGAATCTCATTTTCTTTCATATCACGATTGTCCTGCACTTATGGAACCTCATCAGATTGGATATAAAAAAATATTCTGCGTAGCATTACCAAGTACATCGTGATCTATTTAGATACTTGTTTCTGCCATGGTCTCAATTCAGAATCTTAGAGCTTTTCATCCTCAGAGGAGGAAGATTAATTCCATATTAGATTCAGAAATTACCTTTGGGGGGGAAAAAAAAAGTAAACAATTTCCATAACATTTTCTTGTGCTTTAGTATTTCCTTTTATAAAAGGAGAGATCTAGACTCCAAGGGTATGCGGAAAGTGGGCTCTTTCCCACTTCCTTTCTGTTCGGTACTGGACAATGCAGTGAAGAATCTAAGCTTTGCCTAGGACACTCAATTCTGAGGATCCTTTCTGACAGAATTAACAGTTCTTTTGAGGGACCCGCATCTCATGGTAGCAGGGATGTACGGAGTTCAAAGAAGTTGTTATTCCTTTGACAGGAGTAATTCCAGTGGGCTCGGAAGTGAAGTTCATCTCCTAGAATAGGGGTCAATCTCTTTCTCAGCAGGGAGTAGAGCAGAAGGATGGAGCACTGCAAGGATACTGTCTCCTATGGCTATTAAACTCAGGGATGGGATCTCAGAAGGTACCACTGTTAGAAAAGGAAAGCAAAAAAGACCAAGGAACTGGTCCAAACACTGGTGGTTATAACAGGCTTTCTGAGGTCACTAATTATGATGGAAGGGCCAGAGAGAAACAGATGAGAGCTTGAAGGGAGATGGCTGCTCCTTGATTCAGGCATTACTACTGTAGAATCAGTTCACTAACTCAGGTTCCCTGGAAATAGCTACAGCAATGGTGGAGAGACTGCTGCTTGAGCCCAATGCAGCTCTTGAGGAGCAACTAGAAGTGAGAGGAACAGGATCGCCACCTTACAGAAGCACTCTTAAGTCACCTCCTCAGAAGGAACAACCCCTCCTCCAAATCACACTCAGGTAAGAAACTACTAGTGAAAGGCATTTAGTGTGTGCTACTTAATTTTAAAGCGCCATCTTGGCTGTGTGTGAAGGACAGCTGCAAAACAAGCCTGTTAGGCAACACAAAGTAAATATCTGACCACATCAAGAAAATACTGAAGAGAGGAAGAAAAATAAAACAGGTTTTAAATTACAACACATGACCTATGATTTTGCCTAAGTCAAGGCCCCTTCCTTGACTATCAGGTCTGATCCTCTCTCATAGCTGACAGAAACAGACAACTCATTGTCTGAAGAGGTGAAGCTGCAGATGACTGAACAATATTTCAGTATTGGCATTTTCTCCATAGAATGAAACAGTGCACTTGGTTAAGAAGTCTATTGGACTACTCCAATTAACAGCTTTAAAATATCCTAATTTTACAATACCAGAACACTTAAATGAAGGATTCCAATTCTGCTTTCTAATTTAGTTTTCTGTATATAACCAAGTCTAGAGCCAAACAAGGTTGGGTTAAAAAAAAACCCACACAGAATCACCATGTTAAAGCTGGTGACCAAGTGAGACCAAGGCAGCCCACTGCCTTAACCTAAACTCAGTAAACTGGAGATGTTAAACTCACTAGACTGATTTTATGATGCAGAGTTTTGTAAATCTGACACATTAATCCACTGACTGTACAATAAATGCTGGTTTGATGGTCATAGAAGCAAACTAGAAGCACTATGTTAACAGTATCAAGGCAGAGGACTCGGACATTAACCCCAGCACCTATTGGAGCTATAACTGTATCACCAAAGGCCTATGTCTGACACTGGATTAGCATCTCTAGCTTGCAGAAGAATAGTGAAAATATCCATGCAAGTTACAATTAGTGACCTCACAGAGGATTTATCCTTGATAAAGCCAGCAAGCTACTGCTTTCATGCCAGAAATTTTCAGATACTTCTGCCTTAACATCAGGATTCAGCTCAAGATTCTGAACAAGAGACTTAAGAGATTTGTGCTTTGAAATCAACCCAAAAGAGTAGAGGCTTTGAGCCAGTAATCACAATGTCTTATGATGCCTTGACATTTGCTCAGCAAGCTTCAGGTGCTGAACCAAGAACTTCAAAAAGGTCCATATCTTGACATCACAAAGGTATTTAATTAGTAATTTTAGGAAGGACATTTCCATTAGGCAGCTAAATAAAGTTCTTGGCTTAATCACTGCTTTACAGCCAAAATGCTTCTGAAATAAATGTAGTCAAACTTTACTAATTCTGGGTCACTGAGAACGAAAATGACGCTTAAAATTGTTGATTGGCTCTAGTTTTCAAGATATGCTATTGGGTCAGTATATACGACCCTTGACTTGGGAATGGCGGAGGATAAGTGAGTTATAAAGGGAAGGGATCTCAATTTAAACCAGAAATTACTAAAATACATCTTTGACTGGATCTATGAATAAATCTATGACTGGGTTTGGACAGTACTTGCTTTTTAGGCAAAACAATGAATGATGCAATCTGAAGCTGGTATTGTGTCAGACATAAGAATTGCATCATGTTATTCCTAGAAGTCATGGATGATGCAATCATAACGA
>JANRFK010003679.1:36142964-36157894 GCA_030068395.1 Apalone spinifera | reverse complement strand
ATAGACCAGCATAGCTACAGAGGTTTGTGACTTGACATCAACACAACAATCTAGAGCTCCTGAACAAGGAATCAAATTAAGAACTCTATGGCAGCACCCCTCTTCTTACAAAACAACATTCCCCGCTTTCTGCCTCTTCATGATTTACTGAAAACAGAGATTCATTTTTCTGGGGAGGCAACATTAATCCTATCTGAAATTAGCTCTAATGTACCTAATATTAACGATAGTTTGTATTGTTAATCTTACTTTTTATCATGGCTATGCACCGCAAAGAACATTTTTCTGAATTGTTCTAACTTCAACTAAGAATTAAATTGAAATTATTTACAAAGCTTTCAGATAAACTGCTATTTCATTAACTCCAGGTAGCCTGCTATATAATCACTTATTTAGAAATTAATGTTATATGTAAACTAAGTGCCCCAGGATAGAATTGTTTTATGTATTTATTAGCCGTTTTGTTTGGTGTTGCTAGGTTCCTTAACTCATGAGATTAATGGGCTGGGCATGAGAGGCTCAGACTACATGCTGCTCTGGGGAGAGAGGATTACTCCAACCCCCCTCTCACTGCAGCAGCTTGTGACAGGTGAGAAGCACTTCTCCATGGTCACTGTCACTACAGCAGGCACAGTGGGGGTGGTGGTGGTGCATGTCACCTGAATGGGACAGGTCCAGGTTCATCTGCTCCCTATGCTCCCCAAGCACAGTGAGGAATGCAGCAAACTCTGTACTTTCCTCTAGTTCCCTGATGAAGGGGAACAGCCAGCAACATCCCTGTACAAATGGAGGCTGGGGGGGCAACTTCAGCTCCTCTACACTCCCTAAAGGGTGCCTGGGGGGGGTGGGAGGCTCATGTGGGGCTGGGGATGAGGGGTTCAGCTCTCTCTTACGCAGCAACTTGGGCCAAGTGAGAATCACCTGTCAATAGCCACTGTATCTGCAGTGTGCACAGCTGGGGTAAGGGTGCATGTACCCCAGCTATGGCAGCAAGAGGTTCGTCTGCCCCCTGTGCTTCCTAGCCACACTGAGCTGTGCAGCGAACTGTGAACTTTCTCCTGGGAGAACAGCCATCAATGTTCCCCATAAGAATCAGGAGAGGGAGCTTCTCTGCCCCTCGCCCCAGTGCCCTAAAGGGAGTTGGGGGGTGGGGAGAGCCAGCCCCTTCCCCTGCCTGGTGATTGTCTCTTTTCTGTATGATTTTATGTATGCTCTTTAAGCCACGATAAGAGAAAGCTGCATACCAAATTTGGTGGTCCTAGCTCTTAGTGTTTAGGAGTTTTTGAACAAAAATTCTCTCAAATATATAGCAAAATTAAAAGCCTACACATCAGGTGCTTTTGAAAATCCCACCTATGTTTTTCAAGAGCGCAAGTCCTAATGAAAGTCAATGGAAACCATGTTCTTATAAGTCAGTTTTGAAAATTCCACATTAGTATCTTGATAAAGTTTACTTTCCTGCCCTCTAGTGGAGATAACTTTTCTATGCAAACGGCTAAGAATAAGCCTTCTTTGTGTTGGAAAGGACCTATAAAATATATTTTCAATGTTACATTAACTGATCCAAGCAATGCTCCCACCCTTTATTCTTTCAGATAAAATGTGCTTTCAAATAGCCATGTAATAATTAAAAAGATAGGCAGTTGTTTTAAATTCCTGGATTTGGAGACTACAGGTTTTACAAAACTGCTTCCAACAATCAGATTATTTCTTTTCAACCATGACCATTTTTTGGACCAGCTGATAGTGTTTTAAGTTCAGAATGCAAAGTAAAAAAAACCTGTTACTTACCTCATAGCTGTTCTTCCAGATGTGTTGCTTATATCCATTCCAATTAGGTGTGGGTGTGCCCTGTGCATGGATTCCGGAGCGTCTTCCTTTAGCTGTATCTGTTGGGCAAGCCAGGGAGCAACCTGGAGTGATGCCAGCATGTCAGGGCATTTATACCACTGCTGGCCCCTCACCCACTCAGTTCCTTCTTGCTGGAGTCTTCCGACGAAGGGGTGGTGGGTGGGATTTGGAATGGACATGAGCAACACATCTCGAAGCACAATTACAAGGTAAGTAACCATTTTTTCTTCTTTAAGTGCTTAATCATGTCCATTCCAATTAGGTGACTCCCTAGTAGTGTCCTAGGAGGTGGGGTCGGAGACTAACACTATCTACACGTTAACTGACTGCAGCACAGCCCTGCCAATGCCCTGGCCTGCTGCGTAATTGCATAGTGCTCTGAGAAAGTATGCATGCAGGACCACGTGGCTGCCCTACATATGTCAAGGATAGGTGCTTGTGCTAGGAACACTTCGGACATCGCCTGCTCCCTTGTAGAGTGCATCATCAGTGGAGGCGCTGGTCTACCCGCGCTGTCATAGCACTCAATGCAGGAAGTAATCCAGGAGGATAGGCATTGGGCTGAAATCCGTGAGCCCTTCATCCTCTCAGCTATCGAAATAAAAAGTTGTGGAGATTTATGAAACTTTCGTCCTTTCTATATATAATGCTAGGGCCCTTCTAACATCCAAGCAATGTAGGGCCTGTTCCCTAGTCGAGGCATGAGGTTTTGGGAAGAACATTGGTAAGTAAATGTCTTATGATATGAAATGGAGAGACCACCTTAGGGAGGAAGGCCGGGTGGGGACGCATTCTAATCTTGTCCTTAAAGAAAGTCGTGTAAGGGGGCTCCAAAGAGAGGGCCCTCAATTCTGAGTCTCTTGTGGCTGTGGTGATTGTGATCAAGAATGCCACCTTCCATGATAAGCGCTTCAGAGAGCAGGTGGCTAAAGGCTCAAAGGGTATCCTCATGAGACCCATCAGGACCAAACTGCGATCCCAGAATGGCACCGGGGGGGGGGGGGGGGGGGGGGAAGGAACATATAGGGAAACAACCTGTCTACCCCTTTCGTGACCCTCTTTATTGTATTAGACATCAAGCCCTAGCAGTGATTGCGGCCTTTCACCCTGGGGAGAGTCACGGGTCCATGTTCGCTAAGATGTAGTAAACAATATAAGATTAGGGTGATTGTAGCACACATTGGGTTTACCTCCTTCTTCTGCCCAATGGGCAAACAGTCTCCACTTGGCGTCGTACAATGCCCCTGGTAGAGGGTTTTCTACTCTCTAGCAACACCTTCTCTACCTCCTGTGAGCAAAGTTGCCCTAGCCTTGTCAACCATGCAGGTTCCATGCTGCTAGGTTTGGATGGCACAGCCTCCCCCGGTCCTCCATTGCTAACTAACAGGGTGGTGAACCAGTGTTGGCAAAGCCATATTGGCACCACCCTGATGACTTTGGCCCCGAATTGCCTGACCCTGATGAGGGTCTTGTGAATTAGCAGGAAAGGGAAAATGCATACAGCAGCCTGCAGGGCCACTGTATATGTAGTGCATCCCCCTGAGACAGTGGGCCTTGAATGAGCAGTAGCTCTGACATTGAGCATTGTTGCATGAGGCAAACTGATCCAGATGGGGATAACCCCACCTCTGGAAGACTTCCTCTATAATATCTGTCCTGATGGTCCACTCGTGGGCCCGAAGGGACCGACTGAGTTTGTCTGCCAGAACATTGCTGGACCCTGGAAGATAGGACGCCTCCAGGTGGATGTTCTGGGAAATGCATAACTCCCACAGTTACAGGGCTTCTTTGCGAAGGGGAGAGGAACAAGCTCCACCCCGTTTGTTGATATAATGCATGGTGGGCGTGTTGTCCATGAGCACAGCGATCACTCTATTCTCAGTTGAGGAAGTAAGGCCTGGCATGCCAGCCTGACTCTGCCCTGAGCTCTTTGGGTGTGTCTAAACTACACCACTCTGTTGGCAGAGAGATGTAAATTAGACACATCAAAAGTGCAAAAGAAGCGGGGATTTAAATATCCTGTACTTCATTGGAATAATCGCGTCCTGGCGCTGTTTCGAAGAACAAGCCGCAGTTTCAGTTTCGAAATGGCACTTATTCGAAACAGCGCTTGCAGGCGATTATTCCAATGAAATACAGGATATTTAAATCCCCGCTTCTTTTGTACTTTTGATGTCTAATTTACATCTCTCTGCCAACAGAGAGGTGTAGTTTAGACACAGCCTTTGACATTTATGTGTAGGGAACTCTCCCCCAGGGACCACATTCCTTGAGTCCTGAGGGTTCCTGTGTGGGCTCCTCAGCCCATGTCCGATGCGTCTGTATATAGCTGCACTGACGGGCTCTGCTTGAAAAAGACGACCCCGTACATACCGTCTCCGCCTTTCTCCACCAGTCCAGTGATCAGAGCACCAACTCCGGCAAAGTAACCACTGCATCCAGAGGTGACCATGCTGGGTTGTGGACACTCCTCAGCCACCTCTGTAGGGGTCGGAGCCTTAACCTGGTGTCCTTGCTGTGGTTATAAGGGACCTCTGGAGGTCTGTGATCATTGAGCTCAGCCAGGGACGCCCTTTCGATGGTGGAGTCCAGGCGGGCCCCCACAAACTCTATTATCTGTGTGGGGTCTAGAGTGGACTTCTCTTTGTTTATAAGGAGGCCTCACTCAGAGAACAGCTTCCTGGTCACCACAATATGGCTTATCACTTGCTCTTAGAATGATTCCCTTATCAACCAATCGTCCAGGTAGGGAAAGACCTGGACCCTGAGGCGCCTCATAAAAGTTGCTACCGCGGCCATACATTTGGTAAACACTCTTGGTGCTGTGGAAAGGCCAAATCGCAGGACTGCAAACTGAAAATGATCCCTACTGTGAATCTGAGAAACTTCCTGTGAGTGGGGATCACTGCAGTATAAAAATGTGTCCTTTAGATCAAGGGCAGCATACCCGTCTCCTCTCTGGAGGGCAGGGACGATGGAGGCCAGAGTGACCATCCTGAACTTTGTTTTCTTTATGAACGAGTTTCTCAGGTCTCAGGTTTCTAAGGTCTAAGATACAGCGTAGACCCCCTTTTGCCTTGGGAATAAGGAAGTAGCAGGAGTAGAAACCCCCTCCCCTGAATTCTTCTGGAACAGGCTCGACCACTCCGAGCTGAAGAAGTGTAGACACTTCCTGTCTTAGCAGAATTGCATGAGAGGGGTCCCTGAAGAGGAACGGGGAGGGGGAATGGGAAGAGGGGATGGAAAGGAAGGGGATCACGTAACTCTTTGCTACTAGGTCTAAGACCACTGGTCAGATGTTATCCGGAACCAGGCCCGGTAGAAAAGGGACAAATGGCAACCAAAAGGGGGTGACTGAGGTATGACTGCTATGCAGTCCCCGAGCATATCCTCAAAATGAAGGTTTGGGCTGTTGGCTCGTAGGTGGGGCAGATCCCCTGTCTGAGTTGGATCTCGAGCCCCTGCACCTAGACAGGTTGTTCCGGCCATTATTACGGCCCCTCCTCCTACCCTGGTGCGAGCTGAAACCACATTGGAAAGGTCTCATTTGGCCTGGGGTTGAGGGGTCTTCTCTGAGGAGCTGCGGTGTGGCTCCTCAGAGACTTCAGAGTTGCCCTGGAGTCCGTAAGGCTGTGTAGCTTTGAATCTGTTTGGTCTGAAAACAGGACAGCCCCTTCAAAAGGGAGGTCCTGTTGCATATTCTGTACTTCCAGAGGGATGCCTGATATTTGGAGCCACACGCTTCTCATCACTATAGCAATGGCCATTGTGTGAGCTGCGGTCAAGGGCCACCCGTAACGCTGTTTATGTGATTGTTCTGCCTTCTTGTTAGAGCCCCAAATTCTTGCTGCGGCTCTTGTGGGAGATGGTCTTTGAATCTGACCATGGCTGCCCATGTATTGTAGAGGCATATCTACTCAGCATTGCCTATTGGTTGGTGATGCAGAACTAAGACCCTAACGGGGTAGGCCTTCCTTCGCAGGAAGTCAAGTTTCTTGGGCTCCTCCAATTTAGGAGTAGGTCCTGGGGGTCCCTGATGCTTTTCTGATGCCCCGCAGCCTGCACAACTATTGAGCTGGGGGGAGGGTGTGTGAAAAGGTGTGTGACACCCACCTGAGGGACAAAATAGCACCTCTCCACTCAATCCTCTGTGTGGGAGGATTGAGGCTGGGGTTTGCCATAGGGTTTTGGACAACTTGTCCACTGTTTTATTGAGTGGTAACGCCACTCTACCTGGAGTGGCTGCCGAAAGGATGTCATCCATGGGGTCAGTCTTCCTGGACCACCTCTGCTTGGACACCCAGATTAGCAGCTAACCTCCTCAGCAGATCCTGATGAGCCCTAGTGTACATTGATGGAAGTGGTGGGGCTGGGTCCCCTAAGGCCTTGTCCGGTGAGGACGATGACGACTCTATAGCACCCAGTTGTTCCTCCATCAATTTTGCACTCTGTGATGCTGCTGTCACTGGGGGTACCATCTGGCTGCACTCTGGCTAGGGCGCCGTGGCTCCCATATCTTCCCCTATCACAGGGGGTCATACCAGGTCCTTGGTCCCAGGGTGGCTCACCTTTGAGAGGAGGCGGTATGTGGAAGGGTGAGGGAAGGGTTGCTGAAGGGAAGCTCCCCTGACACGAGGACCCTGAACAACGACCCCGGGGAGGTGGACCTTGGGCTTCATGGTGTTGGAACTGAAAGTTTTATTCTTTTTATATTTTATTTTAGGTTTAGTAATGTAAGGCAATATATAATCATATTTAAGATTGTAGTAAGTCAAATCCTTTAGTTATGTATATACATCTCCCGTATCTCCTTGTTCTAAAGTTTTAGTAAGTGAAGAGACAGGATCTCATATTGTGTCTGTGTTGATGAAAATTAAGAATGTTAAAGGCTGAAGCCTTAATTGCTTGATTTACGATGCTTCTTTGTCTTACCAATACAGATGTTGATGTGCCGCATAGCCTTGAAAGTCCTTGTAACATTGCTTGTGTGTGCGTGAAAGGGGAATGAATGTGTCAAGATAAGGTGCAAAGTTATTTCTCAGAACCAGATCGCCAAAGAAAGAGGGGGAGCAAGCGTGGGTAAAGACGAGATGACCTGGAGGCAGATAAGCCATCTGTAATCGAGGCGTACCCCGACTCATAAGATGATTGGATATTGGCAGACTGACGAGCCTTGAAGCAAGTGGGCACCCCCGAAAGACTACTGATTACAGGATGGGCCTTGGAAAATGTTTTGGGAACAATGACATAAAAAAGATAACATTCCGGTCACAAGCTGACAGAGTGGAATACATTGATTTCAACAGAGAAAAGGATTATAAAAGCAGGGTGCTTTGCTATGAAACTTTGGGTTGGTCTTGCCAACAAATCCAGAGGAGCATAGGATCCATCAACCGACAAAGGTCCTGCTCCCTCCTGTCTTCAACCTAGCTGGCCACTAGATTGATACAGACTCTGAACTGGTAACTATGATATCGTCTGGCGAGACTGTGTGTATGTTGTTTGTACGTATGAGTGATTGAAAAGCATATGCAACTGTTGTATTCTCAATAAATGCGGCATACTGCTTTTTCCCCCTAGAAAAGATCTCGTGTGCTTTGTTTAAGCAGACAACAATGGTACGCCCATGGAATCCAGAATGGCCACTGGTGAGGTTGCCATTGGGGTGGCCAAGTGTGCATGTCCAAAGGGCTCCATCGCAATCTATGCTCAGAGCGAGAGTGGTGCCGGGACATCGATCTATAAGAGGACATCACCGAGCATACCGACTTGGCCTCCGACTCTAATGAATAATCAGAGGCTGACCAATAATCAGAGGCTATTGACACTTGCTCCCGCTGAGGTTGGGCCATGGCCATCAGCTTCCCTCTGTGAACCAGACCCAGTGCCGGAGGCGGCATCATTTGCACCGGGGCTGCATACATTGGTGCTAAGTGTGGCAGCTGGGAGGTCTCATACACCAGCAGTACTGGAGCAGCTTGCGGAGTAGTGCCTCCCGATGCCGTCTACAGGACCGTGGGTGTTGGCCACGCTACAGGCGCCAGTGCCGGCACCGGTATCAGAGCCGGGGCTAGCACCAGTGGTGCTACTGGTGCCAATGTCGCAAGCGGTGCCAATGCTGGTGCTGCATAATGGCTGGGTGCCTGCGTCGGTGCCAGGTCAGCCAATTCGGAGTTGTTCATGGTACCGGAGATGCTAGCCTTGTTATCAGCAGTGCCGAGGCCCCTGCCTCCAGGGAGGTCAGTTCAACGAGCTCCCGTGCCGCGTCAAAGGTCTCTGGCATCGATGGCTGGCGGAGATCTTCAAAAGTCCCTTCCAGTAATGGACTTTCTCTCCATGTGGCGGTATGCCTTCTTCTGGGTGGCTGGGTGGTACTGGGACATTCCAGGGCGCCTTTGAGGCCAAGTGCCCCTCCATTGAGCGCACGTGGCTGCACCTTTCTGGGGATATCCCCCAGGCGTCCTTGGTGCTAGGGATTGTGACTGGTGCCTAGACAGTACTGCAGATGCCTCCTTCACTGAGGACAGCGGTGCTGCGCACCGACTGGTCCTGCTCCGCTGCCGGCGTCTGTAGAGCAGACTCCATGAGGATCAATTTGAGCCTTGAGTCCCTCTCTCTTTTAGTCCTTGGTTTAAAACTCTTGCAGATGTTGCAGTTTTCTGTATGATGGGCTTCACCCAAGACACTTCAAGCACGACACAAACGGCTTGAAACCCTGCAGTCCTAGCATTCCCTCCACAACCAGCGAGAGGCTGGAGGGGAGAAGTCCTTATCTAAAACTATTTAGAGAAACTAATGAGGTACTGATAAACTGAGAAACACAACACTTAAAGATCTAAATAACTATATACAGGCTAAGGGTGAAGACAATCAGTCTTGAAGATGCTCCCGCTACCATCAGAGGCAGTAAGAAGGAACTGGGGGGGGGGGGGGGGGGGGGGGGGGGGCGGCGAGGTGGAGCAGCGGTTTATATGCACCAATGTGCCAGCGCCACTCCAGGGGCTCCCTGGCTGGCCCAATGGGCACTGCTAAGAGAAAAAGCTCCGGACACACAACATGTGCACACCTAATTGGAGTGGCCATGAGCAAGCACTTGAAAAAGAATTTTAGTTTAATTTTTCCTCTCTTGTACAAAATATATTGATTAGAAATTTTTTTTGTAATACCAAGCTGCAGATTGATCAAATACTGCATTCTTTTCATGTTATGAACTTTTCCATCTTCAGAACTACATTATGTTCTCCTGTAATCAGTTTATTGTGATAATATGCATTCTTGTACTCTGAAAGATTGATCAATATACTTTCATTATGCCTGTAATTATTACCACGCTGCCAGAAAACCAGTGAATTTAAATTTATTTAGCGTTAAATGGTTATGGAATGTGGTACAGGATATGTAAGACACTATAAGATGAGTAAAGCAGACCTAATTGCACAAGAGATAGAAGTTTCACCTCAAAAGTCAAGACTATCAAACCATTACAATTTCTACTTTCAGAATGCAAGGTGTATCATGCAAAAACAAACTGACAAAAACAACGTTGTGGTGCCACTTAAGTGCTATCACAATATTTAACAACACATTAGGTAATTTATAGAGAATGAAATATTTTAGCAATGAAACTAAAACATTAACATTTTAATCATATTAAACAGATTTTGCATAACCACCAGTTCCAGAATTACATTAAACTCAGGAGTGGGCAACATGCTGAGAAAAATACCTTAAGCTAACGTTCCTTTTATTCACTGTCAATATTGCTTTCCGCAAGAGCTACATTTCATGATCTTATTACTCAGATTCCTCACATAATTTTGTAAGTTTCAGTACACTTGTGTACAGAATAATTACATAATCTTGTCATCAGGACAATTTAATAATCTTAGCTAATTATTATATTTAAAACCTTTTAAGGTCATAACCTGCAAAATCATCATCTTATAGGGCAGAATCCTAGATGTAAAAATATAACCAACTAAAATATGCTCTTACTCAGTTTAAAATTAAGACCATGGTATCAAGTATAATTTATCTGCCTTTTATTTACATATTTTTAAATATGTAGGTAAAAACTGCAGATAGAGTTAAACACTGAATTCAGGTAAATAAGGACAGTGCATTTATTTATCTACCTCTCAGAAATGATTTATCTCCTTTATTCCCTTATCCTCCATGAGGTATTCATGAAATAACAGTAGTCAACAGCTGTATAGAGAAGCCGCTCTCTGCTCGTGCACACACATTTTATACAACAAGCTGAATGCAACATACTAGGATCCTAAAATCCTTGTAATTTCACTCAGCACAAAGCACTGTAGCAGCCAGCTTCCATTACTGCTGAAGATACCAGCCTGAGCATAAACAAAAAGAGACAAGCATCATCTAAAGATTTCCACCCCATAATGTTCATATTCTGTGTGCACCCACAATTTATATCGGCTAACCAAGATGTGCCAGAAAATAAATACATTATTTATCTGTTCACTCTCACAATACATATTATATATTCAACTTCCTTGTGTTAAAATGTCAGAGCTTATGTAGAAACACATCCTTGAAGTTAAATTTCCATCTACATTCAAGGAAAATAATTTATTAGCCATAACTCACAGGATCTAATAACTTTGAAATAAGACTACTGATTAATTATAGATATAGTCCAACAGAAATTCTGGAAAACAATTTAATGAACATGAAGTGTGAAATTCTAGCGAACAGGTGGGAAAATACTTCAGTAATCAAACGGAACGTCTTACTTTTATAGGCAATGATTCTCAGGAATGCATATTTCATAAATAAAACTGGAGAAGTGACTTCTGAATAACTGTTCAAACACTAATTCTAAATAATTAAAATCAAATTTATACTTCCCCCTCCCAAGAGACAAACCCTAGAATCAAAATTTTCTGCTGTGTAAGATGAAAAACAGATGAACAATGCAATGTCTGGAAAAAATACTTTGTACAAGGTTGCAGTTCTAACACACTTATATTACAAAGCAATGTAAATAAATACCAGGCTAGTACAAAAGCTCTTATTTACAGTTTTACAAATGAAATTGTACTCAGTGTAAATGCAGTGTTTTAAAGAACACAGTATAAGTAAAATGAAGCCCTGTGTAGAACATTATAGTCTCTGCTAGATTTCAATGTAGTGTTGCATTAAAAAAAGCACAGTTCAAGTTAATTTTATTATAATTTAGTACAGACAAATCCAGTTTTACCTGGAATGATATCTGTTAAAGTGCTGAAAAAGAGGAAGTTTTTGAAAATTTAAAAAAACACACTGTACATTATTAAAGCTTTATCAAGTCAGAATGCTAGATTTTGTCACATTTTCTGCCACAATGCCTGTGGATTTAAAAAAAAAATAAATCAAACAGTTTAATTTAGAAGTTCTTAGGTACTGGTATCTTCATGTTCAGATCCGTTGATTTCTAAAAGCAATTTGCCTCAAGCTTCTATGGCGGCTTCAGGTTTCATAATCTGGTAAGTAATCAAATATTCTGGATAAGCCTGAAAGGCAAATGATTTAGTAAAGTTAATTTTATCAGCAAATTTATAACACACATCTTACACCTTTTCCTCATATGGCAAGAAATCTAACGTTTATATCATGGAGAGGGAGAACAAAATATAATTTACTGGAAGTATTCAGTAAACAAGGACCTCTGATTCTCAATTTTAAAAGCTTAGGTTTTATTTATATGCACTAAAAGGCCAACTCCAATAAATCCAGAAAAGAGACTCAGTATCAATGGCATAACAGTGAAAAATGGCATTTTGGCTTCTTAGCATAGTAAAACCTGAGCTATCCTGAACTTAAGCATCCGGAAAACTGCAGAAACCGGCAACTTTCTGACACCAGGAAAAGACAGAAAAAGAAAAAAAAAGAAGGAAACTGGCCCTTTAAATGCTGGGCCACTCCTCAGATGAGCATGCACCACGTAACTGGGGGAGGGGCGAACGGCAGCCAAAAGCAAGCAACAAGCATCTCAGCTCCCCCCGCAGCTCCTGGCACCCACTGCAGGCCAGCCCCTGCACGTGCCCCGCCGTCGGTGGGCCTCCCCTGCCATCTCTGCCTCCTGGCTTCCACCCCCACCGCCCCCCGGGCCACATCCAGCCCCCGCCCCCTCAGGCCACATCACAGCCCCTGCATGGCTCCCATGCTGCCCCCCCAAGATAACCAGAATTTTTAGATTACTGGTACGCCCTGATCCCTAGGCATGCCGGATAACACAGGTTTTACTGTATGTTTATTCTAAGTGTGTTTTGACAATGAAACAAACAAACAAAACCCACTACCTGTTCTCCTCTGTAAATGACGTACTCTGCTAAAGCTAGTCCATTTACACTAGGTCGACCAGTAACTGAATGATGTCCTGGAGGAGAATGAGCCATTTTCATAGCACTGAACTGCAGGAAAGACTTGCCCAAAGTTACACGGCAAAACAGCAACTGCCTATAGTAAAGAAAAAAACTTTTATAACTAAAAACATTTGGAAAGTAGGAAAAAAACCATTTCTTGGTCATTCAAAAGCTATATTCAGAGGGAGAACTGAAATTTTAAACCATTAGTCATTTATCATGTTCAACAAATTTTGGCGTTTTATTCACAGCATTATGTTCCTCTTGTTCAATTCCGGTTCCTTTCACATATGATATTAATAGTTTGTGGAAACAGAATATTTAATAGCGAACTCAAACACTGTTACCTTATACTTTGTCAAAAAATAAAGAATTATGTCATTCAGACAAACAGATGAAGTTACATAAAAATCTGTTGTAGTCCCTAACATTGAAGTTTGTACATTTGTCTCAGAGAAGACAGACATTCAAACTATCATCAGAGTGAACCACAAAGGTCTACTAAAAACTCTTGCTCAGATTAACCCCATTATATATCAGAATTTGTCAGTACATTAGATGAGGTTGCTCTTTGCCCCCCCCCCTTTTTTCTAAAAAGGAATACAAGGGCACATTTCCTTATGCATGCCCAGTTATCTAAATACTTATATAATAAATGTAATTATTCTTTCCAACCCAATTCTTTCCACTCAAATTCATGTTTGTTTTCTAATTTCTTTAACATTTGCATTCTGTGGCACAATCAGCAACAGTACAGACTATGAGAGAAACAACCAGTGTCCCACATTCACCTGGAAAGGATGGCCAAGAAACCTACAGCTAACTTGGGAAGAGGGTATAGGCAACAGAGAGGACCAAAGAATAGGAAGACTATTGGTTTTGCCTGGGAAGTAGGGATGTTAAATTTCGATTAATCAATAGAGTAGTCAATGGAATTTCCATCCACCACTCAAGTAGTCGATAAGGTGGGCGCTTGCTATCCCGCTGCGCCTCTGTCTTTGAAATGTACAAGAGCTGCCTGTGACTCTTGTACATTTCAAAGGACGAAATGCAGCAGGGAACCTGCGTGAGCGGGGACAAAGCAGTCCTCTCTGGAGTGGGGTCCCGACTGCTGCACCTCTCCCTTTGAAATGTTCCCTGATGAGCCTCTTCCTTTCAATGGGTGAGGTGCAGCAGTAGGATGCCTCTGCCTCTCCTACCCTGCATGGAGATGGTGCTGGATCTTTTAAGGTTGTACTATGTTTTAAAGGATGGCTACCAAAATTCATATTGCAGTATTATCTGCTTTAATTGTTAGTGCATAAGACAGACATCCCTACTAAGCTTTCAGAGACTCTGCAGGGGACTTGACTGTCTCTAACACCGATTGCACTTGGAAAAAATCACATTTATTGGTAAGAATGATTCACGTACAAAGTATTTTAACTTACCTGTGGCAAACATAACAAGATCTATCTTTGTGAACTGGGCATCCAGTGCCACCTCCAATTCCATACACATACTGATTGCTTTTGGAAGAATTTTCAGCAAAATATATCCCAGCTCCAAACATACCACCTATGTAGGCATGTCTCTCATCAAAACCTTTATGAATGATTGCATTTACAAATGGAGAACCTAGAAGTAAATTAACAAGGAAAAATATTTAAAATTGATCACCTACAGTTTTTATGTAATCATTAAATCATTTGAAAAGCTTATTGATTGTTATAGTCTCCCTTCCAAAAAACCTATGATTTACCAGTAAAGTTACCTTTTGTTGAAACACATCATTTTTCAGCAAGTCAAAGCAACTATGTGATGCAATATCAGTCTGCCACACTAAACACTTAGTGTACACTCGATCATACAGTGACTATTGTTATATTCACAAAATATTAGAAAGGGACAATTCTTGACCTGTCTTTACAGGGAAAGCTGCTTAGATGTTGGACACCTTTTCTGCAGAGTTTATGTCTAGGAGTGTCCCTGGACAGTTTGGTGTATAGGGGTTTTGTTTGGACATATTTCTGGAGGCTTCATCAGATGGCAAGCTTTAATTAAGATTAATCTTTAATTCCAGGAGACTCCAGAAAAATCTAAAGGGCTGGCAACCCAAGTGTGCACAGCAGTGTGCACCAAAAGTGATACAGTGTATGTCAACCATACAGATGCCGTGAACACAACCTAAAAGGTTCCTAGTTCACATAAATGTAGACAATTTTTGGGCATCAACACAAAAAATATTCATCCTAAGGATTAACAATATGATAATGGATTAAATTTTGAATGTCCAAGATTTTACCATGAAACAGCATCCTTTCATTAGCATGGTTATGATTTTCTTCAGAAACTTCTTTCCTTCTGTGAGCATATCTTTCCCAGAGTTTTTTGTTACACACTTTTTGAATCTGAAATTAAATCAGAGTTCAAATTTTATTTTGAAGGAAAAATTGGAAGGTTTTTTCAACATTTGACAGTCATTGTGAAGAATAAGGGGTATACCACAGAGCCACTCCAAAACAGGGAACATTTATTTCTAAAGAAGAAATGAGATTATCTCCCTCAGATTCTATGGTATCCAATTATTTTAGCATGATATAGTGAGTAAAATCATCACCACCATAAACCTAAGTTAAAATCATGTCTGTTCTAAGCCATATAAATTCACTTTCAAGGATCTGCACCACTGCATTTCTGTTCTCAATTTCATTGTAACCCCGGGTGGGC
>JANRFK010003679.1:36093489-36131621 GCA_030068395.1 Apalone spinifera | reverse complement strand
TGAAACCTGGCCAACAAGCCTCCAATTGGGGCAAGCCCCCATCTGGCCGCTGCATCATAACACTCCTGCACTCACGCACGCACGCACGCACGCCCCCAGACTCCAAACCTGAGCCTATCATATGCTGGAGCCCCCCTGTCCTGAGCCTCTCTCATCCCCAAACTCATGCATCCCCCCATAGTCAGTCTTGTGCCACAACACTCCTGCACCATCTACACACTGCAAATCTGTGTCCTGAGCCCATCATACTCCCAACCCTCCTGCCCTGAACCCCTCATGTACCCCAACCCAAATTCCTGCACCGTCATATCCACAAGCCTATGGCTTGCTCAGTACCCCAACCCTTTACCTGAACCCAACACTCCCCAGCCTGGGAGCCCCATCCCCGAGCCAGCATCCCCTTCTCCACCTCCTCCTGTATCCAAATTCCCTCCCAGAGCTTGTACTTCTCACCTCTTCCCACACCCAAATCCCTCATTCCCACCCCAGAGCCCGCACCTCCTGTCTCAACCCAGTGAGAGTGTGTAAGGGCTCGGGATAGTAAGTGATGGAGAGCAGGGGAGAGAGAGGGCAGGGCCTCAAGGAAGGGGTGGGATCTTGGGGAATGGATGGGGTAGATCTTGGCTTGTCCTGACATTTAAAAAGTGATCTTGGATGTAAAAAGGTTGGAGACCACTGCTCTAGACTACATGCATTTCCCACCACCTTCCCAGTACATTTTTAGCAGGCTGGCCAGCAGCCTACCCCCACTGCAGCTCTGCATTTAAAATGTATTAGGAGCCAGGCAAGCAGGCAGTCCGGCTCAGTTCCAGCTCGCACTGGGTCCAGGAGCTCAGACTCCCCCTGGACAGGGGCTACTGGCACCCTGCGCTACTGCCTCTGTATCAGAGGCAACAGTATGGGAGGACAGGCACTTGGTCTGCAAGGGGAGCTTGTTTTTAAAACTGCCCTCCCTTGCTGATCACCTCCCATCTGGCACCATCTACTGTTGCCAGTGGCAGGGGCTCCTTGGGAATGGGGCTGGAGCGCAGCTGCCGGCCCCACCTCTGGGGACTATAGAATAGTCGAGTAAATGATAAGAATTCATGAGGTTAACTGTCTAATCAATTAACCAATATTTAACATCCCTACCAGAGATGTCTGTAAATATGAGGTTCTAAGTTATAGATATGTTGTACACAGGTCATAATAGGACAGCACTGACAAAGGAAAACAGAATAAGTGTCTTATTAATAGGTACACTATGTTCAGCAATATTTGAGTCTTATATTAATTATCTAATGTGTCTACCCATATATGACGATGCCAAAACATTTTAAACACTGGGGAGCAAAACATACCTCCTCTTCCACTGACTGAAATTCCTTATCATCAGGAGAGAGATCTATGAGAATTGTTCCACCACCAGAAGTATTCAAAGTCAGATATGAGTTAAGACCTAGAAATGCAATGAACATATGTGTTTGAGAAACAGAGAACAAAAATTAAAACACAGGCCTTGCTCAATTCTGCAGTAATAAGAATGTGGAAGACGTCATGCTACCATATACAGACAAAGATCAAGAAAAGGGGAACATTTGTTGTTTTAAAATTTTATTAACTTTCAATTTAAGTCTCATTTCTGGCAAGGTTTTGGGATCTTAAGTTTTAATTTTTTAAAATATTTTGAGTCACCATTTTAATTCTGCTCCTCTGAAGATATCATACAGGATGCTAATTTCTTGGCCTCTGCTTCCAAGCTAAACACAGACAGAACCTACAGTCCATAATGGCAGTAGTGGTAGTCGGGGACAAAAGTCAACTACCCCTTCCCACAAGTGATCGTGCACCACCCAAGACCTCTAATTGCCAACCCTGAAACATTCCAGTCAGTTTCTAAGTACTAAGTAAAGGATCCCTAAAATATTAGGCTAGTCACCTAACACTTTATAGAAAAATCATGCCTCAAAAGACAGACTTGCAATATAGTTATCTGTGACCTAAACAGAAACCCCTCCAAACTCTCAGCGGTGGCACGGGAAAGCATGCCTGACTTCTGTAAGACTTGTTTTCCCATTTACCAATAAGATATTTTACACTGAGTGTGTGTCTAGACTACAGGGTTTTTTCGAAAAAAGTGGCCTTAAAAAAAAAAAACTTCCCGTGTATAGACTGCTGTCACGTTCTTTCAAAATTAAATTGAAAGAACATGGTGGTTTTTTCGATTGCAGTAAACCTCTTTTTACGAGGAAGAACGCCTTTTTTCGAAAGTGCTCTTTCGAAAAAAAAAAAAGCATTCTTGAATGCAAACAGGGCTTTTTCGAAAGAGAGCATCCAGATTGCTCTGGGTGCTCTTTTGAAAAGCGGCTCACTTTTTCGAAAGAAGTGATTGCAGTCAAGACGCTCTCTTTCGAAAGAGGCTTTTTCGAAAGATTTTTTTTAAAAGGTTCAACTTTTTTTTTTTAAAGAAAAATATTTAAAACTTCATTTATCATTTTAGGGGAAAGGACGCAGCCCATGTTGCTCTGAAAAGTGAATGATTATTTACTATCTGTATCGTCACAGCACATAGGAACCCAAGTCACAGATCAGAATCGCATTGTGCTAGATGCTGTACAACAACAAATAGATGGTCCCTGCACCAAAACACAAAGTTCTCTAAATCTACAATCCAATTAATGAAGTAAACATAGATCATGAGTACCAGTATTCATGATAATTTATACCAATAGTGAAAGCTTCTCACCCAAGCTTCAAGTTCAAAGACAGTGTAGCATATACTGGCAGTAAGCATACAGGTTGAACCTCTCTAGTCTGACACTCTCAGAACCTGACCAGTTCTAAACTGGAGAATTTGCTGAACCATAGGAGTCCATTATCATCTAGCAGCATTACTCTCACTTCTGCTGCATACTGAGCTCTTAGAAGACATTTAAGGATAAATTATAGCTAAATAACAAACCTAGAACAGCGACAGACAGGATTGCTAGCTGTAAATAAATGTTATGGGATCAAAGGAAAATTGGCCACACCCATGATAAGTGGACATCTGGCTGACTAAAATCATGCCAGACCACGGATTTTGCCAGACCAGAGAGTGTGTCGTACTAGAGAGGTTCAACCTGTACAATGAATTGCATTAGCAGCTCAATCATATGATTTGGAACAAAATTGGTATGCTTTATAAAAGTGAACTTTATAAACACTTCAGTAATTCAATAAAAATATACCTTTCTGTCCAGAGATCAATCTCTCAACTCCTTTAATGATTTTATGCCTATGTCCATAAGCATGGATACCAATTTCCTTTAACTCTTTGTGGCCCATTTCAACCAATACATCCAGTGTTATCTAAAGCAAAGCGCAATATAATTTGTTTAGATTGTTGTATATATTTTTAATAAAAAAATCATGATAAATATCTCATTAAAAGGATCAATTATAATCTCAAATAAAAGTAATGAACATTTAGGATATAAAACTGAATGGCATGGAGACATGCAAGCCATAAAACAAGTGAAGATATTTTATAAGTATATTAAATTAAAATTAAATTAATGGTAACAAAAGTAATATCCTGCATGTTTTAATATGACATTTCATCCTTGGCTTTGTGTCTACTGTATTTCTTGGCATGAACTACTGCTTTTGAATAGCATAAAACCTACTACAAGTTGTAGCATAACTGCTGCCATCTTCCCCTTTTTTTGTTCATCACATTGCATGACCCTACAGAAAAAGCAGTCCAGTGGTACTTGCAAGAGTCACTTCTCTAACTGGGGAATTTCACTTGCAGGATATATTACCAAGCTAAGACAATAGCCTACACCTTTAAAATTACTACACATAATTTCATATTGTTCACTTCCTACTGACTTCATCTGTGCTAAAACAATAGAAAGAGGAACTTAACCTGTCGGTCAAACTGCCACTGCTATCCCTCTTCTCACTTAAAGATGCCCTCTACAAGATGGACCGTCACCGCTTTCCCCCCCTTCCTGGCTTTTCCCGCTGCCCAACTGAGCCACGAACCAGCTCCTGGCCCCTCCCAAGCCCAGCTGAGCCGTGCACTGGCTCCTGGCGCTCTCTCACAGCACAGCTGAGCCACACGCACTTCCTGCCTCCCCAACCCCAGCAGCGCCATGTGCTGGCTCCTGGCTTCCCACTCCCAGCTCCTCCCTCCCAGCCCAACTGAGCCATGTGCAGGCTCCTGTGCCCCTGCCAACTCTGCAGCATGCCAGGACTTTCTAGCCATTGAACATCCGCGGTCATGCACCTCTGAAATCTGGAATTCTCTGGTCCAGCAAATTCTACTGCAAGTTGTCCAATATTTGTAAACAGTTACTCACCTGCTCCCTCTCAAATATTTCAATCAGATGTTCAAGTCCAAGATTCCTCACAAACTGATTTATGCTAAAATCTACACCTGTAACTGAATATAAAGAATAGATATGTTGCTTTCACAGTCATATGATCTACAACATAATATATCCCTTACTTACATTTCTGCAATAAGGGAAAACAAAATAATTAAGAAACTTGGTAATAGTAAGAAAAATATTTACGTTACTAATACAATATACTTTTATATTACTGTTTCTGGTGGCACCTATAACACTCTGGTCTCTTTATAAAAATACATGGTCCCTGGTCTCCAAAACGAGTAAGTGTTTAGCTACTAGTACACAGTAAGAGTCTATCTGGAAAAAATGACCGAAGACCAAGATGTCCAAAAGCCCAGGAGTTATAATGTTTGGGTTTTTTGGCTACGTGTTCCTTATTAAGCCACACTTGGAAACAGGAATAACAACAGAAGGCAAAGGGGGTTAATGCGTAAATTGAAAATTCTAGTAAGAACTTATGAGTACCCATAAAACTCTCACTATATTAGGTAATATGAAAATTATTTTTCAACACAACTGTGTTTTATTTAACCTTATATAAACTGCTCAAGCAGCATTTTCACACCTGCAATTAGAATAAAAGAAAGCCTCACCTTTCTTTTTCTCTAAAACAGTTGCTCCCTCTGCACTATTTGTACCAATAATTGAAGGGAGTTCAGAAAAGCTACCAGATAAGTTGTCAAGGCTACTGGCAGCAGACAGAGTGGATGGGCTGGATGGAATGGGAGACAGGGAATCAGCTGTAGGTCCTGTGGTTTGAGATACATTTATAACTTGAGGTTTGTAACAAGATGGCAAGGCAGAAGGAGGCATAGCAGCTGTCAACAGTGTATTAATGTCATCTGCCTAAATATCAAAAAAAGACAGTTTATTAAAATGGAGGAGGCCTTCCATGCAAAGATATTTTCTGGAATAAAGGTAATTAAATACTTGAGAAAATTAAGCTCAAAGCCACACTGAACATATTCGTAAGTCTAATGCAAACATTAGAACAAATTTTAAACGCAATCTTTCACTTAAGCAAGATTTTACAATGTTCAAAATGAAAACTAATAGATTAATGTTTTGATATTTGTAACTTTTTTCCAAACAGGCAAAACAAAACTCATTACTAGTTTACTTTAGAAAGAAGAAATCTCAGTTTGAAGCAAGATGATCCATTCAGTATTACTTTGAAAATGTGAAGCTTTTGATTGTATTATAATAATCTAAAACAAAACCTTAAACAACCAGGTTAAGTTTCTAAAATGAGGTTATTATAATGTTAGACTAAATTTAATCTCTAAAGTTTTTTGTGGTCAAATATTACATAAGCCAGTCAAATAGGTAGATCAGGTATCCAAAGTAAAATTAAAAATTGATTGTCTACTCTGGAATAAATCAATGTTTGTTTTCTCTATCAGGTTGTTAGAAGATATTTCATGCCACCTTGTTCAAGAAAACAGAGAAAGGTGATGTATGTGGGCGTAATGGCTTGCCTAACCAAGCATCCAAAAACAGCCAAGAAACCAAAGTTTATAAATTTCGCACAAACTTCCAATTTTGTACTTTGAAAAAAGAAAGTGTTTAAAAAGTCTTATAGAAACCAGGAGCACAACCACTAACTGCAACTAAGCACAGATTTCTACAAAGATCCCATCACTTACGGTGACCAGGTCTAATGGTGTTTGTCCTTCCTGGTTTTTCAGAGTAGGATCAGCACCATGTGCCAACAACAAGGCACAAAGCTGTGTCCTTCCTTTCTGGGCTGCTTCATGCAAAGGTGTGAAAGCCCATTTGTCCGTAGCATTCACACACGCATTATACTTTATAAGTAAGGCTGCTACATCTACATGCTGGAAAATAAAATATCCTGTTACAAAAAGGGTGAATTAATAATTCTGAGTGTTATAGTATATTAAACTAACATCTCAGAATGTATCTCACTCTGGGTTTTCTACAGTAAGACAAAAATAAATACTAATAAAATAGTAGACACTATTCTGAACTAAATGTACCAATATATAATTGAAATCACTTTCCTTTGTAAAACAGACCAAACCAGAATCCCAAATACAAATTCCTTTGAATTAAAGGTAAGCCAGAGGAGGGCTTGAATTCAAATTGCTGAATCTGAAAGCACCCCAACTATTTTGATTCCAGGTTGCACCCAAACACAGAAGGGCCCTATTTCCTGCTTTGGGTTCACAGATGTCTGAAATCTCACAAGATAACCCACAGATCTTTACTAGAGAAGTTCTACTAACACAGATGTGTGAAAAGCTATTTTACAGGACATCTTTTAGTCTGCTTATTTTTATAATTTTTGAATGAACTCTCTCAGTGCAACAATTCCCAACAGTAATTTTACAATTTTAAAATCTTTGCTTCTGCAGTCAGTCAATTGAATTTGATCTGCAGTTATAATTTAAGTAATTCCAATTAGGTGATATTATGACACAATGACAAAAGCTTTTTAGAGGTGGTTAAGCTCACATCAGAGTTTTTTCAGAAGTTTCAAATTGTTCCAACCTCCCCGCCCCCAAAGTTAGAGATAATTACCCCATAAGATGCAGCATTATGTAGAGGAATCAACCCTCCTTTATCCTGTGCATTCACATCAGCTCCATGCTGTAACAGGTACTCTGCAACCTCCAAATTATTGTAACCAGCTAACCAGCAGTTAAGGAAGGAAGGAAAAGAAAAACTGTCAACAGAATAATTATCCTGATTAAATACAACTTATATATTTTTAAATCATATCTGAGAAAAAAAATCTGCAATTAGCCAAATTGTGCTATGCTGTGTAAAATCATTTACTACCGCTATGGAACAAATGAATTCTACATATTCAATTCCACAATCAATGCCACTTATTTGCAAGGAGTACTCCAGTTCTACAATTTTTTTAACATTTCAAATGTTTAGGCAAACATTCTCAAACTCAACTTTACCTGAAAATAAATGCAGTCTGCAACTAGACATTTGGCATTAAGTATTAAGATTTTCCAAAATAAAAATTAATAGATTTCAAACCAACTCAGGCCTCTAAAATATAGAAATTACTGTGGCATCAACAGTACTGATGACAACTTAAATTCTTCATTTACAAAAAGTTATATTTCTAATAGCGTGAGCAATTAAATAGAAAATTTCAATAAGCATCTTCATTTTGATGACTAGAACATTCTCTGTTTCCATTCCTGACAAAAAAAGCCCACTTTCACACCACCCTTCTTTGTCTCTTTTCTCCAGTCAGGGTATGTCTAGAGTAGACTACGGAGTTTTGTCAGAAAAAACTTGAGTCACGTCCACACTGCAAGTGCGATCTTTCGACAGCAAATCGAAAGAAGAGAGGGCTTTTTGCGCAATTGGTAATCCTCATTCTACAAGGAAGAAGCCTTGTTGCGAAAGAGCTCTTTTGCAAAAAGGTGTGTGGGGACAGGGAAGAGGGAGCTTTTTTGGAAGAAGAGGGAAGAAAAAGCACAAGTGTCATGGTGGCCATTCTGTCCATACCACTGCTTACATGCGAGACAGCATCCAGGCAGTCTGTGTGCTCTCTTTCGAAAAAGCGCAATGCTTTTTTGATACTCTTTTGCAGTGTGGACGCTCTCTTGTGCAAGAAGTTCTCTCAGAAGATCTCTTCTGAAAAATGCTTCTTGCTCAATGTGGAGGCAGGAAAAGGGAATTTGTGTGCAGCCATCTTGGTCTTGTTAACAAGGGAGCAAGAGTCAGGCTAAGTCTGTGGCCTGACAACGCGAGATCTGTAATTAGATGCTGCCTTTGCCTCTCGCCTCCATACGGAGATAAGGATAGAATGCTGACTCTGGCAGGGACCTTGAGATAAGGAGCATCTGGGTGGAACTAAAATAACTGTTAGCCATTGGTGTTTGTAACGGGAAGGAGACTAATTGTTATTGTTATTATATCTAATGGACAGTATATAAACTGCTTCATAATTGCTTGTATTCGAAGATCTGCCTCGGGGGGGGGGGGGGGGGGGGGGGGCTTCCCCCCCTTGTCCAAACCAGTTTTTCCCTTGCTGCAGCTTGTAATAAAACTGCCTCTGGCTACTTGTTGCTTACAAACGCAGAGTGAGGACAATGTTTTCTTCCACATCAAGAAGCCTGTACTCTGGACATAGCCCCAGCTTTCTTCCATCTTTCTCCACCACTGCTGCTGAATCCCACTAAGCTGGCAACCCCTTTCAATCTGCAAGCTCTGCTGGCCCCACATTAGCACAGTCACTGTATTGGCCAGGTATCGGGTTACATGATGTCCTCTCTCCCCTTGCTGGTGACTGGTTTTAAGGAGAAATTGAAAAGGCAAGGCAAGCAGGGGGAATTCTGCTCAATAACAACATAGAAACTCTTCATTACAGGTAAGAATCCTGATTTGTTCTTCTCACTGAAAACTCCCTAGATTTGACAAGATCCGGTTAATAGTTAAGGTTACTACAGACAACATACCTGACATCAAACCAAAAAAGATAAGGTAAAATCAACTTAACCGATATACCCTCTATTCCTTTACTAACCAACAGAAGAGTTAAGCAGCAAACTTCCTTTCACCTTTTGTGGAAAACAGCTATCTTACTAAATTTGTGCATTAACTTCTTAGTTTTTTGTTTTTTTTTTTAAACAGACACATTTAAGCATTAGCTGTAACACCCCCATGCAAATCCACATAAGCCCTGCTTTTCTCTTCACTCCTCTACCCTTTGGAATGGAAAAGGAAACACAGGATAGCTACATTTCATTATCTTTGCAAAAAGTCTAAATTTCCTTGTGAACAGGCAGTATAGAAATGGTGACTATCTTAATTGATGACAACCTTTGGGCTCAGTTCCACTGACATAATGCATGTATGTAATGCAATTGATAACAATACTTTACAACCAGTGCTCTATAATATAGAAATTAAGTTGGTATAAAACTTTAATGGTACATCCTTCCCTTAAAAATAAATAGTTGTTATAAGTGACAATCTTCATAATGGCAACACAAGATATTACTTGTATATGAAAGCAGATAGGACGTCCATGATTAAGATTACTAGGGCTTTGTGGTAGGGAAAGAAAAAGAGCAAGAGATGATATATAAAGACTAATTCTGAACCTACCCACCTAGTGTTAATTCCACTTGACCGGAGGGAAAAGGTTGCAAGACATGTTGCTAAAATGTGTCTTTTTTTTTTTTAAATTTGCAGGAATGTAATCTAAGTGTTTTTGGAAGAAAAAAAAATTGACATGCAAATGCTTCCTGTCAGGGGAGGGTGTTTGATGATGAAAGTGGCTTAGAGCGGCAATGAGTAGAAAAGAAATTATGAGGAGAGAAATAAACAAGGATAAGTGGTAGGGATCAGAGACACCATCAAAATGAGATGAGTAGACCACTTCATACCTCTCAGAATCTCCATGCTTTCAGGATTATCCTGTCACAAAAGTACATTTCTTCTCTAATGAATCTAACCAAGTCAGCTAACAGCATGTCTACACTAAAAACTTAAATCAACCTATGTTAGGCTGCATCTGATGAAGTGGGTCTTGTCCCATGAAAGTTTATACTACAATAAATCTGTTAGTCTATAAGGTGCCACAAGACTTCTCGTTGTTTATCTATGTTTGGTTAATTTACTGTAATTATAGTGACAGATGTCCACACTATACCTCACTGGGGCAGTGTGTGTAGAAAGGGGGTGGAAGGGAGGCCGAGTCCGGGCTCTCAGTTCCCCATAACCGGCTCCAGGCTCCTTGCTGTGAGCCTAATCATCCCCATCTGCCAGATCCCTGCTGGGAGCAAAGCAATTGTCTCAGGCTTCCAATGGAAGAGTTCTCTACAAAGAGCTCCATGGCTACTGTACTCCCACAGCAGGGAGTCTTGAGCCAGGCTCCCACCAGAAAGCTGGGACCCTGAGGTCAGCTGGGCTGTAGCTGGAATCCCGCACCCACCTCAGCCCAAGTTGTGAGTGGCTTTGTTAATTTCATGGCTCTAGCACATGAAATTACCAACAATTGATGTAAGTAACTGGCAATGTCTACGCAGAAACTGTATCACCCTAACTACATCAATACAAGCCCTACACCTCTTGTGGAGTTATGATGTCAGCATAGTAAGGCAAATACATCGGTGGGGGCAAGACATAATCAGGGTGACCTAAGCTACCGTATATCAACCTAACTCTGTAGTATGGATTAAGCTAACTCTAGTATTTAATAGCACTAACCTGCTAAATGTAGTGGTGTTGAATGTCTTCCTTGTGTGTCACGACAATTCACGTTGTCAGGTAAACAAAGCTTCTTTACTCGGGCCAAACAACCCTTTTTGGCAGCATCTAGCAAAGCTGCATCTCCCCTAAGTAGGTCTTGAATATCAGTATCACCATCTTTAACAAGATCCAAAGGAGTATTTCCATCTCTGTTCTTCTTTGTAGGGTCAGCACCATGCTGTAGAGTATTAAAAGCCCAGAAGAAATTAAGTACTCATCTCACTTGTCCACACATTGTAAAAGGAAGGACAGCCTACCCTTAAAACATATTGCTTAATTTTAAAATTAATTTTTAAATAACCGTTGTTTGGAAACAACACAAATAAAATCGAATGTCTTAATAGAAGCTCTTTCACACACTTCAGATTAAACATAACCTTATTTTCATTGGTTAACTTCCTTTCTATCAACCTGTAAAGTACCTGTAGTAGAAGTTTGCAGATCTCATATTTTCCTTTTGCTGCAGCTTCATGTAAGGGAGTAAACTTCCACAAGTCAGCAACATTTACAACTGCACCGTGTTTAACAAGCAGTTCTGCTACTTCATAGTGACCATAGGAACAAGCATTGTGCAAAGGAACAAGCCCTCTGAAAACAAGATTAAGCAAACTTCTATTAATACAGGCTAACTTTTGGGTTAACATAATTATGTAAAAAACAGCTCTAACTATAGCACCATGAATATTGCACAACATTTTAGAAATCATGGGGGTTTTTTTTTTTTTAGCTTTTGAAGAGAAATCAAGATAAAACATGAAAAACAGGTAGCTAACCATATACTTAGAAATACTACAAGACTAATATTTATTTTCATAATTGTGTACAGATTTTCCTTGTGAATGCATGTTTCTCTTTCAAAGGCTTTACATCTTTAAAAATCCAATGCTAAAAATGCTCATTACTTCTTTTATCAGCTAAAGTGGCCTTAATTTTATCAGTGAGGATAACTGTATGAACATATGAACACATAAGGCAGGCTATACTGGGTCAGACCAAAGGTCCACCTAGCCCAGTATTCTGTCTTCCAACAGTGATCAATGCCAGGTGCTTCAGAAGAAATGAACAGAACAGGTAATCAAGTGACCCATCCTGTCACCCAATCCCAGCTTCTAGCAAACAGAATTGGGGACACTTCGGAGCATGGCTCTGCAACCTGGCCCAATCTGGCTACTAGCCTTTGATAGATGTATCCTCCTTGAATTTATCTAATTCTCTTTTTAACCTGGATATAATGTTGACTGCACAACAGCCTCTGGCAAAGAGTTCCATAGATTGACAGTGTGTTGGTAAAGAAATACTTCTTTTTGTTTCTTTTAAATCTGCTGCATATTAATATCATTGGCTGGCCCCTATTTCTTGTATTACAAGGAGAAAGGCCACGTCTCCACTTACAGGAGGACTGACATTCCGGCAATCAGTCTTCAAGGGTTCAATTTAGTGGATCTAGTGAAGACCCACTAAATTGAATGCTGAGAGTGCCCCCGTCGGCACTGGTACTCCTCGCTGTTGCATCTCTCCCATCAATCTCCTGCTGTGGAGACGGTGTCACGCTTGGCTTAAGGTATGTTGATTCCAGCTATGTTATTTACGTAGCTGGAGTTGCTTACTTTAAGCCAACCCTCCCACTGCAGAATAGACCTGGCCTAACACTTTATTTACATTCTCTCCACACCAATCATGGTTTTAATTACTTTATCATATCCCTCTTTAGTCATCTCTTTTCAAAGCTGAATAGTCCCAGTCTTATTAAACACTCTTCTAATGGCAGCTGCTCCATACCCTTAACTTTGTTGACCCTTTCTGAACCTTTTCCAATTCCCAATTTATCTTTTATTGAGAAGAGGCAACCACATCTGCACACAGTATTCAAGATGCGGGCATAACATGGATTTTTGAAGACACAATATGATATTTTCTGTTAACAGAATACTGGGAAAGGGATAGCTTTTTAGACTGTCATAGCAGGAGTGAATGTTTTCAGAGAATTAACCACGACTCCAAAATCTCTTGAGTAGTAACAGTTAATTTAGATTCCATCATTTTATATGTACTTCGGGGATTATGTTTTCCAATGTCCATTACTTTTGCATTTATCAATACAATTTCACCTGCCATTTTTTGCCAGGTCAGCCAATACTGTGAGATCCCTTTGTAACTCTTCATGGTCTGCTTTGGACTTAACTGTCTTGAATAGTTTTGTATCATCTGCAAATCTTGCCACCTCACACTTTACCCCTTTTCCCAGATCATTTATGAATAAGCAGAACAGTACCGGTCCCATTACAGATCCATTGGGGGTGGGAGGCTAATATTTGCCTCTCTCCATTCCTCAAACTGACCATTTATTCCTACCTTTTGTTTGCTATCTGTTAATCAGTTAGTGATCTATGAGAGGACTTTCTCTTTTACCCCATGACAATTTACTTTGCTTAACAGGCTTAATGTAAGGCAGTGGTTCTCAAAGTGTGGTCTGCGACCATCTTGCAGGTGGGCCGCAGGCTCGGGCTTCACAGCCCCTGCAATGGGGAGCCTGCACTGGCGCTTCAGCCACATGGTCCCTGTGCAAGGTTGGAGTGCCAACACCAGGTTTCTGCTCCCATTGGCAAGACTTGCAGGCCAGATCTGGCTTGTGGGGGAAGGAAGTGGATCGTATGCTGCCACTCTCCCTTCCCGTTAGCCCAGGAAACCACTCACCTGGAGGTGTTCTCCGCTGCTCCCATTGGCCAGAATCAGGTCAGTGGGAGTAGCAGGGAGTGGTGCTGGGGAGCAGTGGAAAGCAGAGCCAACCCCCCACTCCTCTCACAGCTCATTCCTGCAAAAACACCACCCCACTGCTGTACCCTCCCTTACTCCCAGACTCTGCCACCCTGAACCCACTCCTCACTCCCTACCTCCCAGACCCTCCCAACCGCTCCTGCACCCATGCTGACATCATGAATGGTTGGCTGGTGGACCGTGGAAATATCTGTGTTAAGTGGGGTGGACCGCAGGGCAAAAAGTTTGAGAACCATTGCATTAGAGAGTGAGAATGCCTTATAGCATTATATAGGAAGGATTTTCCAAATAAAGTTTTTATAGTAAGACAGAACATAAATCAGTTAGCAAGATTCAAGGGCTCAGAACTATCACAACACAGACAGCACCTTTCGAGGACTTCTGATTAGTAGGAAGAGTACTCACCCTTTATCTTTTGCATGAACATCAGCTCCATGCTGAAGAAGATATTCAACCACAGACACTCTGTTATATCCTGCTGCAAAATGAAGTGGTGTGGACTGACGCCCTTCAATGTCTCTGCAGTTCACACTCTGAATTGTACATAACTTCTGTGAAACAAAACAAAACATACTTTACAATAACATAAAAAACCAAGCATGTAGACAGTGGTCATAAAATACTGTTCTGCATGAAAAGTTCTATTTTTGGTAAATAAAAAGTAAGATTTAATAATTATAATTAAATACATTATATTTAACTTGCCAATTAATTTTTACCTAAAAGCTTACTTTTCAGGGATCCTGCATCCTGAGAGAGCAATCAGAATCACCTGTTTCCCCTTCTTTAAACTCATAACTATTGTCAGTATTTTTTCTTTTAAAAGAAAAACTGAATGGAACTCAGAAAAATGGTGAATATTACTCATTAAATCTAACCAGGGAATTTTTGCATATTATGAATGGGATCAGGACTAAGATCATGCATCTACAGCACTCAGACTGAGAAAGGCTCTCACTTTTAAGCAACATAAATAGAGTTTGGCAAAATACGCACTTTCATAAATATTAAAACTGCATTTGTAGTCTTACTTTTACAGTATCCACATCTCCTGCCTTTGCAGCTTCCAATAACTGTTGATCTGCATCTGAATTACTTAATGGGATGCCTTCTATAAAAGAAAACAGGGCTATAATACAAGTAATTATTTGTATTTTTATTTTATTGAGATACAAGAATATTTAAGATCAGACTACTATATAGTACTTCAGGGGCTGCTCTTAGGTAAATCAAGAAATTCTAGTCAACGTGTCTTTTCATATAATTCACAAAGCATAACTCAGTTATACCCTTGCATTTACAAGTTTCCAAAATGGTGTTAATTCACCTCTTGTATAGTCATCAACTTTAGAATACTGCAGTCATACTTTCCTATTCAGTCTTAGAATTTCAATTATTCTGCAAATAACATGACTATATGTTTAGCTTATAGTAATGTTTTTTCACTGGGGTACACAGTCACTTAAATGCATTTTAATGACCCTGGGTGTTGTACTTTCTTATCGCTAGTCACAAAGGTAAAACAAAATGAGCTAGTATTGAGCCTCACTTTCAGCCTAAGACATTACTCTTCCAGTCACTTTGGGAAAAAAACACTTAAGTGGCAGATCCATAAACATACCGAGTAGCAGTTAACAGATGAGACCAAATAAATAAATAAATAAATAAATAAATAAATAAATAAAAATCTGTATCTATACAAGATATTTGTATGCTTGTCTGTGAGGCCATCTGTCTGCATGTCAGTCTCAGTCCATTTGTTCAAGAACTCCTCCTAAACAGAAAAGCTGGGACTACCAAATTTGGTGTGTAGCTTCCTCCTATCCTTACTTAAAGCAAGGCCAGGGTTTGGTTGTGTCAAGAAAATAGGAAGTACCGAGAATGGGATGCTTTCCATAACATGAAAGGGGAGAGGCATAGAGAGGAGGGACACAATACCGAGCAGCTATGTCTAGACTATGATTTATTTTCGAATGAGGCTATGCAAATTGTGGGTCTTTCGAAAGTGAAAATAATCTGGATGCGTGTTTTTTCCCAGGAAAAAAAACCCTTTTTCGAAAAACCGCTCTTCCTTAAAAACTGAGGTTTATGCAGTTTTTTGAAAAAGAGGTTTTTTCCCCCTGAAAAAACCGCATCCAGACTGCTTTTGAAAGTGAGATCAGAAGAAGCTCTTTCGTAAATAAAGCGTAGATTAGATGTACCTAGAGTGACCACGGGGGCAGTAAGCCACAGGGGAGAGCTATATTGCAGAGACACCACTGGGTGCAGCTGTACAACCAAGAGAATGGCTAGCGGAACTGGAGCTCTGCTATCTTGCCTACCAGCAGACCGGGTAGCCCTAAATCCCTTCTGCTGCCCCAACCCTTGGCAGCTTGGGGGGGGGGGGGGGGGGGGGGAAGGGAGGAGGAAGGGAGAAGTGTGCTAGGAGCTGACAGAAGGCCTATGCTGGCGAGAGGAGAGAAAGTCTGCCAGATGGGACCCTCTACCCTGAGCCCCTCCACACCACCCAACCCTCACTCCCTCTCTTACCCAGACCCCCAGCCTCCTGCCCTAGGGCACATCCCCAAGGCCCTGCCCTGACTCTTGCATACCCTTGCCCCACCAGCCTTCTGCCTTGGACAGTCTGGACAATGCTAGGTAAGTCTTCTAGTACAAGATATAGTTTTGCTTGAGCTCAGTGGTATTCCTTAATAGCTGCTCATGCTGCAAAAGTACGACACCATTTCAAAAATTGATTTATTTTCTTAAAAAACATAGTACCTTGTAGTAATTGTTGAACACTTTCATTTCCCATTTGTAAAGCTGTGAATCCCTGCAGTGAGACAATTGATGGATCACATCCAGAGCTCAATAACAATCTGCATGTCTGCAGATGGCCACAATGTGCAGCTCTATGCAGAGAAGTCTGACCAAGACTGTCCAATGCATTAACCTAAAGAGAACATTGAATCTTAAGAATATAGTTTTATAGGATTGAAGACCATCAAGGAACTTATTTTCATAAATGATAGGTGGAAGTTCACAATGAGCATTTGTGTCAGTTTGGACCCCAGGACCCATGAAGGAGAATCTTGATTTTCATTTAAGAAACATTTGTAATTCATTTCCATGAAAAGGATAGCCTAGAACATGTGAAAAATGTATGCTATTTGCTACCCATGAATACAACAAGTAGCTGTGCTTCTATTCTATAGCAAAAGGATCGTGGGCACCCAAGGACCCTACAGCCCTTAGCCTCCAATACATTTATTTAAAACAAAACAGTAAAGCTGGGGTGCTACCCAGAAAATTATTTGACTAATCATTTCCAAAATGTTTAAGTAGTGCCAGTTCAAACAGTCACAGAATGACAGACAGAAATCACTGGTAGCTAGAGATGTTGGCATAAATTAATTCGCTGATCCTTCATTAAATTTCAAGGGCAACTATGCCTAACAATTTTAACTCTGTGATGTTGGGACTAACCCAAGCAGCTGCTGTGCTAATAGTGTGCCTGCCATTGCTGCAGAAGCTGCTGCAAGACCACCACCATTCCGGCATTTCACGAGTACTGCCAGGAGCATGTGAAGAACATACAACTGTCTCCCTGGCCTGGTCTACACTAGATGAGCCATTACTGCCTGGCTTCCTTCCTGTTACAGCTCTTCCTTTCTGGTGCACGGAACTTGCCTGGAGCAGGAAGCAAAACTAACAGGCAGGAGGCAGCTCTTGAGTACTGGGGGGGGTCATTCGTCCCCTGGAAATGCTAAGCCAGATCTGCTGCTTTGCCTCCCTTCAGCACAGTCCCCGCTCCACTCTCTGGGCTCCTTAGCCCTCCCTCGGGGCTGTGTATACAGGGGTGCCAGAAATGTACACTGTGAGGGAAGTGAGTGGAAGCCAGTCCCAAAAAGCAGCATGGACCAGGACACTGCTTCCTGCAGCTCCCACTGACCGGGAACAGAGATCTTCAGCCAGCGGGAGCTGCAATCACCCATAGCTGCGGAGGTACAGGGAAACAAAGTGTCTCGCGGTCAGCTAGCAACTTGTCCTTACAAGCCACAACCCAGTGTTTTAAAACCCTTGTTTCAGAGTAATAATTCCCATTCCACATGGCAAATAGTTCACTTAACTGAGAATGGTACCTCTACTCTGCTCTCGCCCACAGCATCTATGGGAGTCCCCAGCTGATCCCAGGTTCCGCTGAAATGCTGCGTGGAACCGGGGTCGGCTGAGGAGTCCCCGCTGACCCCAGGCTCCACGGCTTTGACATGTACAAGTGCTCCTGCTGGGGACGCTTGTACATTCCAAAGCAGGCACCCATGTACAGCCCAAAGTCAGCAGGACTTCCCGCTGGCCCCAGGCTGTACGCGGAGTTCCACATTCCTCCTTTGAAATGTACAAGAGCCCCCACTGGGCTCTTGTACATTTCAAAGGAGGAATGCAGAAATACCTATCGATTAGTCGAGTAGTCGATGCCATCGACTACTCAACTAATCAATTAACTGCATTTTAACATCCCTAAACTCAACCATAAAACTAGCTTTGTATCTTTCTCAAGACTTCTCTCAACAGCCATGTCAGAAGTCCTACATCAGGAGTGGGCAATAATTTTTGATATGGGGCCATTCCAAGAATTTGGAAAGCTGTCAAGGGCTGCACTTTTCCATGATATTAAGGGAGGAGGTGCAGGGTCTGGGATGGAGGGTAGGCGGAGAAAGAAGTTTGCGGTAAGGGACTGGGGTGCAGGTGGTGTGGGATCTGGGAGTTTGGGGTGAAGGAGATGTTTGTGACATGGGGCAGGGGACTGGAGTGCAGGAGGGGTGCAGGGTTTGAGTTGTGACCTGGGACAGAGGATTTAGATTATGTGAGGGAGGAGGGACAGGCTGTGATGCCAGAGGCAGGCTCTGGCCGGGAGACTTACCTGGGTGACTCCCGGCCAGCAGCCCAGCAGGATGCTCAGGCAGGGGCCATGTGGGTCTGTGAATAGCTGAGAGCCTGAGGGGAGAGGGAGACGGGTGATGTGTGCTGCCCATTCTTCAAACAGGCAGCTCCCATTGGCCAGTTTCCAGCCACTAGGATTGTGCTAAGGGGCAGGGGCAGGGGCAGCACACATAGCCTTTTCCCCTTCCCTGGGCTTGCAGATGTTCAGACACAAACAGGATCCTCACAGCCACTTTTCTGAGTGGTGTGGGGGAAGCAGGGAGCCTGCCTGAGGCTCCCCGCTGTGTTGATAGCCAAATTTGGTGGCTTGGTGGGCCAGATGTGGCCATGGGCTATATTTTGCCCAGCCCTATCATCACATTCCAAAAGTCAGAATTGTAAGTCTATTTTAGCAGTCTTGTACAATGTGATTACATTAAGTGGCACATCCTATTTCCATACTTTCTCTATGTGAAAACTTGACTCATTGCATTTTGGTCATCACAGCTGGGCAACATCTTGACCTTGACCTTAATTTTATTGCCAGTGACACCATTTTATTTTGTCTCCATTTTATCTTCCAATTTAAGCCCCAGATCTCTTACATACTATTCTTCTAACTAGTTTATTTGCCACCTTCTGTCTTTGTTTTTTGTAAAATGATTTCACAATTTTATTGCTTTCAATTAAGCACCAAATACATCTTTTTTCTGTGTTTAGGGAATTAGTGATTAGTAAAACTTCAGGACTGTGTGTGTTAAAATATTACAAATTCATCAAGTCTATAGACATCAATTTATTCAAGTACTGGTTGGACGTCCCTGGTCAAACACCCTTGAGACCTAACTGATTCCAAACCAGGGAGTTTGCCAGACCAGGGAAGGTCAAGGCCCTGTCTGCGCTCAGCTCTGGCCACCAGGCTCCCTGCCCCTAGGCTCTGCTCCTGGCCACTGCTCCTGGCCTCCAGCCCTGGATGCTGGTGCCCCACAGCCTGGCTCCCAGCCCCTATTATCTGCTTCCTCCACCAGGCTTCTGCCATTGGCCCCAGCAGTTGAGCTCTTACTGCAGCCTCCCCCCCCCCCGCTCTTCCCCAGCTCTCTTCCCAGCCACTGGCAGGCTGTTTTGTCCTGGAACATCCCTGGGGCCTGGTCCTGCTGTGCCAGTTTTTCCCAAGGGCTCCAACTCTGGAGTACCCAGAGTACCCAACCATGCCAGACCAAGGATATTGCTGCACAAGATAGTCCTGGACTAAAGAGGTTCAACCTATATGTATATCATCTGTGTTGCGTATAAAAACATGTATACTTACAAAACCTAATTCTATGCACAATGCTGAATTTACAACTGCTGTCTGTCTACTTTGTGCTACATTACACCTTACAGATAATTCTAGGAGAAAAAATATAGGAAGTAATTCATACCTTCGCTTCATGCTTCACAATCACTTCAACTACATCATTATGAGCTTTTTCTGATGCCACGTGAAGAGGTGTCAAAAATCTGTTAAAAAAAATTACAATTAACCTACATGCCATGAAATCATCCTGAAAAAGTAACACACCCATCCACAGCACTCACTCTTTTGTCTTTTCATTGATGTTGGCTCCTTTTCTCAGAAGTAATTCACAAACTTGCTTTCTCTTAGGATATGGGGATGCAGCAGCACAGTGCTAAATATTTCAAAATTGCAGCATTAATAACGTTCTTGTTATATACAACATTTTATTACTTGGTAATCAACTGCAAACTACAGAAAGATCCTGTGTCAGGAATTGCTAGAACAGACCCATGCAGAGTACTATTGATTTCAATGGGCCATACATATGGGTTCAGAAATTTGCATTACAATTTTCCAACACATCATTTAACTAAATTTTTAACACTAACTCATAGATTCTAATGCCAGAAGGGACTGCCTACTCTGAACACCTGTATAACATAATAATATGGGGAAAATTAATAAACATAGAACCAGTAAACTGAAAAATAATGTTCTGTGTTTCCCTTTGTTAGCTTAACAGAACTGTAGTTAGACAAACCAGGTAAAAAGAGGTTACTCACCTTGTGCAATAATTGGAGTTCTTTGAGATGCAAGTCCTAGTGGTTGCTCCACTTTAGGTGATGGTGGTGGTGTGAGCTGATGCAATCTATTCCAGATTTAAGGTAGCAGTGTCCATGTGGGTCATGCACGTGCAGTAGGAGTCTTGAGACGCCAACAGCATTGCAAATAGTGTGTGCGTGACCTGAGGCCTCCAGTTTCTTCTCTACCGTAAAATCTGTATTGGTAATTCTAAAGTAGAGGGGAAGAGGGCAGGTAGTGGAGCACCCACAGGGACTCACTTCTCAAAGAACTCCAGGTACTGCAACAGGTGAGTGTAAGCCACCCGGCTTAATCCTGGAGCTTGGGCCTGTGCTCAGGCTAGTAAACAACCCCCCAAAAGTCCTCTTTAAGCCCAGGCCCTGAGTACACGGTGGGACAGTCAGACAAAACCACAGTGGTTCAGTAGTTCATTAAGGCAGCCCAGGCCCTGGTGCAGGGCAGGGCAGGGCAGGCAAACAAGCTGAAGTTCAAAAGTTTAGGTAGGCCCAGACACTGGTGCAGGTAAACAAACAGAAGTTCACTTGCAGGAGAGGGGGAGACTTCCACCCAGGGTGTGGGGTGGCAGGGGGGACGTGGGCCCTCCCTACTCCACTGCATCCCAGCCCAGAGTCCTGGCAGAGGCAGGACTGACTGCCACTGGAGTAAGCGGGGATCCTGGCTGCAACATGTTGACTCACTTGAATATAATGAGATCAGCCTGACTATTGTTGGCTTTCCCTGGGCTACTTCCAAACTCCTCCTCGGAGTACACCTGGCCCTACTGTCGTGGCAGGTTCTTAGGGTCATCGGGGTCTGAACCCTCTGGCAGGGTTAGAAAGGTCTCCTCTTTGGTATAGTGGCCTGGCAGTCTGGTCCAGTCCTCAGGCTCAGCAAGGTCTTCAATGGCATCCCAACTGAAAGAGCTTAAGGCAGGCCACTGCTTCCTCCAATAAATTGGGCCCTCACTAAGCTCCTGGACTGAGCTTTTATACTACTTGTTCTGCCCCTTGTCTTCCAGAGAGTTAAAGGGGCAGGACAAGGCTTGGCCCACCCGGATTCAGAGAGTGGTCTTCCCTCTCTGGGTCAGTGAGTAGCCACTAAGTAGCATATTTTTCTTCTCCAAGTGGAGTCCCAGTGAGTGCTCCACTTTATGTGACTATACAGCAGTGTCCCTTTGATTCTTGGGGAGGGAGGGAGATTTGGATTCATGTGAGCAAGGTAAGTACTGTGACATCAGCCTCTGCATCATTTCCGTAGTCTTCTGTGATTGCATATAATTTTGTGAACATGTGGGTAGAGGTCCAAGTGGCTGCCTTGCAAATTTCTATTAAAGGTACATTATTAAAGAACACTATGGAAGTTGAAATGGATCTCAAGGAGTGTGTTTTAATGTGTTCAGGTGGTTCAGCATTCCTGATCTGATAGCATATGTGAATGCATGTGAAAATCCATTCTGAGAGTCGATGAGTAGACATAGCCTCCCCTTTGGAATGCTCTGTAGTTGAAATGAAGAGTCTAGGGGTTTTCCAGAATGGTTTTGTTCTCTCACGCTAAACACTAGCATTCTTCTGACGTCTAGAGCAGACTTCATGGGATTACCGTGAGGCTTAGGGTAAATTGTTGGGAGGTGAATCCGTTGATTCAAGTAGAATTCAGGGGTTATTTTTGGTAAGAACTTTAGGTATGTAGAAAAAGTGACATTTTCTTTGAAAAATGTAGTATAAAGGGGGTCAATCACGAGTGCTACTCTCTCACTCGGCCTTCTGGCTGAAGTAATGGCAACTAGGAATGCCACTTTAATTGATAAATGGAGTAGTGAACCAGTGGTGAGCGGTTCAAAAGGTGGTCTGATGCACAGTACCAAGGCCCTTTAGGAACTGTTTGATCATTGGGAGAGCAAACATTGATGTTCCATCTGTCTTGTGATGGAATGCTGAAATGGACATGAGGTGGACTCAAACTGAGCTCATGGATAAGCCAGCACTTTTGAGCTCGAACAGGTATTCCAAGATCACTGGCTCTGGTACTGATTCATTTGCCAACTGTATTCCTTGGCATCAAGTGAAGAATCACTTCTATTTCTGTGGGTAAGTTTTTCCAAGTATTAATTTTCCTGCTATTCAGAGCAGGTTATTTCGTTACAATGGAACCATCCAGGAGCCATACTTATAGATGGAGTTCCTCCTTGTCTGGATAGTGAGTTTGTCTGTTGTGCTGAGAGAGCAGAGCTGTTTGGCAAATGAGAACTCTCAGTGCACATAACGCTGTGCATAATAGGTAAGGATATCATGCCTGTCCGGGCCAATTTGGGACTATGAAAATCTCTTTGGTCTTGTCCTTTGGATTTTATAAATCATATGCACTATCACTGGTATTAGTTAGAATGCACACAGAAATGGGGCCTTCCATTTGAGCAGGAAAACATTCCCCAGCAATCATTGCCCCCATCCCACTCTTGAGCAGAACAATGGGAATTTTCAGTTTGTTGGGAATATGAACAGGTCAATGGTGGGTGTGCCCTTTCTGCAGAACATTGAGCTGAGAACCTCTCCATTCATCTGCCATTCTTGGTCTTGGGAGAAGTACCCGCTGAGTATATCCGCTGTCACATTGTAGTTGCCTGACAGATAATATGCTAAGAAGTTGCTGTTGCGCTATATGCACCAATTCCACCATTTCATGACTTCTGTGCACAGAGTGCGGTCTCCTCCTTGTCTATTTATGTGAAACATGCAGACAATGTTGTTGGTCATCACCTGAGTTGACTTGTTCTGTATGAGAGGAAGTAAGCACCTGCAGGCATTGCATATGGTGTGCAGTTCTAGCAGATTGATGTGTTGGTGGGTCTCTTCTGGAGATCATTTGCTCTTTGACCCACGTGCACTCCCTACCCTCAGGAAAGCATCTGCGGGGATTGCAGTGGTTGGGTGCTCCTGTAGGAAAGGGATATTTCTATACACAATTTGTGGCCTTGACCACCATTGGAGAAGATTCAACACATTCGTTGGGACAGTGAGTCTTTTGTGTAAGCAGTGTATGTTATTGGAATGCAAATTGTGCTTAGCCATCCTTATAGGCATTGCATGTGTAATCCATTTTAAGCCAGAAATCCTTTTTCCCCATTGGGCTCTAGCTTTAGGTATATGTCAGGATTGGCCATCTGAAATGGGCATAGCATTGCAGCAGGATTAGCAGTGTTTGAAATGTGGGAACCTTGGCATCTTCACTAATAACTATCCTGTAAGGGGAGAGTGTCTAATGGACTAACAAGGCAAAAAAAATAATAAAAAATTCTATATGAATATCTAAGCAAATATCTCAACTCTTAACTATCAAACTATGATTTTTTCTAATAGTTTTAGGTGTGGTGAAGCACTGCCCCTGAGCTTCTTCTGCAGCCAAGGATGGATGAGAAAGAACTGGAGGGGTTGGGTTGTATGCGAACTACTCTTTTCTACTGCATGTGTGTGACTTGCGCAGACACTATCACCTTAAATCTCTGACTGACAGTACTGGGATGCACTACCACATAAAGTGATGCACCCACAGGGACTCCATTCAAATAAGAACAAGATGATATATCTGAGAAGAGAAAATATCTTAAGTCCTCTCTCACCGTTGAAAACATGCAATATTGCAAATCTACTGCTGATACATGAGCTTGTGAGGAATACTTTTAAACTGGGAGACATTATCCTGTAACAATGTCCTATTACAATATCATGATTTCTGTTCTACTAAATGGCTGGTGCAGACTGTCACTGTATCTTGTGAGTTCTTCCAGTAATAAAACAACTATTAAACCACTGTGATAAGAACATAAGACCGGCCGGTATGGCCAGTCCATCTAGGACCATCCAGCCCAGTATCTTGTCTGCTGACAGTGGCCAATACTAGGTGTCCCAGAGGGAGGGAACATAACAGGCAATCCTCACATGACCCCTCTCCTGCCACCCATTTACAGATGGAGGCTAGGGACACCATTCCTACTCATCCTGGCTAGCAGCCATTAATGGACCTAACCTCCATTAATCTATCTAGCTCTTTTTTAAAACCCTGTTAAAGTCCTAGTCTTCACCACATCCTCTGGCAAGGAGTTCCACAGGCTGACTTTTACACTTAAATTAACTTAAAGAACAGTCCTGTTAATTACTTCAACCAGAGTAGACTAATACTTTTAAGCTTACTTCTAGTGGATTAGTAATTAATATATAAATAACTAGAGGCAAAGGTCTTAAAAATGGTACATAAATACACGAAAGGTATATATGAACACTTTGATTAAACTCATCTGAAAGGGCACGTCTGCACAGCAGAGCTAAGCCGAAATAAGCTGCACAACTTGATACGTCAATTGCATAGCTTACATTGAAATTGCTTATTTCATCTTGTGCCGCTGTCTACACAGTAGGAAGTCCAAGGGAGAGCACTCTTCTTCCGATTTCTTTTACGCCTTGTAAAATGAGGGTTACAGAAGTTGCAGTAAGAAGTCCTCCAGCTCAACATTATGTCAAAATAACTACTTGTAGTGTAGTCATGGACGGACTATGTTATTTCGGAATAAGTGGTACTTCCCATCCTACATCTTACCTTTAGAGCACCTATACTCAGGGCTCGACAAATAATGCAATCTACTTGCCCATGGCGAGTAGATTGCAACCCGGAACAGCCGGGTTCAGGCGATCTGCGCATGCACAGATCACCGGACAGCACGGCTGGCGAGCGGGGCTCACCGCGGTTCGGCGAGCCCTGCCTATACTCCTATAACCCAGCAATCAACCACAAGCTGTCTTCATCTAACTGTTCCAGAATAGAAAATTACAACCATGAATCAGGTGAAGTGTATTGTCCATAACTACCACAAAGCTATGTTTATATGTCTGTTTGGTATATCTTGATAGGTTATCAAAGTTGATACCAACGCAAAAAACCCTCTATTAATGTATGGGTGAAAATTCTCAGTATAGCCCATTTAATTGAAGTGGACAAAGTTTAGTATAACAATATCGAGAACTTTGAGAATCTTGACATCTATGTTAATTACAGAGTGGGATCAATATTGTCCTATTTCCTCATTTGTAAAATGAAGATAGTTTCAATACCCATAGTAAAGAAAGTAAGGGCCAGATATTTAAACATTGCAGCCCAGAGCATTGCAACAGCTAAGTGTCATTTTCAAAAGATTTAGTCATTTAGGAGCCAGAATCTCTTTGGAATCAGTGGGATTTTGGCTTCTAATCTCTTTTGAAGATGAGACTTAGGCTCGTAGATCCATTAGGTGTTGCAACTCTGAGCACAGCAATGCCTGAGTACCTTTAAAAATCTGTCTAAAGTGCTTGTTTTAAAGCACTTAAGGTACATCTGCACAGCAGTTTTATTTCTGAATAACTGACATTATTCCGAAATAACATGGTCCGTCCATGACTACACTACAAGCAGTTATTTTGACAATGTCGAGTAGAGGACTTCTTACTCCAACTTCCATAACCCTCATTTTACAAGGAGTAAGAGAAGTTGGAAGAAGAGTGCTCTCCTTTGGACTTCCTGCTGTGTAGACAGTGGCACAAGCTGAAATAAGCTATTTCAATGTAAGCTACGCAATTGACGTAGCTCAAGTTGTGCAGTTTATTTCGGCTTTAGCTCTGTGTGGACGTGCCCTTTGAGATGAGTTTAATGTCACATGGGCACCTGTACCAGAGGTTACAGAACATATATTTCTACACTTTTCACCCAATATCTTATCTTTAGAGCACATATACTCCTATACCCCAGCAATTAACCACAAGCTGGTCTGTCTTTATCTAATAGTTCCAGAATAGAAAATTACAATCACGAACCAGGTGGAGGTGTATTGTCTATAACTATCACAAAGCTATATTTATATGTCTGTTTGGTATATCTTGATAGGTTATCAAAGTTGATACCAAGATAAAAAACCTTCTATTAATTTATGGGTGAAGATTCTCAGAATAGCCCATTTAATTGAGGTGGACAAAGTTTGGTATAACAGTACCTAGAACTTTGAGAATCTTGATGTCTATGTTAATTACAGAGCTGGATCAATAGTTTGTACAGACTGGATAAAATCCTCACCCCACTGATATCAATGAGAGTTTTGCCACTGACCACAATCTAGTCAGGATTTTGCCCATTTTACTTCTTTGACTTGCGAATTGGTACAGTAAGAGCAGTTTTAGGTTTGGTGACTGAACTCATAAAATTATTCAGGATTAGCTAGCAACAAAATTTATTTTATTACTTGTATAAATATGTTAGGAAATGTCATTTGGGGCTCTTAATATTTTCATAGACATTCTGAAGTAAATGCATCCCTGGTCAAGAAAAAGGCGAGGGAATTATACTATAGGTTAGACCTCCCTGGTTTGACACCCTCCAGACCGGACTGGTCCCAGATGAGTATTTTTCCAGACCAGGGAAAAAGTCATTTCAGGCTTCCTACTGTGGCCTTCCCCCTACATTGCACCCCCTGACCTCTGACCCCCCCTTCGCAGACCAGCTACACTCGCCAACCCCCCTCTCTCTGGGGGTAAGTGTCTGGCAAGGGGGGAGAGAGCAGGAGCAGGCTGGAGGTGCAGGGTCTCGGTCAAGAGAGTGTGTGGGGTGGGGGGTCTAGGGACGCAAGGAAGGTGGGAGGTCATGCAGCTCTTGGCCCCCCTGAAAAAGTGAAGCAAACATCTACAAATATAGTTACAAAAGCCATCTGAAGAGTTTAGAAACTGCAGATGACAGTAACAACCTAAAGAAGTGAAACTAATATGTAGAAGAAAACTTAGAAACTCAAGTATTCAGTGGATTTAGACAAGATGACAAACTGATAGACAAAAACTGGGTATAACCTTTAATTGATATATTAGTGAACTATCCTGCAAGTCTTAAAAGGAAATGTGAAAATTTAAATTACAAAGGATACTCTAAATGCATTACCCAGATAACTTATTGTACACTAGAGTCGACTTTCCAGTTTTTGAGATCTTGACTTAGTAAAGACTGGCCTTTGTTTATTTAAAGCATTGCCCAATATGTTTCAATTAGCCCACCACACATCTTAAACCATTAAAACGTTTGAAATATTACCAATGCTGTTTCATGAGTTTGAGGATGCTTGAAATTCACAGTTTCCAGTGAAAGGTGTTTTTTGATGCGAGCTACATCTGATTCTCGTGCTGCCTGTAGCAGGGAGTGACCTTTGAATTCATCTAGAAATAAAAAGATCACATTCTTTATAGATCTGGGAAGTATTACGGGAATTGCTTGCTTCTAGTAGAGGAAATGCTTCTCTCAGTAAATGGCAGCAGATTTTAATTTCTTGTACATGGGCTCATTATATGGATGCAGGCCAGCACTTTAAGTACTCCAGAAAAATTACTACTTCATCCATGCAGAGGCTGAACGTGAGAATTCCTTAGCTATGCCAAACAGAGCTCATGTCTCAATTCTCCACTTTAGAAGCTGAAAGAAAGCAATAGCATTTCACTTTCAGAACAAAAGTATTCAGAGTTTTAAGTAATTATGCTGCTTTTATTTTTATTTTGTTCAAATTAACTTTGCTGAAGAGAAATCCTGCCATGATGTTGCTATGAATAGGTTTTTGGAAAGATCATAGTGAGAAGTGGGGAAGCAGCAGGAAGAAAATGTTTTAAGATCATAAAATCTTCAGGCAGGCATTACATAACTGTTTGTAAAATATAAACATGTTATCCCAAACTTGATATCAGTGAGATACGGTTTATGAAATTTAAGGGCCATATTACAAAAAACCCTGATAAACTGGAGATGAGCAACAAAATGCTATCTATCCCTATTGAGTTTCACATTCACTTTATACTCACATGCCAATCGTTCTTTTAATTGAGGTGTTGGGGCCAAATCAATGGTGCTTTTATTGTGACAGTTCAACAGTGTTGGATCAGCACCATAACTTAGCAAGAGAGAACATACTTCCACTCTGTTCTTGGAAGCGGCTTCATGCAGAGGAGTGAACTGCCAGAGATCCATAGCATTCACACATGCTCCATGCTAGGAGAGTTACAAACACAAGCAGATTATTAAAGAAAGATAGCAATTATTAATTCTGACAAAGCAGATAGCAAGATCAAGTATAATTACATATAGGCAGACCGTTTCCAAGATTTTTCCAGAAATATCTCTGTTATAAGTATGTATACAACTCCTGTTAACATAATATCAGAGTGAATTTATCCTTACAACGTATCTGTAAGGTAGGGCAGTATTACTCTCCCATTTTAATGATGGGGAAGTGAGGCACAAAGAGAATAAAGGTCTAGTCTACACCAGAAAATTAGATTGGCATAAAGACATCCCTCACAGGTATGAAAAATCCACACCCTGAGTGACACAGCTAAAATGATGTAAATTCCAGGGCAGACAGTGCTAGGTCAACAAAAGAATTCCAGCTCTTGAGGAGGTGAATTACCTATTCTAACAGAACCCAACCTTTTAGCACAAGTAATGTCTACACTGAAGTGCTGCAACATGGTAACTGCTGCTGTAGCATCTAACATGCTGCTGTAGCATTTTAAGTGTAGATAAGCCTTACGTGACTTGCCCAAGTCACAAGGAAAGCCAGTGTTGGAGTAAGGAATTAAGCCTAGGTCTCAAGCTCTAGGCTCTCTCTAGCCACTGTATCATCCTTCCTCTCACTATGATCACCACTATACTATCATCCTTCCATCATTCTCTATATAACTAAGTGGTTCCCTAACCTTAGTAAGAGCTACAATTTCCCAAGGAGGAGACAATTTTGTTGACACCTTGTAACAAAATGATATTAGTCTGAACACAAGACAATGTTTAGAAACTCGGCTGCTTCAAGGCAACTTCTAGTTACGCTAAGGATCACCATTTCTAAAAATTAACCTTTATATATTACATAAAATAGTGTACTGCAACTCTAATTCTCACCCTGTCATTTGCCCTCAAATGCTGTGAAGCTCTTCCTTTGTTACAAATTGTCAGAAAAAATAAATCTGCTAATGCAGCAAGAACATTCTTATTTAATAGTTTGAATTTTAAGCTAGTTTTAAAAGATACATAATTTCAAAATGATTTGTAGATTCTTTCATCACACAGCAAAATATAATAAGACTGGGATAAGAAATATAACAACATTGATTAAACATACTCATTATTTTGTCCTGGGTATCTACTACAGTTACATATTTTTCCTTCTAAAAATTAAAAGTCATAATGCATCTACTTTTATACTTACCTGCAATTTTAAACTATCAAAAAAATCTTGTGGTAAAAATCCAAGATAAATTAAGATTTTAAATAGTTATTAGTTACATAAGGAGGGAAAACATTGTATTAAAAAATTGTATTAAAAATCCTGTAAGTGCCAAGTTAAGGTTAAACCTAAACATCTTATACATGCAAATACATTTTTAGTCTATCAGATTAAGATGTCATGCCAGTGCCTTCCATTGCAGAGAACTGTGTTATCTGTGCCTACATTAGACACATTTATTTTTTGTAAGGACAGTACAAAAATGCACTTTATATTGCTTGCTTATTAAATCAAAATTTTTAATTTTTCTGGATTTTTACATGCATGTGCAGTAAAACCTGAGTTACAAATACCTTGAGAATGAAGGTTGCTTGTGACTCTGAAACATTCATTACACTGAACAAAACATTATGGGCTGATCTTTCAAAAGTTTTCAACTAAACACTGACTTCAAAGGAAAAGGCTGCTTTTCCTTTTTTAGTAATTTACATTTAACACAGTACTGTACTGTATTTGCTTTTATTTTACTTTTTATTTATTTATTTATTTAATTTGTGGTCTCTGCTGTTGCCTGATGTGTACGCACACTGCTGTGTCAATCAGAGCTCTACTGGTTTCAAATAGGACTCCACCAATAAGCACTGCTATGCCCGCATGCAAGCAGTTTCAGGATTAGTGCCTTATTAGGTATAGGGGTGGAACGAGACTTTCAAATCTCCTCTACAAATTCGCTAGAACTTTGTTTATATCTAGAGTGCTAGAACTATTGGGCTGGTATTTCTACAATATTTTAAAACCCTAATAATCCTAGCACTATCCTAATTTTACAAGCTATCATGATACCTCTGTAATGTGTTCATCTACTGACTTCCCACTACAACTCCATCTTGATATGATCAGTTCAAGTTTTACAGTGGCAATGCATTTCTATAACCCTATTATAGAGCACACTCTAACTTAGCCTGAGCAGGAGAATGTAGTTAGTGTACATTTATCAATTTGTTCTATTAACCCTGACTGCCTATTTAAATAATTTTAAATACAAGAAGATAAGTGACAAAACCCAGGAACAATTAAATTAAATACCAACCTTTACTAGAAGTTCTGTTACTTCATAATGACCATAGGAACAGGCATTGTGAAGAGGAACCAAATCTCTAAGCAGTCAGGGTGGAAAGAAAGAACGTGATTATGGATTATGAAACTCAGTAAATTACAAATAAAGTATGTAGCATTCTTACAATTCTAAAAAATAAAAAGCCCAGCTCTCCCACTGAAAATGGATGGAGAAAAGAGGCATGAGGAAAATAACCTTTAAGATTATTGGAATCAATGTCTGTTTAACCAATCACAATAAATTGTGCAATGAATTACCTAGTCACATGGAAATTGTATTATTTTGATTATAAGTGACTCAGTCCCAGAGATTTTATGAAATTAAACAGTAATTACACAAAAAAGAAAACATTTTATTAACGTAAGGAAGGGATAAAGCAAAATTACTATCTAAAAAGTTGTGTCGCATATTTTCTTTAGAATGTTAAAGAAGTCTGATTGGTTAGTGTTAATATCACTGAGCAAGATTTTATACTGCACATTTAAGAACACAGAAAAGACGCTGCCTCCATAGGGAGGAAAAACTAAGGTGGTTTAACGCGCTGGTCCTCCTGATCATAAGCTGTTCTGGAGGCTGAAGAGGCACCTTGTGTAACTGTCTCCTTTACTGTAAATCTCATTGCAAGGGTAGCAAAGGAGGACTAACAAAGGTTTCCAATTTACAAGGGCCTAGCAACACCTTTATCCGGTAGCTTTTCTGAAGTAATACATTTATTAAAGACTTAATATGATTCTAATTTTTTTTAAATAATTTCAGCCTATTTAGCTGAGATCTTTAAAAAAAGGTTTCAAGAGATTAAATATTTCCTATAAATGTATATGAACTTCGCATCTTTCAATTAGTATTTCCATAGTTAGCAGAAGTCCCTTTTGTAGTAAGTGACTGCTTAGAAATATATTATTCAGGTTTAGTGTTTGGGAAACACCTTTTAAAAATGAGAAATCATGGGAAACCAATGAGAATTTTTTTTTTGAGTGAAATGAAATCTTCAAAGACAAATGAAAACTGAACCAACCACAGAGGTGTACTGAAATTAGGTAAGTATGGTCTGAAAACACTTTTAAAAAAATAAGCCGTTTTAAGAGTTTTGGACATAAGCAAGGTGCCAGTTCATTTCTTAGAATGAATCATGTTTTACAAATGATTCAGTAATAGTTTTGCTGCTTTGCAGGTTAACTCATAAGGTTGAGACAAAAATAAGGTGGTCACAATTATGAAGTTAGAGATGGCACCTCCGCCTCAACTCTGAATTTTCTGACACTTGATCAGGTCAAGTTTTTTGTTTGTTTATTTTTTTTTTTAAACTTTAGCTATCTTTTTTGCATATATAGGTATGTTCTGAACACAAGTGAAAGACAAACTCACCCTTTATCCTTGGCATGTACATCTGCTCCATGCTGTAGTAACAGCTGCACAATCTTAACACGGTTATACCCAGCTGCTAAGTGTAATGGAGTTGACTGGAAAGACAGAATGAATTTACAATAATAAGTTCAATTATTAACCAATCAAGCATTGTGAAATATGAAAGAATTACTACTAATAAAATTATGAGTCCTCAAAATATTTGTACCATCAGTAGAGAGTGAACATTTGAATAGTTATTAAATAGTATTTCTGCAAAGGACATATTTTCCTTACCTGCTCACTTTTTTCCCCCCCCATGTGATCTGCTTATCATCAATACACATTGCAAGGTTTTACTCAACACTACTGCACATTCAAGACTAACAACATCATTGTGACAGATTTTTGGGCTTTGCAGTCAGTTCCTACTTCTTCTCAATTTAATCTTTCCACAGATATACCAAAGCCCTCCCTGATGCTTCCTTTGTGACTTGGCTGTTACCAGTGTCTATTGTTGGCTTACGAACAGTTCTCTTTACCAAGTGACATGAAGTTTAGAAATAAGCCACTGTGATAGTTAACTGTGCTGGAGAGAAGAGTGTGATTACATATAGAACAAAGAGAAAAACTTCACCTTATCCTGCACCTGAATTCCCAAGGCAGACGACTTTGCTCTATGATCTGTTCAAGATGCATGAGAGTGTTTAGTGAGGAGTACCCTGCAATAGGCCTGAAGCAATAGGACTTGCAGAGATTTTATCTTCTTTCAACTTGAGGGGTTTGCACAGCTGGACCAGATTCAAGGTGGGGAAGTATTATTAATGATGCTTGGACACCTAAAAACTTCAGAGAGCTTTAAATATCCAACAGGAGGGTGTGTAACAAGAAACTGGCTTCAGGAAAACCTACAGAGTTAAAGGAATGAGCCTATGCAAATATCTAATAGGAACCATGACAGGGATATGGATAGTGACCTGAATATTCACGGAAGCCATAGGCTCAAACTGAAAGAATTTCAAAATTTTTTGGAAGGGAAATTTTGCTTTTTAAGCCAAGATACCCTTACTCTGCCAGCAGTAGGTCCATACCCTGTAAATGTAGCATTAACTCTATTCTAAAAAGAGGTAACAAAGACATTGACAAGTCTTGGGGACATAGCACATTGGTGGTGAAAAGAGCATAGGTACAAGTCTTCAACTCCTTGGCAACTATTAGGATCAAAGAGGGAAGACATTTGTTGTAACTCTGGCATCAGCACAGCGGCAGAGAAGATCAGTTTGCGTAAGAAAGGTGTCCCACCACTCCTCATTGATCCAGATGACATGTAAAAACTGGTGTATATGGCTCTTTAAGCAAAGAAGAAAAATATCCGACAGTTGCCACATAAGTGCATTCTGTCTTCTAACACCATTTTTTAAGTACAAGTTGAACATAACAAACCAAAAATCTGTCTCAAATGGCGATTTTAAATATGAAGAATTAAATCTAAATGTTAACATTTCAAAACAAAATGTCTTTAAATGTGGCTTTGAAAATAAATACCTTTCTGCCATCACTTGCATGACAGTTGACATTTAATGGTGTAAGAAGAGCCATCATCTTTTCTTCATTACCGCTCCTAGAAAAAGAAAAAAAAAAAAAAAGCTAGTTTAAACACACATGGGACATTGTGGCTAACCAATACTGTATAATACTACAACTTTAGTTGCTTTCAATATTTACAACGATACTCAAATAGCAGAAGCAACAAAACAGCTATTCGGAATGTTTCATGCCTACTAAACTTCTGCAAGAATTTCAAATTACACAGTATTAACATTGAAATATTACAAGCCAGTAGCTATTATGCATCACCTTTTGTCTAACATTTTCATCAACAAGGAACCATATGATTCTTCACAGAGAGTAGAGTCAAACATGCTATTTTTAAAATAAATTATCTACCTTTCCATAACTGTGGCTCATGTCCACTTCATTCTAGGTGTGGGCACGCCCACATGCAGTCAGATTTTTACCTTACCAGTATCCATAGGGTCAGCTGTGGCTCATCCTTGAGTGCTACACTCGTGTATCAGTATATCAAGTGCTGCTGACTATGACTCTTGGTTCTCAAAGAATAACAGTTATGAAAAAGTAGGCAATCAATTTTTCTTCTTCAAATACTTGCTCATCTTGATTCCACTTTAGGTGACTCACAAGGAGTGTCCACGGAGGTAGGCTCAGAGTTCAAGGTCATGGCAGCTTGCAGCACTGGTTTGTCAAAGCCAGCATTGTCTTGAGCTTGCTGTGAAAGTGCATAACGAGACGTGAACGTGTGGACAGATGACTAGGTTGCAGCCCTAGAGATTTCTTGGATTGGTACCTGCGCTAGGAACACTGCTGACTGTGCACCTTAGTGGAGCATGCTGTCAAGACCGGCAGAAGCGGATGAAGGCTGTGATCCAGGTTGAAATCATTTGACCAGACACTGGGCAACACTTTATTCTGTGTGCAACTGCTGGAAACAAACAACTGCAGTGATGCATGAAACAGTTCTGTGGTACCTATATAACGTGCCAGCACCCTACTGATAATCAGGGAGCGCAGTCTGCATTCCTCCTCAGATACACAAGATTTTGGAAAGAAGATGGGAAAGTGCATGTCCTGTCCCATATGAAGCCAGGAAACCATCTTAGGGAGAAACACCAGGTGTGGTCACAGCCAGACCATATTCTTGTAGAAAACCACATAGGGAAGTTCTGAAGTCAGTGCCCTGATCTCAGATTGAAAATGGAGTCTGCCCACAATGAAAAACCTGATCTTGGAATATGGAAATATTGGTTGGTGTTATATCAACCTTCCAGGAGAACAGCAGGAAACCAAAAGCTTGACGAGGTGCCCCTTGAACACTGACAGCATGAAATTCAGATCCCAGTGAGGAACCATTATGTTGTAAGCGAAGATTGACGTGCCTTGGAAGAAAGGGTAGAAAGCTGAAATAGAGGCCAGATGGACCCTGACAGATAAGGACAAACCTTGGAATCTAACGTGCAGCAGATAATCAAGAATTTCCTGCTGTGAGGCCTGGATACACTGTTCTGAGGTCCAGTATGTGAACCTTTTCCAATTGGTTAGAACCAATTTTCCAATAGATTAGTCACTCTGGTGGAGGGCTTTCTGCTCCCCAACAAGACTGCTAAACCCAGGCTGAGCATTGCTGTTTGCGTACATTTATCCACAATGTTGTCAAGTGCAGTGCCACCAGGTTTGGGCGCAGAAGGTTGCTGTGGTTCTAGATCAGCAGATCTAGCCAGAGCAGTAGCTGCAGCAGGGAGACTACTGAAAGACCAGTGTTGTGCCAAACCAGTGCTGGGTGAGGCCATGTGAGGGCTATTAGGATAACCTTCACCCTGATCTGTTTGATTTCACTAGGACTCTGACTCAACGGCACTTGCAGGAACTGTACATCAGAGCCTTCCCACCACAGGAGAAGAAATGCATCTGACAGGGAACCCCTGTCCATTCCCCAGATCAAACAGAATATGGAGCATTTCTTGGGCCAAGGGTCCTACTATCAAGCCAAGGATTCTAGTATCAAGCCAAGGACAGCTAGATATAACCCGGCACCCTAACCATTATGTTGTACCTTTTGGGGATGTAGACTGAAACCAGCCACATTTGCAGTGCCTGGGGATGAAGCCTGGCATGACTGATTATGTGACCCTACAACAGCAAACATCAGTGGACAGTGGATGGTTCTTCATATGGGAGATCAGGTCTGACATAGCCTGAAAACACTACTGCAAGGAAGACTGTAGCTCATGTGGAGTCAAGAGCAACCCAATGAAAGATTTACTGTACTGGCATTAAGGGGTAGGTTCTCATTTTATTAACCTACAGGTGCGTTCCACCTGTTGCAGATCGCAACAGGTGGAACGCACCAGACCAAGGCTCCTCTGTACTTGTTTCGGGACTGCCCTTGATGAGCCAGCCATGGACTCCAGGGTGTCTCAGGTAAGCAGCCACTGGTGCCATATAATATGTCAAAGCTCTTGTAGCCAATGAAGAGCAAAGAGAAGTGCCACAAATAAAAAATAAGGTCCACCCACAAAGAAACATCTGTGATCTTAGAATATGGAAATCCTTTAAGTTGAGGGCAGTGTACCAATCTCCCCAATCAGGGAAAGGGTGATAAAAGCCAGGGTAACCATGCAAAACTATTTTTTTAAAACATTTTTGAGTTGATGCAGGTCCAGAGTAGGGATGGAAATGTTGTTTAAAAAGTTAACCATTAACTGGTTAAACACTATGTTTAACTAGTTAACCGGGGAGCAGACCCTCTCCCCAAAGATGCAAAACAGTGTGTCCTGAGGGGCTAAAGCAGCACCCCCGCCTGCAGCACAATTGACCATGCTGGGCTAGAGCAATTCCCCACCTGCAACACGATGTGGAAGCTTCAGCTGCTTCATCCTGGCAGGCCCATCGTGGCATGGGTTGTTTTGCTGCACCACGCTGCAGGGCTGCTCTGGCTGTACTGGGCCCACCACACTGCATTGTGGGTATGGCCAGTTGAAGGCCACTCCCCACCCCCTTATCCATAGCGCACTGCGGCAGGCCTGGACTGGCCAGAGAAGCCTGGCCAGGCTGCCGGTTAACTGCTTACCAATCAGTCTTAGCCGATAAGGGAGATGTTTACCAGGAAACAAACTAGATTACCCCTTTCCATGCCTAGTCCAGAATAGGTCTGAGGCTCCCTTTTGTTAAATAGCAGCAGGAATAAAACCCTTTTCCTTTAATATCCCAAAGAACCTCCTCTTGACCTGCTGAATGAGGAGAGTCCCTAAGAAGGGACAGAGAAGAGGGAGGAGCAGCTGATAATTGCAATACTATGTCCAACACCCAGCAATCCGAGGTGACCTGTGACGAGGCCAAACAATAGAGGAGAAACAAGCAAGGGAAACTGACTTGAGTGTTTCTGGCCCCTAAGACTGTTTGCTGGTCTGGTCTGTACAGGTGAAAGGGAGGTGAAAGGACAACTATGACCAAAGCTCATGCCTCTATCCCTTCTTCTTGTAGATCTCTGATGTGTCTGCCAGATGTTGGAGGTAGGGGGTGATTGGAACTGCTTCTTTGCACAGCAGCACGTGCATACATAGTGAGCGTAAAGTGGCTTGTGTGTCCTTTATCACATGCAGCCTTGCATTCATTTGGTCCACAAAGAGTCCATTCCCATCAAATGGGAGCTCCTAGATTAAGATTTACGTTTCTTGGGACAGGTCGGCAGTCTTAAGCCCGCTGCTGTGCCTCATGAACACTGCCGAAGCAACTCTGAGTCTGCTACGTACCATGCCATTTGGAGAGAGCACTTCACTGCTGCAGTCCCTCCTCTATCAATGTGCCAAATTCATGTGCCTACCCTTGAGGGAGCGACTCCCTGAGCTTATACAGGGAGTTCCATAAAAGGAGGTTACTCACCTGTGCAGAAACTGATGTTCTTTGAGATGAGTGTGTCCGTGGGTGCTCCACATAGGTCAGTATGCTGCCGCTGACCCTTCAATCGGAGTCTTCAGAACAGCATTAATAGTTTCGAAATTTCCCATTTGAGTTCTTTCAGAACTCTTGGGTGCATGCCACCTGATCCCGATGACTTGTTACTGTTAAGTTTATCAATTTGTTCCAAAACCTCCTCTAATGACACCTCAATTTGGGACAATTCCTCAGATTTTTCACCTAAGAAGAATGGCTCAGGTTTGGGAATCTCTTTAACATCTTCAGCCGTGAAGACTGAAGCTAAGAATTCATTTAGTTTCTCTGCAATTACTTTACTGTCTTTGGGTGCTCCTTTAGCATCTCAATCATCTAAGGTCCCCACTGGTTGTTTAGCCAGCTTTCTGCTTCTGATGTACTTTAACATTTTGCTATTACTTTGAGTTTTTAGCTAGCTCTTCTTCAAACTCCTTTTTGGCTTTTCTTATTACACTAGCAAATTAGCCCATCATAAGACGGGATTTTCAGGTCTCTCCTCCATGTCAGTCTTCT
>JANRFK010003679.1:36078376-36093389 GCA_030068395.1 Apalone spinifera | reverse complement strand
ATGGTCACTATTTCCAAGCAATCCAGTTATATTTACCTCTTGGACCAGATCCTGCACTCCACTTAGGAATCAAGAATTGCCTGTCCCCTTGTGGGTTCCAGAGTTAGCTGCTCCAAGAAGCAGTCATTTAAACTACCAAGAAATTTTCTCTCTGCATCCCGCCTTCAAAATAGATGATACTCCAATATTTGCACATGCTCTCACTAAGAAGTTCCTCAAAGACCTGCAAGAACTTTATCCAGATGTGGTTCCACCAGTACAACGTTGGAACCTCCATCTGGTTTTAAATGCCCTCAATCAGCCCCCATTTGAGCCAATGGCCACCTGCTCTTTTGCACCTTTCTATGAAAACATCTGTTCTCATAGCCACTTTGTTGGCTAGACAGGTGGGAAACGTTGTAGCTCTCATGGTGGACTCCCCTTACACCATTTTTTTAGAAGGCCAGGTGACTTTATGCACCCACCCCAAGTTTTTATGCAAGATATGTCATCCTTTCACTTTAATCAGACCATACATCTCCTGACTTTCTTCCCCAAATCTCATGCTAACTCCTTTGAATCAAAGTTGCACACACTTGACTTACACAGAGCACTTTCTTTCTATTTACAACACACAAGACCATTTAGGTCCTCTTCTAGACCTCACCAGCAAACCACAATAAAGGTCAAACCATTTCATCTCAGAGACTCTGCCACTGGATTTAAGATTGTGTAAGACTTTGCTACTCCTTACCAGGTGTCAACCCTCCTAAGAGTATAAGGCCTCCTTTAGGGGCTATATGCTTCCAAGGTAGAGAAGGAACAGAGGGGAGAGGCGGATTTACGCATGTGCGAGGCCTGCACAGTAGGAGCACGCAGCTGGAGGCGCGCACATGTGCGGCCCCAGGGATACTGCTCTGAAGACTCCAACTGAAGGCTTGGTGGCTGCACAGGGACATCTCTCAAAGAAGTTAAAATTGCACCTGCCCAAGTGGGCCTGGTGGTTTGTCACCTGGAACTGCAGGCTGGCTGTGGAATAAGTTTTCCTCCCCAAAAAGCTAGCCTCTATTTTTGGGGATTGTACCACTGCGGGGAGTCATTGGGACATCATTCCCTGTGGAGGCTGGGAGTTTTGGGGTGGGCATTGTCTCCTCTACCCCAACCTCCAAGCACATTTCATGCACCAAGCCAAGCTAGCAGCAGATAAATGGTGCAAAGGGAGCATCAGCATCACTGGCATGCTCCGTACTATACAATGGGGCCACTGCACTTAGCCACTGGCCATGCTGCCACTGTGGATGTTAATGTGGCTTCTGGGGCCCAATAATGCTGATGGAGCCTGGGTAAGGGCTGAACTGCCTTCTGGAGGACTCCCCTTCTGGTGACCATGGCAGGTCCATCAACGCCTGTTTGCGCTTGCTGACCATTACTGCAAGAGACCAACGCTTGGAGTGGGAGGACCAGTGCCTGATCAGTTCGGGAGGACTGATTCTACGTCAGAATGTAAAATCCCATTTAATTGGTTAACCATTAACATCCTTAGTTCTGAGGGAATCAATATGACCATCAGGGGGCAGTAGGAAGAATATCAGCAAGTGCACAGGTGGGCAATAATTTTTTGCCACTTCAAAAATGTGGCAGGGCACGATACTTCCCTGCTTCCCCACCCACAAACTATGATTTCTCTGGGGGTGGGGAAGCACCTTTGTCCCCCCACAGAGGTTCCTCCTAGGTGCCCATGCCCCTGGCAGTGGGAGGAGACTTCACACACTCCCCCTTCTGCCCCCCAGGCCAAGCAGGACTTGGGAGCAAGCGAAGCCTCCTCCCACCCTGCCAGGCCAATTGGGGTCCGGGGCAGAGGGAATTGCATAAAGTTTCCTCCGCCCTGCCAGAAGCATGCATGCTCCCCGCTCCCAAGCCCTGATTGGCCTGTGGGCAGGGGAGCTTGTGAAGCCTCCTCCCACCCTGCAAGAAGCACATGGTGCTTTTAAGTGCCGCACGCTCCTCGTAGGGTAGGGGCAGGGCAGAGGAAACTTTGCATGCTCCTCCTCCCTGGATTGGCTTCCAGAGCCTGCAGGCCGCAGGCAGTCCCCAGAACCTATTCATCCCCTGCACAGAGAGCCTGCAGGCTGTGAGGCAGCCCCTTGGAGTCTCGCTCCCCGCCCTTCCTCCCCCGCTGCAGGACACAGGCACTGGAGGCTGGAGCCAGTCCCAGGACTCTCACCCTCTGACAGCCTTCAGGCCATGGAGGGCCTCTGGAAGCCTGGATTGGACCCTGGAGCCTGCCTCCCCATGGACATCCTGCTGGTTGGGAGGACAGGGGATGGCCCTCAGACCCTCTCCTTCCCCCAGGGCAGGCTGCAGGAAATGGGGGGAGCAGGGGAGGGAGGCTGTGGGCCAGGACTGGCTTCCATAGCCTTGCCCTCTCAGGATGGGCTGCTACCAAGCAGTGCCCACCCTCACCACCCCAGGCAGCTCTGATAAGTTCTGCCTCCAGCTCCCCACCCTGCTTTCATTCCTGCACCCCCACACTCCCAACCCCCTTCTCTGAGCCCCCTACCCATTATAATCACGTAAATAAAGCATGCATATTTTCCTTTTTATTTACAAAAACAAACCCCAACCATCACTACAGTTAAGGTCCTGAGAAATGCCAGGTACATCTGCTAGTGGATTTATGTCTATTTTTGCCAAAATTAACTATTCCATATATTACACATATAAAGGATTTTGACAATTATTTTCTTAATTTCACCAAAAAAAAAAGACTGTCCAAGTCTCAGAAAACAATCTCAAAGTTAATTAACATATATTATTAAAAAGTTGGTTATTCTGAAAATATTGTCATATGCAAATTGTTTTCCACATTAATACATACCTGGCACTTTCTAAGAGTTCATCCTTTTTGTATTCACCTGAAAGTGAAGAGAACATTATTTCTTTATCAAAAACAGTAATTCATGGATGAAAGTTTTTTATGATCTAAAGTTTTCTACTTATATCATTCTTTCAGAATTTAGAGACCAAGAATAGACTCTGTCTATTTCCCCTTTTAAACAATTAGCGCTTGTGCTCTTGAAATTGTCAGTTATAGTTGGGGTCTGGCCACAAATAAACAGGAATTACATTAATATTTAAAAACTCAGAAAACCATACTACTTTTGAACAGGAGAAATGGTAGTTAAAAATCTATCAGTTAGGGCACATCTACACTACAACGCTATTTCAAAATAACTAGTGCTATCCTGAAATAACAGTCTGTGTCTACACAGCAGGCAGTTATTTTGAAATAGTGTCAAAATACTGTCAAGCCAGAGGACTTTTTACTCCCACTCTTGTAAGCCTCATTGTATGAGGAGTAAGGTAAGTTGGAGGAAAAGTGCTGTGTAGACTAGACTCTCCCTATTTAGGGATAAGATACGCAAATGACGTAGATCAATTTGTATAGCTTATTTCGAGTTAAGCCCTGTGGTGCAGATGCACCCTTATAGATTAAAAAAATCCACCACTTACCGGTCAGCACTGCTTTTGCAGATGGGTCTGCTAAATCCAAAGCAGTCCTTCCATCTGTGTTACGGATGCCTAGTTCAGCACCATGCTGCAACAGTACTATAAAATAGAAAATTTTTAATTGAAACAACTAGGGCTGTCAATTTTGGTTGAAAATATTCCTGGATGTTTCATCATATGACAATCTTACATTAAGGATTAATCTTAATTCCTGGAGACTCCAGGACAAGGAGGGCTGGCAACCCTAGAAACAACTCCCATAGAAACTAGATCACTCTATAGCAGGTGAGTTTCCCGTGGCTCCCATTAGCTGGAAACAGTGAACTGGACCCAAAGGGTGCTGTGAGGCTCTGTGGCTACTTCAGGTAAACAAAGCATTGTGGGCCTGCTAGTGGCGCTCTCAAAGCAGGCCCACTGCCACTTTGAGAAACCTATAGAACCCATTAACAGAAATGCCCAGTTAGGGAGTCTTTTAATTCTCTTGCCCAAACCTTGCGTATGTTAAGGCCACCGAATTCAGCTCTGTAAATTATTAATAGTCAAAACTAATATCCCTGAAGTGTCAGAGTCAGACATGCTCTTATGTGAAGGTAAACTTATCAGAACCTCCTCTGTCAAACTGGACAAGACAACTGGGAGATAAGGACTCAAACACATATTTAAATTCTTGACCACTTTACTAACTGTTTAATACTCTTTAAGACTCTAATAACTGCCTAGTTAAAACCGGAGATGTTAAAATGTGTGTGCGACGGGTCTGTGGCGACCCGCACTCGGGCCATACTCACCCCAACTGGCTTCCCAGAAGACGTGAGAGCCCACCTGCGGAAAGATGCGGCACACACGTGGCTGGCGCAAGGCCGCTAATATGCGGCCGCTTTAGGAAGGGGTGGGGGGCGGAGCAGGGGGGAGGGCATCAGGGCCATCATGGCACGCCGTGCACCGGGATGTCCTTGGCGGCAGCGGGCCCATTCAAAAGGGCCACCCACCGCAGAGAAGGGCAGACCTGGAGAGGGACAGAGGTGATTGGGACTCAGAGTCCCGAGCCACAAAGACACCATGGACCACAGCCTGCCTGGCAAGAGCCCCCAAGAGGCTGAGAAAGGAGGAGCCACTGCGTGCCCAGGAGGACCATGAACTGGGGAAGTGGGGGCAAATGACGGAGAGGGGAGTAGGAAGCAGCCCAGGGCAGGGTGGTATTGGCACCCGTGGGCAGACACGTTTCGGGGAACCACCCCATCAGCCATGCAGTGGGATTGGACCCCTGCCCTTAAGGGCCCTGGGCTGGGACCCGGCGGAGAGGGCGGGCCCGGGTCCCCCTAATTCCCCCCCTCCTCCCGAGGGGTAATGGAACAGGACAAAATAAGGGAGATGCCAGTCTGAAGGGCAAACAGGATGGGAAATTAGTTCCAGGGAGGAGCCCAACCTGGGGTACTTTGGGGACTTTGTGGCGCGTAGGCACATAGTGGACGTGGGGACTGGAATAGGGCGGGCGGTGAAGTCCATGCTGATGACAGGGTCTGACCCCAGGACAGTGACACCGCCAGTCACAGTGCGTATTTAGGTAAACGTGTAACCACTGGGAAAAAAAATTAGTAGTTACACATTTACACATGGGGGCAGGTAATGCCCACAGAGCCACCTCTTCCCCCGCCTTCCCCTACCCTGCACTGCTGTGTCTGAATCAAAGGCAGCAGCGGGGGCTACTCCGTGGGAACCCCTACAAACGTGGAACCGGCTTAAAAGCTGGCTCCTGCCTCCTCCCCTCACCTCCACCTCTCAGCTGCCTCTGGTGGGCCCAGATTCATCAGTTAACCATGTACATGGGTACACGTTCACATCCCTAGTTAAAACACAAATTCAATTTAATCTATTGTTCTTGGTGAAAACTTATGCCTATGACTAATTTAGTGTGGGGCAGAAACACAAAAGACCAGAACAAATTATTTATGTTAATTAATTGGTCAAAATAGTACACTAATATATGACCACCTTTCCACTCCTCCACTACACAAAATGGAAAAAACATGAAAGGTAATGGGGATTTTTGCATTTCTGTAACTTATAGTATATGTCAACAAGTCAGATGAGGGAGAAAATCTGATAAAATTACCTATGCATACGTCAATCTTCCCCTTAATGGCAGCTTCATGTAGAGGAGTATAGTTCCAGTTATCCCGAGCATTAGGATCTGCACCATGATGCAAAAGAAGATTGACAACCTCCGCATGACCAAAAGAACAAGCATTATGAAGAGGAATGAGACCCCCATCATCTCGTGCATGTACATTGGCACCACTCTGAAGCAGATATTCAACTACATCCTTCCGACCAAAACCTAAAAAACAAACAAAAAGACTGAATAAACCACAAGGCTTTAAAAGAATCAGAAAAAGGCCACAATTAAAATTTAAAGACACTTTTAAAGAGGGAAACTGCTATACAGCCTCTCCCCGAGTTACGAACGAGTTACAGACCAAACACTTGGCTGTAACTCGATCCGTTCGTAACTAGGACCCCATTGAGTTACACACGACCGTGCTGTTCGTAAGCGCGGGTTGCGTTCGTAACTCGGGGACCGCCTTTACGACCGCTCCATGGGAGCTTTGGTAGTAAGTGTGAACGGTCGTAACTTGACCGTTCGCAACTCGGGGAGCGGCTGTACCTACAACTATGACAGTTTTCTGCTACAGCAATAATTCTATTGAAACAAATGTATGAAATTCCTATATGTAATGTTAAAGGGCATACTGACATTATACTTAAGTATATAGTGAACTATAGCTATCTTGGTTGAAAATGCCAGGATAACACTAGAACTTGAAAATATCATGTAATACTAGCACAGGACACTATGACAAGCATAGGGATGAAAGATAGCTGAGTGTTTATGAAAACTAAGTTCAACTCCTTGCTCTGCTACAGCATGTAGCATGTAAGGCTAACGCTTACTGGGTCACTTGTCCTTGGCCACTGTCAGCAGACAGGATACTGGGCTGGATGGACCTTTGGTCTGACCCAGTATGGCCATTCCTACGTTCACCAGTTAATCACAGCCATTTAACCTTTCACATCCCTACTGTCTGGCCCAGCCTGAGCAGGCCCCCCCACCCGCAGCATGGGGGCTCTGCCCGAGAGGGCCCCTGCCCACTGACATTTAATTAGTTAACAAATGGCACTATGATGAGCTCAAAAAGGTAGGCCCATGCTGCTACCCTAAATGAGAGCATTCCTGTTGAAGTATCTGATCTCATTCATACATCAACAGATAACAGGTGGTCAACTGACTGGCTTGCCAAGTCAAAACCTCATCCTTAAGAGTATAAACCAACCATTAATGCAGGGTCTACACAATTTTTATAGTGGTATAACTATTTTAGTTGGGCTAGACATTTTTTAATTGCATAGATATGATTAGGGACCTACCAAATTCATAGCCATAAAAAACACAGCATGGACTATGAAATCTGGCCATGTGTGTACTCGTACCCTACACAACACAGATTTCATGGGGGAGACCAGCATTTCCCAAATGGGGGGAGGGGTCTGACCCAAAAGGAAATTGGGGGAGAAGGGGGGGGGGGAGAAGAGACAAGATTATTTTAGGGGATTGCAATATTGTCACCCTAACTTCTGCACAGCCTTCAAAGGTGGGTGGTCAGACTCTGGTGACTATTGGCTGGGCAGCTCTGAAGGTGGAGTCTCAGCAGCAGCAGTGCAGAAGGACAGGAATGCCATATTATGTAGGGATTAAGGATGTGAAGTGTTAACTGGTAGACCGGTAAGCATCACCCTAAATGGATGCTTATTGGTTCCAATTAACCAGTAGGGGCTGGAACTGCTCCCTGCCTGCCCCAGGCAGAGGGCTGCTTTAGCCCTGTGGGACCCACTGCAGGCAAGGATTGCTCTGGTTGACCCCACTCTTGGCAAGCTGGCTGCAGAGCCTGCAGTGAAGTCTCCACAGGAGTGGGGCTGGCAGCCCTTGCCCCTGCCAGCTCCGCTCCTCAGGAAGCAGCATTGCTGCAAGCTCTGCAGTAGAAGGCTTATTTAAGCATAGAAGCCCCAATGTGATTTAGGGCTGTTCTCCACTCTGGCACTCTGAGTGCAGAAGGCGGTAGCCTGCAAGAGAGATTAAAAACCTCGCCTCTACAGGCACTGGTTACCACAACTTCCCACCAGAGTCACAGATTCCCTGGCTCTGAGAAATAAACTAACAAACAAACAAACAAGCTGCCACCATCAAGTGATTTTATTCCTAAACCCAGGGGTGATCACTTGAACCTACCCCCACAGGTACCCCAAGCTCTTTTGCCCTAAAAGAACTTGAAGAAAGAAAAGAACAAAACAAGCTGCAGTCTCTGGTATCTGACCCCTCAGTCAGATGCATGCTCGCTCTTGCTCTCTCGCTCTCTGACACAAGAATCAAATTATCACTTTAAAGTGATTTTTATTACAAAACAAAAGATAAAATTAATAAAGCATACTTGGTTGCTAGATGTTACAGAGCAACTAAGGAAAGCAAATCAAAACAGAGTAAAGTCTCTGGAAACAAAGATTAGATGGTGGGGGGGTGGGGGGGAAGCGGCATAGATTCACATAGCAGATCAAACCAAACCACCAAAAAGAGAGAAATACCCCGAATGTGACTAGATTCACTCCCCCTCCCTTTCACTTATTTCAGCCCACCTCCATGCTCCACTTACTTCCTTAGGGGCATGGTAGTCCTACCTGGGTTTAAATCATTCTCTCTCCCCAAACAAAGAAAGCAGGCAAGGAATCTACGGCCATTTCAAATTTCAACCCTCTATCTCGATTGGTTCTCTTGGCCCCTTGGCCAACACTTTGCTAGCTACGTGAGTTTAATCCCTTAGTCACTGGGTGCTAGTTAGCACTTCTCCTGTCCATTACAGTGTGTTACACGGTTACTTTTTTAACCCAATTTTCACATTCCTAGTAGGGATGTAAGAAGTTAACTGGTTAGCCAGTAAACAGGTAGCTTATTGGCCTGCTTACAAAGTAACCGGTTAAGCAACTCTGCGGCCATGGGGGGGCCAGCTGGCATTGGGGCTGGGGCAGCCCCCACCACTCATGGGCCAATGGTTAACTGGTTAAACACGTAATTTAATTGGTTAACTATTGTAGGGCTCTGTCTACACTGCAGGCTTCTTGCGCAAGAACTGTTTTGCGCAAGAGTTCCTGTGCAAAAGGTCTTCCATAGGAGCGCATCCGCACTGCCATGTGCTTGTGCACAAGAACATCCATGGCAGTGTGGACGCTCTCTTGCTCAAGAAAGAGCTCTGATGGCCATTTTAGTCATAGGAGTTTCTTGTGCAATAAATTCATGTTGCCTGTCTACACTGCCTTCTTGTGGAAGAGGGCTTAATTCCTCGTGGGGAAAAGAATAACTCTTCCGGAAGAAGCCCTGTTTTCCGACACTGTACTGTAAATTTACTTGCACAAGAACGTGCGGGCAGCGTAGACGCTCTGCAAGTTTTTGCGCAAGAACAGCTGTTCTTGCACAACAAGCCTGCAGTGTAGACATAGCCTAGGTGTTTACTTCCGTAATTCCATGCCACCTTTATTTCTATGCTGCCTTCATGACTCAGGGCCTATATCGACAGGGAGCACTGTGGAAGTAAAGATAGCAATATGCTACAATGCCATCCTTACTTCTGTGCTTCTGCCGCTGGTGGCTGTGCTTACAGAGCTGGAATCCTGGCCAGCAGCCATGACTCTCCAGCTTTCCAGCTCTGAAAGCTGAAGTAAGGGGAATTTCTGCTTATAGCCCTCTCTCCCTACTATTACATCATCATGAAATCTAAAATTTAAATAGCTGAAATCACAAAGTTTATTTTTAAAATCATACTAGAGGGCTATGCCCCCTGCTCGCTGTGCTCACCAACCTCCTTCTCGCAGGGGATAGGCAACCTGGCTTCCCCTCCCCCAGCCACCGGAGAGGGCCAGGCTATGACCACACCAGCCTCGGCTCTTTTTCTCCCCCCCCCCCCATGCCAGTCAGGGCCCCTTTTCCCTTCCCGCTCCCCTGCCATGCTAGCCCAGGCCCTCCTCCTCCCTCCGAGCCAGCATCACTTCTCTCTCCCTCCCCGCACCTCCATCAGCCAAGGGCCTTTCTCTCCCACCCCAACCCTAACCTCCCCTGCCAACCATGGTGTTCAACAGGCCCAGCTCTAACCCCAGCAGCCAGGGAGGCACAGGAGTGCCTGCCCTCCTACATGGGGTGCAGTGAGGAGCAGGTAGTGCCGTGTGCCTGCTGAGATGGGGAAAGCAGCAGCACACAGCACCGCTGTCCTGACCTCTTCCCCATGTGGTCCTGCCTCCACTGCTCACCGCTCCAGCCCTGCCCATCTGTCCAACTGGAGTGGAAGGGAAGGATCAGACAGGTCGGAGCAGCAGCTGCCCTGGGCAGCTCAAGGGTATCTGGCAGCTGTGGCGAGTGCAGCCACTGAGGAGGGGTGAATTTCCCTGGGGAGTAGCTAGACTCGGGGAGCCAGAGCATGGTGCCTGACTGCCCAAAGAGCCCAGTGGCGGGGGAGCCCCCAAGAGCCCATTGCTGCCATGTATAGCTGGCTGGGAGCCTCGCTCCGGGCTACTGTCTCAAGCACACTACGCTCCACCTCCCCCCCCACCGTGTTGTCACAGCTGCAATGTGGGGTCTTCCAGCTACTGTGCCATGTTTCTTGGCATTGAAAGCTCTGTAGGTGGGGGTGGAGGAAGGAATAGGGGCTTGGTTTAAAATAGCAATTCCAAGTGGCATGGGGAAGCAGCAAGGCTGGGCTCAAGCTGAGGGAGGGGAAAGAGAGGGATGAGGCAGGCAGGATCCATGGTGACGTGACGATGTCACTCATCTGGCAGGAAATTTTTTTTTTTTTTTTAAATATCTAGAGAGATAACTGTGAAATTGACCAAAATGGACCAGGCATTTGATAGGGCCCCACTTATGATAGTTACAGCTCCCAGCATGGCTGTAGTTATGCCTGTACTGCAGCATCTTGTAGTATGGTTTATTTCTCTTCCTATATGGGAACAAGCCATACCTAACCCCCACTTTAACCTAATCCTCAATGGAAAGCGGGGATTGTATCACTCTGCACTATATTATTGTAATTAATGATGTACAACTTTTGGGTTTAGACAAGACTTAACTGCCTGGAATTAGGAACAAATATATCACATCACACTACATGGACAACTATTCTGATTTAATATGAAAACGTTTATGAGCTTCCAAGTTTACTGCAATCCTCTTGAGCAGAGGTGGCCAATCTGTGGCTCCAGAGCCACATGCAGTTCTTCAGAAGTTAATATTTGGTACCTTACATAGGTACCAAATCAGGGCTGGAGCTATAGGTGCCAACTTTCCACTGGGCCAGAGGGTGCTCACTGTTCAACTCTCAGCTCTGCCATAGGCACTCTCCCCCTCCACTACTTCCCTCTGGGCCCCTTCCACTTCCTACACTCTCCACTGAGCCTGTCACACCCATGCTTCTCCCCCTCCAGTGTCTCCCACTGAGAAAGGGCTGATCATAGTGGGTGGGAGGAAAAGGAGAAGGAGGCACTGACCAGTGGGGCTACCAGTAGGTGGGATGTGCTGAGAGTGGTGGTGGGGAGATGATGAGAGCTGGTGACATAACTGTTGCTCTTTGGCAATATGCATTGGTAAAGTCTGGATCTGGTAAAGTCTTCAAGTTTAGATTGGCCACCCCTGCTCTTGAGCATGTCATCACATCAAGGTTTAAATCCGGAATAACTGAATCTAAAACCACAAGCCTCTCTCTCATTCAGGGATGGAGATCCAGCCCTTGATTCAGCCCACAAGGCTCTGAGCTCCCTGACCCTGCAGCAAGGAGCTGGCACTAAAGCCCCCACGTGCCTGGCTCTGCCTGAGGTGGGAGGAAGCAGCTCTACATTCTGCCGTTCCCGACACCCCTTGGCCTGAGGGAATGGCAGCAAAGGGAAGCATCTGCCTGAAGGCTTTCAACCTGCTGGAAATGAATGTCCCCCAGTTCAGCTTCAGAGGGGTAGCCAAGTTAGTCTGCAACAGGAAAAACATTAAAAAACCCAAACAAATAGTCTAGTAGCACCTTAAAGACTAACAAAACACGCAGATGGTATCATGAGCTTTCATGGGCGCAAACCATTTTTTCAGATGACTAGAGTATTAGAAGTCCAGATCCAAGAATAAATAAGGGAAAGGGGGCCATTTTGGATCTGGACAGCTCCTCTGCCCCGGTAAGCACAGAGGAGGCAGGGATGGCTTCGCGAGCTGCACTGATTGGGGGGGGGGGAGAGGGAGTCACATGTGACTTGCAAGCCATGGGTTGGCCACACCTGCTATAGGTGTTTGTCTCTATCTGTGGGACTGGAGCAAATCCGGTTGTATCTCGGGGCTTGGCTGTATACAACAGATTGAGAAATGTGCCTGGGATGGAAGCTAGAGGCACAAAGGTAAGTGTAGTCGGTAGGTTTCCAGTATAGGGTGGAGGAAATTTGTCTGTCATTTATTTGTACTGTAGCGTCAAGAAAGTCGATCTCTCATATGGACTGATCCAGGCTGAGGTTGATGGTGGGGTGGAAGTTATAGAAATCCCTGTGAAATTCTTCAAGGGTCTCTTTTCCGGGGGTCCATATGATGATGTCATTAACGTAGTGTAAGTAGAGTAAGAGTGCTAGGGGGCGAGAGCTGCAGAAACATTGTTCAAGGTCAGCCATAAAGACGTTGGCATATTGTAGTGTCATGCAGGTGCCCCTGTCTGTGCTGCTGACTTGAAGATACAAATTGTCTCTGAATCTGAAGTAGTTGTGGGTGAGGACAAAGTCGCAGAGCTCTGTAACAAGGTGTGCAGTGCTGTCATCGGGGATGGTGTTCCTGATAGTGTTCCCCATTTTATCAGTATAGTTAATTCTGAAATTGTTCACTGCATACAAATACTCTTTGAAATAATTATAGTGATTTTGCACAGCTACAATTTAAGGAAAACCAACACTTCTATTTTCAGTGATCCCCAATACAATTGTACATATCTGATCAAGAGTAAAGCATGAACAACTTTAAAAAAAAACAAACCACACTTAGGTAAGGTTTACATTTCCGTTACTGAAGAGCCAAAACACATAATCAACAAAATACTGCAAAAGTCTACTTGCCTGCTCATGTAGGGCAAATAATATTTCTGATGAGTAAGTAAATTATTATTTCATCATAGAGAAGACGAGCAAATTATGAACAGGCTGGCAAGTAGCAATTATGCAAGCCTGGTTTAATGTCATTTTGAACTAACACAAGGATGAATTTATATTAAGCAGTTTTGCAATGCTGGTTACATCTAAAATAATTTCTGTAATTGCAAAGGCACCAGAACTGCAAACCCTGTCCATTTTTATTTTAAGTTTTGATGGCTGTCTCTTTTCAAGAAGCTAAGATGACTTAGGGCACTTGCTCATGAATATCCTGCTCACAGAACAAAACCTTACAGGATGAGATTGATGTCTATGAAGGTCCTGGAAGTATTTTAGAATCACCTTTAACTCTAAAGATGATATGTAAGTTGTGGGCTTTGTTGTTGTTTTTTGATAAACCAAACACAAGTGAGCAGGGTATATTGATTTCAATAAGGATTTAAATCACCAAGTGGAAAACCTCAATTTAAATTAACTTTCCCATTTGTACTTCAGTTATTGTCTAAAGAAAGATTTGTTCTCATTGGTTGATATAACAATTAAAGCATGCTGATTTACAACTAAATAGAGCCTTTATGACAGATTAAGTACATCTTTCTGCTCCCCAGTAGGGCATGCATCAACTGTATTATACAGCTAATGACAACAGCTGAGTGAGGATCTTCCCTGGTCCACTTTTATGAGATCTTATTCAGACTTTAGACTTACTTCCTGTACTTCCCTCAGAATTTGAACCTGATTTCTATCAGAATTCCCTTGCTTCTCATCAATTCTAACAATAATTCTGTATAGTCACTAAAAAGGTTCCTGTGTCCTCTCTAGGAGTTGGGTTAGTTTTTATTTGTATCATCTAGGACAGAGGTTCTCAAACTGATCTGTGGACCACACCATTCAGGTGCTTTGCAGACAGATCCCTCTCAAGTTCCAACATTGGAATGTTTTCTGTCTGAAAATGAACTTGTTCTTGACAAAATAAAAAAGACACATTGAAAAACATCTTGCTGCTCTTCAGCAACAATCTGATGATTACTTTGCAGCAGAAACTGAACCAACATCTAGGATATGTAATCCTTTCAGGATTGCAATTAGCAAACTGCCCTCTGGTTTCTCCAATAAGGCACAAGAGTGCTTGTTGGAGCTTTCTTGTGATGAAACAGACTCAGAATTTAAAAGACATTCCCTGATCGAGTTTTGGGTTCAAAGAACTGGAAAATACCAGAACTTGCAGAGAAAGCAGTGTTTTCTCTTTTGCCACTTGCTATGACATACCTGTGTGGAACAGGATTTTCATCAATTACTGCCCTCACATTCAAATACAAAAGAGCATGAATGCTGATCTTGACCTAAGGCTAAAGCTCAAACGTTACATCTGACTTCCCTGACTTTGCTCACAAAGATAGGCATTAGAAAAGAATACTAATGTTAAAATAGGAGTTGTATGCTTTTATTTGAACAAAAAGCTTTTTTTACGCAATGCTTTTATCCAAAACTCTTTACAATAGTTAGCTAATGGTACAAACATTTGTAAAGATCATTAAATGGTCTGCCAAGATCCTCATCAATTTTCAAGTGGTCTGCAAAAAAAAAAAGTTTGAGAACCACTGATCTAGGAGCCATAGTCATGAACAGGCTACCACTGTACTGGGTGCTGTACAAACTAGGGATGTTAAATATCAGTTAATTGAATAGTCAGGTAACCTCGTGAATTCTTATCGGTTTAGTTGACTATACTATAGTCCCTGGGGGTCAGGGCTGGCAGCCAGTGTGCACTGGCCTCACTCCCGAGGAGCCCTCTGCCATTCTGGGCTACTGCTTCTGTATCAGAGCAGTATGGGGTGCCAGGCGGGAGCTGATATGCAAGGCGAGCCAGTTTAAAAACCAGCTCCCCTCTCAGACTGGCTGACTGTCACCCTATGCTGTTGCCGCTGATAAAAAGGAAGCAGTATGGGATGGCAGTATCCAATGGATAGAGGTGGTCTGAGTTCCCAGACCAGTGCAGCTAGAACTGAGCCTGGCTGCCTGCCCAGCCAGCTGCTAATGCACTTTAAATGCAGAACTGAAGCAGGGGTAGGTCCTGGACCCAGCATGTGCCAGGACTGAGCCAGGCTACTGGCCAGCTTGCTAAAAAATTTACTGGAAAGTGGGGGGGGAGGAGGAGTGGGGGGAAATGTGTGTAGTCTATAGCATTAACCTATAAGCTTTTGCTTATCGGTTAATCAACCCCCAGTGATTCCCAGACTTTTTGGCATCACGCCCCCTTTTTGATGGGGCTGGTTCGACGGGGACAGGTGAGCAAAGCCCACAGGTAAGTGGAGAACATGGAGAC
>JANRFK010003679.1:36045470-36078276 GCA_030068395.1 Apalone spinifera | reverse complement strand
GACACTGGAATAAATTGCCCAGGGAGGTTGTGGAATCTCCATCTCTGGAGAGATACTTAAGAGTAGGTTAGATAAATGTCTAACAGGAATGGTCTAGACAGTATTTGGTCCTGCCATGAGGGCAGAGGACTGGACTCGATGACCTCTCGAGGTCCCTTCCAGTCCTAGTATTCTATGATTCTATGATTTTTGAGAAACCCTCATGCCCCTCCCCATAGCAGCAAAACTTCTTGAGGGAAAAAACAAATAAACAACAACAAAAAAAAACCCCTGACCGGGACCAAAAAACAAAAATAGCAGCAAAACTTAGAAGGGGGATTAACTGGGGGGGGGGCTGGTTCGCCTCACGCCCTCCCCCTCCCCCCCTGGAATTTCTTCACGCGCCCCCCCAGTCTGGGAACCCATGGACACTATTACATCCCTAGTACAAACACAGAAGAGAAAGGCAATCCCTTCTCCAAAGAGTTAATAAGTACAGTAAACTTCCGATAATCCGGCACCTTTAGGACCCAAGGGTGCTGGATTATCAGATATGCCGGACTATCGGAAGGGGGGGCTATGAGGGGTCTGGAGTGGGGTGGGGGCAATGCCGAGGAGCAGCGCTATGGGACCAACCCGGCAGCACCCCAGCTGCTTTGCCCCAGACTTGCCCAAGTCAGCTGCTGCTGAAACTAACCAGTGGCTGACTCGGAAAAGCCCGGGGCAGAGCAGCTCCAATTGTCCAGCTGCCTGGAGCACTTCCAGGTTCCAGGTGGTGCTGGACTAGCAGGAGTGCCGGACCACTGGATGCCGGACAACTGGAGTTTTACTGTATATCTATTCCTCATATTTTTCTTGTTCAGTTTTGCAGAGAAATTTTAGCTCCTAAGTAGGGCTTCCTGACTACTACAAGCCCCTTGAAACTGTGTGGCATTTTCTGCCACACTTGATGGCAATAAGAGTTGCTTGCCTACACATCATCCTAGATCTGGTCTACACCTAGAATTCTGGTTGACTTGGAACATTGTTTAGGGGAGTGAAAAAGTCACCAACACTTCCTCTCAGATAAGTGAATTAGATTACCGTGACAGAAAAACACTTCCATCACCATAACAAGTGGTGATGAATTATGGCCATAGCTCTTCTTTAGTAACAGACATAGCCACATGCCCCTAACTTTTGTTGGTTGGACTTGATTACATGCCTACTTTATTGTGCAAGTACTGAGACACTCTTGACTTAAGTTTCAATACACAGTCACAGGTTCATCTCATCTGTGCAACAGCATTAAGAAACTTCAAGATTAATCTTCACCAATATCCACAGATTGTTTCCAGATAGCAGCACATGTGTGAAAACAACCAGTTCCCTCTCAACCCTTTTCAGTTAGTAAAGTCAACTCTAAAGGCTCATCTAGACTACAGGGACGGGTCGAAAGAAGATATGTGGGAATTTGCATATCTTCTTCCGATCTCACTTTCGAAAGCGGAGGTTTATGCAGCTTTTTGACAAGGGGTGGGGATTCATCTAAAATGCTGCGTCTTAATTGCTTTCACTTTTGAAAGCTCTGCTTTCGAAAGTGCGATCGGAAGAAGATATGCAAATTCCCGCAGAATTTGCATATCTTCTTTCAACCGTTCCCTGTAGTCTAGATGAGCCCTAAGTCTGTCAGACCAGGAGGAAGAACAGAAGTTCTTTATTTAAGGAATGAGAGAGAGAATTAAATGTGCAGCGTAAGACAGTAACAATTAAGGATGTTAAGGAGTGGGTATTTGGCTAATCGTGTAGTTGATATCAACCACATGATTGGTCAATAAGAGGAGGCGTTCTACCGAGTTGCAGAGAGGGTATCTCCCAGAGCCGGCACAAGCCGGACTGTTCAGTCCTTGCTCACGCCAGCTCCAAGACGGCTGCTGCTCTGCATTTTAAAAGTAGTAAAAGCCATCAGACTCTTACTAAATTTAAAAGGCAGAGCCGCAGCCGGGTAGGTCTGAGAATGGGATGCTGCGGCTCAGCATTTTAAATTAGTAAGGCCACCAGGTTCCAGCTTGTGTTGGGTCCAGCAGCTCCTGTTCCTGGTAGCCTGGGCTGGCCACGGGCAGAGGCTGCTCCAGCAGCAACCCCTGTCCACAGTCAGCCCGGGCTACTACACCCAGGGGCTGCTTCACAGCAGCAGATCCTATCCACAGGGGGGCCCAGCTCCCTACTGGAACCCCCTGCAGAGAGGGGATGCTGCCAGAGCAACCTCTGCCTGCCACCAGAAAAGGCTGCTTCATGGCAGCCTCCCCTACCCACCCTCTCTGCTGCTGCCTCTGATAGAGGAATCAGTGGGGGCATGAGGCAGCTGGCTTTTAAGCTGGCTCACTCCCAGCACTGGCTCCTGTTTCCCCCCTGTTGCCTCTGATAGAGGCAGCAAGGGGCAGGGGAAGTGAATAGTTGAGTACTTGACTACTTGCTTTCAGCCCTAGTGACAATACAAGGAAAAAAGGACCACAAGTTCCCTCTTACTGTGGCATCACCTCTTACAAAACAAAATCTACAGGATAAGCACATTTCTCCAGAACTGAATTAACCTGAACAAAAAAGATTTCCCAGTACATACATAAATACAAAGGTGTGCATGCCTATGCTCTTTAACAGTGGTTCTGGTGTGAAAACTACAGCACAAATTATTTGTTATCCCCTTCCTGATAGTCTCCTATCATCAGTAATCTGGTAATCCTCCAGAGTTAGAAGACAAAGTATCACTTATTCACATAATGGAACAACAACAAAAAGTTTGCTGCCACTGTACTCTTTTTCATTTGCTACAATTCCATTCATAGTAGAAAATTTCCATTCAATGGAAGGCAGATATATATATCTTTTCAGGAGAGGCTAACAAGTCTTTGTGTCTGCCAGAAAGATCCTGAAGTTTTAGGAAGGGAGACATTAGTAACTGTGTTCAGGAAGCAAAGGGAGGAATATGGAACCCACTGCTGCCAATATCTTTGCTATGTAACTGCACATACACCACCTCAAGTATGTCTGTTTCATTTGGAATTCAATCCAATAGAAGTAGTGTGATTTTTTTTAAGGTTATTCAGACCTTGAAAGTTCTATTGTGCAATACTGAGAAGGGTTATTCTTATGAAGGCACTTAGAGAGACTATACTGCAAGTGTCCCTTCAATAATTAAAATAGAAAAATCTTTTTCAAGCTTTTAGTAGAAACAGCTTGACAGGCTAACAAAGGAATTTGAGTTTGTCAATCAATTGTAGGTGAGCTGTGTGCAAAGATCTTATTGAGAAAAAAGTCATTGAAAGTAGTGAATTTGGTCATTAGATTTTTAAAGCATCAGGAGTTCCATAGCCTATTAAAGTTGTCTCATGCGTTCATAAGCTTCACTTTAACAGATAAACTGTTTCACAGGTCCATTGGAACCAACCTATCCTGCAAGAGGCTTTCAGAAAACTAGGGCTAACCCCACAAAGGCCTATGAATATGAGAAGAAATGCCTTCAGCAGGCTTCTATTAACCGCATGGCTGGTGAGCTGTCCTCGCCGCCACTTGTCAAGCTCTGTCAATGGATAACCTGAACCAAAGGTGGAACAGCAAGGCTATAGATCCATAATGACCTATGTTCAGCAAACAATGGGCTACCACATTTTGTACCATTTCCAGAATGAGCATTTATCTCTAAAAATGAGTTGTAATGTGCAAGCAAAAAGTCAACACAAGTATATGGACAGCTCACCTATAGCCAGGTCTGTGCCTGAAGAGATACAAGAGGATCAACTGTCAAATTTCAGTGACTACTTTGTAAGATTATGGTTGGTTATTTAGGCATCCAAAAATATTGAATCCAAGTCATGTTCCTTTACTAATGACCACAAATTAAAAAGCGTATCAAGCTTGGGACTTACATTGTCTGAAGGATAGTCTCTTTCGTAAGAAATTCTAGTAATAACAGGTCAGCTTTAAAATCAACATGAGATAAGATAATTCTTCCCTTAACTCTCAGTCTAGACACTTAAATACCCTACTCAAGATAGTACATAAAGTCTCTCCTCACATTTTTGTAAACAGTGACTTCAGTTTTACACGAGGGGAACCAGCACGGCTCGAGATCCAAAGGACTTGTCAAAGATCACAGGACGTTTGGGAAACAGCCTAGACCTGAACCCAGATCTCTAGTCCTGGTCCAGCACCTTACTCAGAGGCTATCCCACCTAGTCAGCGGCCGCTATCCTTCCTTCAACTCACAACCCCCAAACGGTGTTCGGCGCCCGGCAAGCAGGGTGGATCGCCAGGCTGGCGAGGGCACAAGTGAAGGGGGCCAGGGCAGCAAGGCCCGTCACTGGAGCACAGACACGGCTCCTCCGGTGGAGACAGGCTGTGCGGAACCAGGAGCCCGTACGGCGGCCACTGGCGCTAGCGAAGCCCCGCCACACGAAGCTCTTAAGGGGGCCAAGAAGGGCGGGATCCTGGGGCAGCCGGAGCGCGCTCGCTCCCGCCCAGCCCCCACCAGGGCAGCCGCGCGCTCGGTACCTGCGGCGAAGTGCAAGGGGCTGGACTTCCTGCCCGCCGTGTCCCTGCTGTTCACGTTCTCGGGCCGCACCAGCCGCTTGACTCGCTCCACGTCCCCGTTCCTGCAGGCCTCGAACAGCTCCCGGGCCGGCTCCGCCGCGGGCCCGCAGCCCGGCGCCTCCAAGGGGCCGGCCGCGCCCATGCCGCGCCGCCCGGCCATGGCGCTCCCCTCCCCAGCAGCTGCAGCGTTCGGGGGTCACAGGCGGCCCCCCGCCATGGCCCCGGCTCGAGACGGAAGCAGCAGCCACACACGCTCTCCCCACCTCAGTTCCAGCTGCTAGGCACAGCGCGCCGTACGGCCGCCGCGGGGGAGGGCCTGATTGTGCGGCATGTAGAGCATGCGCAGTAAGGACAAGCGCCACCATTGGACCATACACAGACAGCGCGTGTTGCTCTGTGCGCCTGCGCGAGGCGATCATTTCTCTCCCCTCCGCGCGTGCGTAGTGGGAGTGGCGATAGGCGGGGCTGATTGAACGTGCGTGGGGGAGCCCAGTGGGGAGGGAGGGGTTCTTTGTGCGGCGGCCTCGCGGAGTAGGGCGACGACGGGGGAGCTCGCTCCTGAAGACAGGGCGATGCAGCGCCTCCTGCTGTGCTGGGCTCGCGGCTCAGGAGATCTGCCCGCGGTGCCAGGCAGCTGCCTCCAAGCAGCCTGGAGCGTCCCCAGGCGAGAGTCAGCGGTTGTGTGTTCGGGGGGCGCATACACCTGCCCCACTGCAGTTACCAGATGGTTTAAAAAATACCAGACACAGTTGATCTCCGATGGGGGGTGGGACTGGCCAGGAGAAGGTTGGGCGAGGCTGGCCGGCGGGAAGCAGGACTGGCTGGGGGGCGGGGACTGGCCAGTGGGGAGCTGGGCTGGCCTGGGCGCACGCAGATCCTGGGATGCTGCCTGTCCAGGGCATGGTCCTGGCAGGGTGCACTGGCAAGTCCGGCCTGGGGATTCTATCCTGCCCCCACCCTCCTGCTCTCGACTGTGTGGTTGTGTACTGCCTGGCTGGTAGACATGCTTACCCAGCGTGAGCGTGTCTACCATCCAGACAGTATGCAACCACATACTGATATTTTTATTTTAATAATAAAACTTACTTAATTAGAAAATACTGGACACTTATATGTCTGGTATTTTCTCAATTTGTTTCCTGGGCAGAAAGCTCAAATACTGGACTGTCCGGTTCAAAACCAGACACCTGGCAACCCTACCATTGCTTTGAGCTCTGTGTAACGTAGCTCAGGGGGTGGGTGCCCCAGGAAATGCAGAGGAGAGCCTGGGACCAGCTGGGAGTCTCCAGCTGACCCTGGGCTCCTAGAGCAGTGTTTCCCAAATGGTGTTCCATAGAATCCTGGGGTTCCATGAAGTGGAAATAAGGGTTCCATGAGAAAATTTCATTACAATAACATGATTTAAAAAAAAATTTAAGCATTTATTAATTTTATTGAAAACAATTTTCATTTGTGTTTGACACGATAAGTGTCTTAGCCAGAGTGGGGGCGATGATGTCACTACTCAGTGCTGCGTGCGCAGTCAGTCAGTGGTGCAATCGCCTGTTATATACCTCTGTAAACCCCCGCACTCATTCTCAGAGACCATGGATCAAGTGGGTGACTGAATACAAATATACTAGCGCCGCGTCAGACAAAATCAAAGCTTCAGCTGTCAGACTAGTTGCTCGTATGAGAGTGCACAGGCAGTGCTCTCTCAAATACTTTACTTCAGTATAGTTGTGTGATTTCTTGTTTTTAAAAATGTAACTGTGACAAATATAAATTGATTACGATAGATTAATCTACAAAACATAACTATAATACTTAGGTCGATGATGATAATAATACAAGAAGTTAATAGTATCTACACATAGAATTTAAATTCTTGATACCAAAATTCCCCATACGTCATCGGCTAAAAGAAGGAACTTTAAAGAAAAAAGTGAGTACTTCAAATACTCAATATATTAGACTTATTAAGGGTTCTGCAATTTTTTTTCAAGTTTAAAAGGGTTCCATGGCCAAATAAAATTGGGAAACACTGTCCTAGAGGCGTGCATCATAGCATGGAGCCCAGGATCAGGGGGAGCGGGGCTCTGAGTCCCCCGCTGATCCCAGGCTCTATGGCTTTGAAATGCACAAGAGCCCCCGCTGAGGACTCTTGTGCATTTCAAAGCAGGCACCCATGTGCAGCCCGGAGTCAGTGGGACTTCCTGTTGGCCCCAGGCATGGGGCTCTTGTACATTTCAGAGTAGGAATACGAAAGTGCCTATCGACGAGTTGAGGGTAGTTCCATCAATTAGTTGACTAGTCAATTAACTGCATTTTTACCTCCTTAATTTGTACCCTGCCCTGCCCTACAGACATGGCTGGGAATCAGCCGAGATGAGTAAAGTGGATGTCAGGATTCTAGTTACATTTTTCCTGGCTAAACCCTGCATCATCTTTGCTCTTAAATCCCACAGAGTCCCTCGTGAGTCTGTTCACAAAGCACCAAGGCATGTGTGGTCAGAAGCATTTCAGGTTTATAAATGTATGTGAATGCTGCCCATAGTTTTCTGGTAAGTCCAAAGAGGCCATATGGATAAAAGTAATCACACTACTTTGCAATGCAAAGTGACTGTAAGTCAGTTGGCAAAATGGATGGTGAGGAGACAGGTAAGAAGAAGAGCCAAACTCAAGGGCTTGTGGCTCTAAGGCAGTAGCTGATCTAGACTTGCCTTCATTGCTTCCTAAAGTCATTCTTATGCCTGTATTCGGGAGTATCCTTGGAGAATTTCTGTGGCAAACTAGTGCCTTCACTGTTTATCTGGGACATTAGTGTCAAGTGACAAGCCCTCTATGGGCAGGTCAGTTCATCAGTCTGTCATTGAGCTCCGCCTAAACAATTGTGAGCTAAAAAGTTTCAGGGGGGTAGCCATGGTATTCTGTAACTTTAAAAATAACAAGTAGTCCTGTGACATCTTAGCCCTGGCCTAACTCCCCTTATTTCAAAATAACAAGCAGAGCATCCATACTACCAAGCCCATTATTTCGAAGTAATGGGCTGGTTATTTCAAAATAACTCCTGCTTTCATCAGGGAATAACGCTTATTTTGAAATAGTTATTTTGAAATAGTGTTAGTGTGGACACTTCACTGCTATTTTGAAATGACCACTCCCCCAAGTATTTCCAAGTAATTACTCCCCAGTGCTTCCTGGGACTCTAAGTCGAGGTAGCGCATTCACAATAAAGGAGCCTGCCTCAGACTAATTTCGCAGCTTCCCCATACTCAGGCCATGCTATTTCGATTTTGTTATTTTTGGGAGTTATTTCAAATATAGTTATTTCAAAATAATTTCCTAGTGTAGACATGTCTTTAGAGACTAACAATTATATTAGGTCATAGGATTTTGTGGGTAAAATGCACTTCATTAGATGAGTAGGAGTGGAAATTACGAATGCAGGGTGTATATATAACAGCAAAAGCAGTTACTTGTCAATTATAGAACCAATGTTAATTAAGCCAAATAAATAAGGCTCTATGTGTCCCATTCATAGTATTTGATGTGGAAATGAGAATATCAAAGGTAGGGGAAATTGCCTTTGTAGTGTATATTTACTCAAGCCCAAGTTCATAGTGTTGACATGTTCTCTCTTTCAGGAATGAGACTTTGCTTTCTTGAAGAATAAGTTTTATTAAACCAAACTCTCACCTTTGTTGAAATTTAAGCAGGAAATTCAGGCCAGATTTTCTACATGCACACTCTGCAGTCTCCCATTCTCTTGACATTTTGGGGTAAAAAGAATCAGGAGAGTAATTTTAATAATCGGATCTGGTTTTGGAGAACCTATATCTTTGGGACACTTGTCAGATTATCGTGATTTTCCATCAGATATTTTATGCCTCTCCTTGAGGTAGTCTACCACTTTCCATTGCAATCTTCATAGGTGTGTGGATTGAACAGTTAAAGGTGATTCTTAAAATAGGGATGTTAAAATGTGTGTAATTGATTAACCGAGTAACTGCTGAAAATTTCAGCCATTACATGGAGGGGAGGGCAGCCAGCTCCCTCAGAACTACTGTGTGCCAGGACCCAGCTTTTAAGTTGGCTCCCCACATGTACTGGCTTCCACCTGCTGTCCCACGCTGCTGCCTCTGTATCCTTGGAGCCGGACCAGGAACTGGGTGTAGCCATTTGGGTAACTAATAAGCTCATGCTTATCGGTTACCCATTTACACAGCTACATTCTTACATCTGTATTCTTAAATAGAAAGTTTGCAGGTGTTTTAACTATAGGACACTTATGAGCCCCCTGTAATTTAGGCATCCAGGTCACTTAATTTTTTAAAATGACCAAGCTGCCAGCAGCTCCCACTGAAGTCTAGAGAAAATGAGAGAGAGAGACGCTATGTCTACACCGCAGTACTATTTCAGGATACCGGAGGTATTCTATGTCTTTTGAGTGCACCCGTTATTTTGAAATCTAACAGGCTTGCTATTCCAACATCCCTGTAAACCTCATTCCACGAGCAGTAAGAGACATTTTGGAATAGTGATTTATTTTGAAAAGTGCTGTGTAAACTGCCAAATTTCGAAATAAGCTATTTCAAAATTGACTTGAAATAAGCGATGCAATTTGCAAAGCTCAAATTGCGTGGTTTATTTCAAGCTTCGGGTGCAGTGTGTGTACACACACACACACACACACACACTCTCTCTCACTCTCACTCTCTGTTATTACTGAAAGGGATTCTGAAATAATGAAAAAAATAGAAATAAATTAGAAAATTGACATGGATTTAAAATACATTATGCCTTTGAGGATCTAAAGAAAGATCATTTCAACAAGCCCACATCATTACACTAAACAAAAAATACTTAGTTTGGCTCCAGGATGGCTCTGTACCACATAGAACATGGAACTGATCTATAGCTCACAGGGCTCTGTGGATTTCAGGGCCAAACTGAAGTGGGGGAAATAAGGTTAAAATTATTTCATGCTAGGAGTGCGTTTCTTCAAAGTGCTAAACATTCCTGCAAGGTGCCAAACAGCCTCAGCTCTCTCTGAGATCACTGAGAGTTAAAGGTGGATAAGTCCCTTAATATCTCCCTCAGGCTTGCTCTTGGGGGGCATTACACCACATCAGACTACTTCCGGTTTAGGTATTAATATATTTTATGTGAATATCACATTTAAAGGTCAGTAATTTTCTCCAATATATTGTGTGACGGCTCAAATAGAGAAAAATTGAGTCACATTTGTTATTTATATCACAAACTATAAAGCAACTAATACAGAGTACGGCATATGATTATGCTAGTGGCGTAAGATGGCCTCAGAAAATACAGTGACATCAATGTTTATAGATTCATTTTCTAAAAATATGTTTGGTTGGTCACTAGAGGGCAGAAAAATACAAGATGAAAGCCACATGTGCAAGTCTGATTCATAAGAGGGAAAACAAATTGTTCTTTTTTTCTTGTGAAAATAAAGGGGGTGAATATTGGAATTCATAGGCAGGGACACCTTTAATGTCAGTCATTAATTTTAGAGTTTTCAACTATTGTTTCTTTTACTTCCTAAGGAGTTTCCTGAATCTTTCCAGTTGGTCCCCATAATGGCTTTCACTGATGGTAGAAGCAGTGATAACTGCAATGTTGCCATTAAAATTCACAAAGCATCAACAGTATTTTTTATTTCAAAAGAATAATTACTAAAATGTATGCTAGGCTTTTTCATGGTAAGACTCAGAACAACAACTCCACTAATTGGTATTCAAGATTTGGATATGATGAAATATGCTTTCTAGTCAAATTCAAAGTTAACATTTCTGATTACTGTGCTGGAGCAAGTATCAGAAGGATAGCCATGTTAGTCTGAATCTGCAAAAGCGGCGAAGAGTCCTGTGGCACCTTATAGACTAACCGAAATGTTGGAGCATAAGCTTTCGTGGACAAAGACCCGCTTGTGGTGGGTCTTTGCCCACGAACTTATGCTCCAACACTTCGGTTAGTCTATAAGGTGCCACAGGACTCCTCACCGCTTGTGCTGGAGCAGAGCAGAGCCAATCTAGTCATAAAATAAACAAAGGTATTTATAAGGAAAACTAAGGTGGTAGATTTTTTTTTAGTTATTTATGAATTATAAAATAGAATTATTGACCGCTTGAGTTATTTTTTCCCCATAAGTAGTAAGAGAGGCTGACTATGAAAAAGCAATAAGGGCAGTTCAGGTTGTGTTTTACTGTAAGAGTACACAAATAGTTATTTTTAAAGCTTCAGGGTTTTTTTTAAATCAGATCATTTAATCAAAAGGTGATCTGAATCTGATATTCTCATATAGGCAGTCAGTTCAATTTTTCTTAATTCCTGACAATCACTTTTATCTAGTTGGCATTTGTTTTTTATTTGCTATGCTTGTGTGACCAGCAGATGGGGATGTAGCTGCAGAACATTAGAACAAGAGGCTGGAGAGCAGTGGTCTCTAACCCTTTTAAGCACAAGATCATTTTTTAAATTTAACTGCAATCCAGGATCTACCTCAAAACCAAATATTCTTGCCCTGTCTCCTTCGTGCCCTATCTCTGAGATCCTGCCCCTGCTCACTCCATCTTCCCTCCTTCATTCTCCCTCCTTCATTCGCCGCTTTTGCAGATTCAGACTAACATGGCTATCCTTCTGATACTTGCTCCAGCACAGTAATCAGAAATGTTAACTTTGAATTTGACTAGAAAGCATATTTCATCATATCCAAATCTTGAATACCAATTAGTGGAGTTGTTGTTCTGAGTCTTACCATGAAAAAGCTTAGCATACATTTTAGTAATTATTCTTTTGAAATAAAAAATACTGTTGATGCACCAGGCAGGGGCAGAGGATTGAGGCATAGGCTCTGGTCTTGGGCTAAGGGATTTGGAGTGTGAGAGGGGCTCTAAACTAAGCCTGGGGCAGGGGCTTGGGGTGGAGGAGGAGGTACAGGCTCCGTAAGGGAGTTTAGGTTCAGGGGGTTCAGGGCTGGGACAGCAGCTTGGAGTGTGTGGGGAGGGTTCATAACTGGGGCAGAGGTTCAGTGCTGGCTCCAGTTGGACACTGCTTACTTCATGGGGCTTCTGGTTGGTGGTAGAGTGGGGCTAAGGCAGGCTCACCCCTGCCCTGGCCCTGCATCACTCCCAAAAGTAGCTAGCAAACTCCCTCCATCCCTAGTCCTGTTGTGCCCCCTCCCCATTCTATGAAGATAGAGTAGAGGGTGGGAGAGGGGGCACTTTGACATCAACACTCCCTCCTTTCCCCTGCCCTGCTCTGTACTGCAAGCAGGAGGCTCCCGGGGAGGGAAGCTCCAAAGCCAAGGAGATTAGCTGCCCCTCTGACTATGAAACCCATTAAGTGACTTACCTCTCAGGCATACAGATGAGAGATCACATGATACATCATGACAAACTTCTAATCAGAGGTGAAAAGAGCCGGTGCAGTGTCCATGATACAATGTCAGAGAAAAAACCTTTAGGTTCCATACCTCTGCAATAGCTTTCTATGAAATTATTCCAGTCCATACACCGAGATTCAGAAACAGGATGCTTTAGGGTTTCAAAGAATGGGAGTAAGGAAAAAACATGATTTTTTTTTTTAGGCACTGCAAGACTTTTTGGAGAAAGGAGAGATTTTTTTTAAGGAGTGAATTTCACTTTAGCCACAGTGGAAATACATAGCCTACTGATACAGAAAATTGGCAAGATTTTGGAGAATTATCTAAACTATTTTCTGGCAGAAAATCAAGAATTGCTGAGGATCACTAAAATCAGACAAAGATATCTGCTAGAAATGTTAATGATATAGCAGAATTCTGTACTCAATACTGAACAGGATGGGGAGGTGGGACAGATTGAGATCAAAGACCAACATTCCTGAAGAGTAACAAGGTTCAGAGTTAAGGAAAAGGAGTTAAATAAAAATAGGCCAAAGCCAAAAATAAAGGGCCAGAATCTTGGCCAAGAACTGCTTGGCACAGCGTGAGGAGCTGGGGGCCATTTACAGCTCCTGGATTCTCTACTTGGCCTTGTCCCATGCCACATTGCAGTGTAGAACAGTTTGTACATCTGAGAATAGCCAGAGCACAGCAGTGCTCTTTCACTGCCCCTTTGTGTCCTGGCAGGCCCCCTAAACTGGACCCAGAACAAGGAAGAAAGGTGGCATTGGAGCTATGCCTGCTTTATGCCAATAGTGCAAGCTCTACACTGAGTATCAGAAAAACTCTGTTGATTTTGTTACTTTTGTGCTTCCAGCAGCACACAGGAATCAGAATGTAAAAAAGACAACCTCATTCCCAAAATTGTAGATATTGATAAACAAGTACAAGAAGACTGGAAGCAAAAACAGGTAAAATACTTTGTCTACTGTAGAAGAGAATCTTGACATAAGAGGTTTTTCTGAAACACATTGGAATGAAGAAAAAAAAGCAGTTGGGAACCTGGATTATAAACTATAAAGACTAGATCACAGAACTCTGAGAGTAGTGCTCTGCTTAAGGGATTCCATGGAATCCAATGCAAGAAAAAGTCTGAGGGGAAAAGGCTATATAAGGACTCAGAATGGATTCATATCACAAATTATAGGAATACAAATATTGTAGAAGAATTTACTATTAAACTTCCTGATCAGGAAAGGAACACTAGGTACTCAATGTCAAGGAAGATCAAAGAGGCAACTATTGTCTAATAAAAAGAATAGTAATATGTAACTTTATTAACCCATACATAAACTGGCTAAGTGTCAATTTGGAACAAAATTTAGAAAGGCAATTTCTCAACAATTTAAATGATGGCTTCTTGAAACAGTTAGTTCTACAGCACACAAAGAGGGAAATTTTTCTTGATTTACTGCTAAGAAACGCAAAAGAGTTGTTAAAGAAATAATTATGTATAATGTTGCTACAAAAAGTAATAGTAACACAATATAACGAAGTTCAACATCCTTGGGGGAGGGACCAGATCCAAAATTAGCACTGGACTCTAAACTTTAGAAAGCGGGATCTTGATAAAGATTGAAAAAAGAATAAAGGATACTAAGTTTAAAAAAAAACACCCAAAAAATCAAAAGCAAGTACTTGCTCAAATCCTTGAACTAAACATGTAGCAAGCTATATTTAAGCACACATAATTAGAGCTGTGCAAATACATTTTTCAGTTTGCTGGCAGTTCTGAAATATATAAAAATTGGTTTGGGTTGAACTAAATGTTTTGTTTGACCTGAAACTAAATGTTTTAATTTGGGGCATTTTTAACCATTAGTAACAAAAGCAAAGGAAAAGAAGGGCTAGATAAATAAATTGAAGGAGGATGTCATACAACCAGGTGATTAGGATACTCACCTGGCATGTGGAAGTCATGGGTTTGAATAATTGCTCTAGAGCAGATACTTGAATCCAGGTTTTTCCCAGCTCCAGGCGAGTGCCCTGTGCACCAGGCTATTGGCTATTCTGGGACATCTTTCAGCATACATTTACTTTGCAACTAGATTGTGCTTCATAGTATGGGTAAACAGACACATGCTAAAAGTGGCTTTGTGGCCATGGTGGCTCAAGCTCGTCATCTTCATACAAACCCATCTGACCCCTGGGAGGCCAGGGCCAAACTGCTATTTTTAGCATGTTAACCTAAACAAAGCTATCACATCGCTCTCTGCTCATGCTGGGAAACAGGCTCCCAGTGGACATATCCTAGATATTTCCTGCTGAAGCACTTTCATTTTGTATAAATAAATGAATTAGACCAGGGACTGGAACCTGGGTGTCCCTTTTCCATATGAGCCCAAACCCTGGGCTATGTAGTAATTCTCACTTTTCCTTTCTAGATCAATGACTATTCAAGAAACAAATAATGTATCACAAAGTTACAACTTTTTTTGTTTTTATTTCAACTGAAACAATTCACAGAAAACACACACATTTGCAAAATGTTTCAGTCAACTTGACTCTTATTTTTCAGTGACAAAGTATCAGCTCAGAAATTCTATTTTGTTCACTAACCGTAAGTATGCATACCTCAAAACAAAAAGAAAGAAAGAAGCAAGGTTCCAGGGGTTACTGGAATCAAACAGGTATTCTTCAGTCCAGTCTCTCTGAAGCCAATAGAAATTGATTAAGAAAACAAAGAGTCAGAACAAATGGTCAATTTTCAACATGGAAAAAGGTTATTAGTGGGGTTTATAAGCTAGTGTTGTTTTGTTTAATATATTTATGAATTACTAGAAAATTTACCTGGTGTTGCTTGGGTCCTTCAAGGCAGGGAGTTGAGGGCATAGGGGTGCAAGAGTCATGGCTGGGGGTGAGGAGAGGCTCCGCGCAGAGGGCTAGGGAAGTGGGAGGTGCAGGAGTCAGGGTTAGGAACGCAGGAGTCAGAGCAGAAAGAGTGTAAGAGTCAGGGAAGTAGGGGGAGTGCAGGAGTCAGGCAGGGCTGGGAGAAGGGGCTAAGGGAAGGGGCTGAGGCAGCCAGCGGTGGAGGCAGCACAGCCCAGCCATCCAACAGCTGCTCCGTGGGGCTGGCCCACGCTTGGGCTATGTCTACACTGCATCTCCTTTTTGCACAAAAACCCCCTCTTGCTCAAGAAAGAATGGCTCTTGCGTGAAAGGGGGTTTTTGCACAAAAAGAAGCTGTGTAGACAGCTCCTTTTTGTGCAAAAATGGCCCCTAATTAATTATGCAAATGAAGTGCAGCAATATGCTAATCTGTGCTTCATTTGCATAGGCTTTTGCACAAGAGGGATGCTATGTAGATGTAGTCTTGCTGTCCTCCATGGTCATTTGAGAATAGAACAGTCCCTGCCGTCAGAGCCCTCTCATTCCATGTGATGAGAAACAACTGGATTCCAGGCACATCCCATTGTCGTGGCACAACGAACCCCAAATGTTGCTTTAAGTTATGATAAGATGAAGCTGCATACCAAATTTGGTGTCCTAGTTCTTACCATTTGGGGACGGACGGACGGACGGACACAAAAATTTAGGAAAGGGGAGCGAGAATAGGTCAGATGACTCAAAATTAGGTTGTTCAAATAGGCTAGAAAATAACACTGAATAATACTGAAAATCTTATACCATTGCATGAACAAAGGTTGCACCCTCATGTGCAATACAGTTCTGCTCTCCCTATCTCAAAAAAGTAGCAGAAATAGAATGACAGATGACAAAAATTATTAGAGGCACAGAAAAAAATTGTTACTTATCTCTTGTAACTACTGTTCTTCAAGATGTGTTGCTCATGTTCATTCCATGTAGATGTGTGCATGTTGCGTACATGGATTGTCAGAAAGTTTTCCCTCAGCGGTACCTATCAGGCCAGCTGGGAGCACCATGGAATGGTGCCTGCATATGTGCGCATATAATCCGCTGCCAGCCTGTCACCTCTTCGGTTTCTTCTTGCTGGCATATTCCAACGAAGGGGAAGCACGTGGGATTTGGAATGGACATAAGCAAAACATCTCAAAGAACAACAATTATGAGAGGTAAGTAAGTAACTGTTCTTCCTTCTTCAAGTGATTGCTCATGTCCATTCCATGTTGGTGACTCCCAAGCTAACCCCATGAAGGCAGGGTTGGAGACTATGAAGAAACAGACTGCAATACTGTTCTACCAACAGCTGTGTCATCCCTGCCCTGCTGCGCTGTGGTGTAATGACTCACAAAGGTGTACAACAAAGACCAGGTGGCCATCCTGCAGATGTCTACAATGGGCACCTGAGCTATAAAGGCAGCAGTTGAAGCCTGGAACCTAGCAGAATGGGCCAGAATGGGGAGAGCTGGTACATGGGCCAGCTCATAACAGGCCTGAATACAAGAAGTGATCCAGGACGAAATGCGCTGGGCTGAAACTGACATACTTTTCATTCTGTCAGCTAGTGGATCAAACAGCTGGGGGGGGGGGGGGGGGGGGACTTATGAAAGGGTTTTGTCCTATCCAAATAAAAAGCTGACACACCTAAAGTCTAACGTGTGAAGAGACTCCTCTGTTCTGGACTCATGAGGTTTGGGGTAAAACACAGGTAATAATATGTCCTGATTGACTTGAAACTGGGACACCACAATGGGCAGAAACGCTGGGTGGGGATGAATTCTAATCTGGTCCTTAAAGAAAACAGTGCAAGGGGGTGTCCGAAATAAGAGCTCGGAGCTCAGACACCCGCCTAGTGGAAGTAATAGCCACAAGGAAGGAGACTTTCCAAGAAAGGTGTAAAAGTGACCATGTGGAAGGAAAGGATTTTAATGTACAAAATCCCAAGATTTAAAATGGAGAGCCATTTTGTCAGTCTGCCAAATTATATGGACAGGTTTTATAATTTACAGTACCATGCTGATATGTACAAGTTTAAAAAAAAAAAAAGAGAGAGAGAAAGACAGACAGAGATAGACACACACATATATCGCTAAGGTTTGTAACACCAGAATATCTTCTTTTGTTCTGATTGATCTCTACTATTGCCTACTAGTTCATGAAAAATGTTACTGGTCATATTTTCTACATTGTCAGGAGGGAGATAATAGTGAAGTTGCTTCTTCCTGTATCACCTAGGTGCAAGGGTTTTTAGGGTAGTTTAGAATACTCTCTGCAACATGTACTAGGAGGCAAGCAACATGTGGCCCATAGTTAGTGATCAAGAAATTGGGTGACTAGATGTCCTGATTTTATTTGGGTGTCCTTGCACTGCAGTTCAGAGGCAAGCTCAGCAGACAGCCCCAGTAAAGTTGCTTTATGCATCTTAAAGTTCTGCCACCGGTCTTCATCCCACACCTGCCTGACAATGAGATACCATTGCTCAGTGCTGATTTCCCCAGCCCCAAAGCTACTCTCTACTCTTCACAATTGCTTTGACAGCCAAATGCAATGCCAAGTTGCTGTTGTCCGTGTCACTCACAGTCATCTGCCTCCTAGTCTTCATCCTTTGACAGTGAGTTCAACAGTAGCTCTGTTGCAATGCATGATGTCCTCAGCACATTGAGCACAGCATAGGTGAGAAGTCTTGGATCCATGATTTCTCACAGCAGATGGTGGAGTGCACACTAAGGATAGGCAGTTTCAAATGTCATGAAAGTAAGCTGAAGCTCTGGGGAGGCTGTGAAGCAAGGAGGGGGAAGGCTGAGAGGGTATTTTCCATGTTTCCAAAATGCCTTGCATTACATTCCGCATTCCCACAGTGCCTAGCAACTGAAGATGATGCCAAGCACTGTATGATGCATCCCCACATTGCTTTGCTCTTTCTGTCAATGGGGGAGCTAAAAATGTGGCCATGATATGTTGACAGAGGGTGGCAGTGTAAACATGATTTGACTACTTTCTTTTTGTTGACTTTTGCATGTTAACATTTTCATTGCCAAAACTTTCTAGTGTAGACATAGCCTTAGTTTACTTTGGAACAGCTGGGGAAGTCCCTAGCCTATTCATTAATTCATCAGCACAAAACACTTCATTATCAAAACTATAGTAGCACACAGACAAGATATGGGGACTTCCCTTTCCTTTAGTAATTTCTCATTTTAATTATATACAATAATAATTGTAAACAAATTGGCATTTTACAATTTAATTAAATTACTCAAAACAATTCCATTGCCTTCAGCAAACATCAAGCTTTGTGTAGCAGAGCTAATTCTCCCTCTGCAATTTTCATTTTATCTGGGAAGCAAGGATCACAGAAGAGTATGCAGAGAAAGATCAGAAGCTCCTAGGAATTTCCAATTTATGTAAAATTGCTCTGAGCAAGAGAAACTTAGAACTAAAGTAAAATTGTTCTTTACTGTCTTGAACGATTAATGCTCAGCAGCTGCTCATGCATCACTGTGGGGCTGCCAGTCTGTCCTTAAGCACAGGTGCTGCAAATTGCAGCTCTCAGGACCTATGACAGCAATGACATTAGTCCCAGGGGAGGGCAAGTGGCAATGCCCAAGCTCCCACTAGGCGAGAGAGCAGCTTTATTTCATGGCACAGTCTATCTGAGAGATGTGCTGAATCAGTGAATTTCCAATTAGCCTAACCCTGGCAAGCAAAGCACTTCAGCACACAAGTAGTCACAGCACAGAAAACTGAGCTAGTTGTGTTCTTAAAGCTCAGACACATAGTACTTTGCTGGATCAAGCCCTTAGCTGGCTGTGGCAACCAGCTGTGGGTCCCTACAGACAGGGGTTTACATTTGCTCCTCCCATGCTCCTCTTTCAGGCAGATTTGCTGCTATCAGAAATAGTTTAGACTTGGCAGAAATCATGGAGGAATAAAGAAACAAATGAAATGATAGATTCCCTTTAACTAATAATCACTCAGTACTATTTTATTTATTTATATTTCAGTCTAAAATGTTCTTTGATGTTGAGCTCGCAGAACATATCAAAGGTGTATTTCAGTTCATGTCTTTGTTCAATCCTTGGTTAAATGTGTCAAATTTGCCTATGTCATGATCATGAGGGTTAGCCAGCAGCCCGGGGACTAAGAGGTTAACTATGTCCCTTACCTAGCCAGGTGGAGTGGCCAATAGGAATTTCAAACTGGGACAAAGGAATTTTTGGTTTTTCCCTCTTTTGCTCTGGGCAATTCTCTCCAGTTATTGAGGGGGACAGACAATATGTCTCCCTCAAAAAAAAAAAAAGACTCTTTCTTCACTTTCTGTAAGTAGGGTAAAGTTTAGATAAATCCATTAGGTTTCATTTTTATGAATAAGATGGATTTCCTTTAGGGTTAAACTCTCAGGGTATGTCTAGACTGAATCCCTCTGTCGGCAGAGGGATGCAGATTACGTAGGTCAACATTACAAATGAAGCAGGGATTTAAATATCCCGTGCTTAATTTGCATAAAATGGCTACCGTTTTTGCTGACTCAGCACTTTGTCAGCAAAAAGTGGCAGTTTAGAGGGGGATCTGTTGAAAAAGAAAGCCTTTTTCGACAGATCCTGTAAACCTCCTTGCAGGAGGCATAAGGGATCTGTTGAAAAATGCTTTCTTTCTCGACAGATTCTCCTGTAAACTGCCGCTTTTTGCTGACAAAGTGCCAAGTCAGCAAACACGGCAGCCATTTTATGCAAATTAAGCATGGGATATTTAAATCCCAGCTTCGTTTGCAATGTCGACCTGCCTAATCTGCATCCCTCTGCCGACAGAGGGCTGCAGTCTAGACATACCCCCAGAGGGGCTGTGTACTTGAGTGCTGGGAAAAGGTCTTGCATGGTGCTGCTTAGTCATCTTATGTGTTAATCTGTAACTTAAAAAAAAAACAAGTGGTCATGTAGCACCTCAGAGACTAACAAAAAATATACACAGTATCGTGAGCTTTTGTGGGCACAACCCACTTCTTCAGAAAAGTGAAGTGGGTTGTGCCCACGAAACTCATGATACTATTTATATTTTTTGTTAGTCTCTAAGGTGCATTAGGATCGCTCATCTTTAAAGGTGTGTGTGTGTGTGCGTGCGTGCGTGCCTGTAGCCTTCAGGGTATGGGCCTGACTCGGTGTCTGTGCTGAAGCAGGCTGGAGAGTTGGGGTCTGCAAAACAAGTTACAGAGTATCCAAGCTGTCTGGAAAAACAGGCTCAGTGGTGTCTCAGCACCTCAGATGACAGTCCTGAGGGGGTCTCCACCCATCACAGACAGGAGTTAGGTTAGGGGTAACACTTGAATTATGCTTTGAGCTTACACTACGGTGAAGACAAGCCCTAAGACAAACATGGATATTTTACTTCCTGAATAAGAAAGTTTTATTTTGTGTAGAAATACCTTTTAGAGAAACAATCAATGAATCCAAACGTGGTTGTTTATTATTTAAAATTGTCTGGTGCCTTTTAGTTGGCTTGCAAACACACTTTGTTTAAATACTTTCAAGATCACTTTTTCCTTAGGCAAGCTGTCATGGTGGTTCAAATTTTGTGTGCATTTAAACTCACGCTTCTGGGTCTAACTGTCCCTCACATTACCATAAATGCATAGATGAGTTCATATTTGCCAGACAGAATGCCCATGCTTCCATTCTATAGCAGCCTAAACTGGGACTCTCAGGTCAGTCAACATCCATGGTCTGGCAGGACCTGGGCCAAAGCACACCAATAATCTGGAATCAGGAAGCAGAAGGGCCAGCACCTGCGAGCCCTGGGCAGGGCTGGCAGCAACCTGGCAGTGAAGCCAGGGTTGACGTTGTGGCAGCCCAGCAGGGCAGTTGGGGTTGGTACCAGACACCAGGGAAGCCAGGGTTGCAGCTGCCTGGCAGGGGAGCTGGTGTCAATGCCACCTCGCAATGGAGCTTGTCCTTGGGCTGCAGCAGCCGGACAGGGGATGGGGCCAGAGCAGCCCGGGGGACAGGAGGGGGGGAAGAGACATGACAGCCCATCAGCCAGCTGGGCCAGGGCCAGCAGCCAGCTGGGCCAGGGCCAGCAGCAATGTGACCAGCTGGACTGGAAGTAGAGCCAGTGGCAAGCTGGGATGGGGGTGGTCAGGTTCTGAGGGTGCCAGACCAGGGAGGCCCAACCTGTAATAACTTGTTTAGCTATATCATAAGGGATTTATGTAAAGAATCCAAGAACATGGTTCCTTGTGAGAAATCACAAACTGTGTTTTTTCCCCCCCATTGATGCCAGGAAATCTGTTTATAACACAATCCATGCCAGCTGGAAACCCAGTCTTCTATTCACAAGTTAGTGAGAAAAAAACTGTTGTAGATTAACAAGAAGATAGCACAGACACATTTGTCAATATGGTCTACTAATTCCAACAACTTAAAACAGCAAGAGACCTTGATGCTTAGAAAAGAGGATGTCTATATTTTTATAATAGCTCGTGTTAGAAATGCAGCCAAGAAACTACCCCATATTAATACATGGAGATTCTATTTCATGCTGTAATTTTTTTTGCAAGGGACTCAAACAAATACTTGATATTAGCACTTGAAAGACCTAGTTGGGACTGTTAGCAACTCTAAATAAAAAAGCTGTGAGTGTCTGATAGCTTTCATGGGGTTGAAATAATGAAGGGAATATTTTGTTGGATGTATGGCCGTTAGCCACATTCTCTGCCTCTTCTTAAAATTGTATTGCTATGCTCATGGGAAAGAACATGCTTTTAAACAAATGATTGATACCCGGAAAATATGCGTAATGGTGTGAAATAACGACACTGGATCAAGATCAAAGGATCTCATAATTTCCATAGTACCTTGAATTATACTTGCTTGAAGTCTTGATTCTTTTGACAGGTCCCTAAAAAGTCATGGCCTCTGGAAATATACTAGCTAATGCTAGTTTTGTATGGAAATATACTTTGATAAGGTAATGTGTACATTTTGCTATTTGTCCTACAGTTATAAATGAATTAAGTGAACCATCCCCTCCTTTCATTCAGCCCCATCTTTGAGATTTAGTCCAAAAAGCCTGCCTACTGCCAGGAAAACAGATAGGCACACAGATTTGCAAGGATATAGCTGATAGACACACTTCTGCAGGGCTGGATTAACATTTTGTGGGCCTGGTGCCAAATATTGTCTCCTTCTGAGGGTGGGCCTGGTGTGGCAGTGCTATAGTACATCCAGTACTGAATCTCAGACATTTTTTCATTTTGATCACATATCTCTGCATGATTCTATGTAATGCCATATACCGTTTCTTCAGCCCCCAATTTTTTCTCATTGAGCTATACACCCATGTGAGTTTACCAATGCCCAGTGAGCAAAAATTTCATAGTGGTCAGAGGAAACTCCCCACGGATTTATCTCCTTCCTCATTCAGACATCTAGAATCATATCTTTAGTACCACCTTATGTGGTCCTGGTCTCAGCTCAAGAAAGTTTCACAGCCAGCAGCTACCTGATCAGTTCTCACAAATCCATCCCCCAGCATCCCATTCTGCCATTTGAGCAAGCCACTTGCAAACACCATTTCCCAAAAGTGAGCACTTATTCCCTAGGAACCTGAAGTCACCAGCCTTTCTCCCTCAGCCCCTGCTCACCACTACCTCTCCCCATGCTTGTTCCCTTTGGCTACGTATAGACTGCAAGCCTCTTTTGAAGAAGAGCATCTAGATGACAACCAGTACTTTTCAAAAGCAAGCAGCTTTTTCAAAAGAGAACATCCAGGCAACTAGATGTTCTCTTTTGAAAAAGCACAGTTTGCATTACATAGCACCTTTTTTCGAAAAAGCACTTTTGAAAAAAGGAATTCTGCCTCGTAAAACAAAGTTTTCCACGGTCGAAAAAAACTGCCGCGTTCTTTCGATTTACTTTCGAAAGAACGTGGCAGCAGTCTAGATGCAGAGGAAATTTTTTCAAAAAAACCCTGTAGTCTAGACACACTCTTTCTGTCTTGGGTGTGCTCCCCAGCCAGCTGGGGCAATTCTTCTCTTGCAAGCCTGACCTACTTCTTCTTTCCCTGTTCCCTTTGACATTCTTTTCCTACTGGTGACTCTGTTCATTGAGGTTAACTCCAGTTTCTTTATCTGCTCCTTGCTTAATCACCCCAGCAGCAGTCACAGTGCCACTTGTTGCTTCACTGGCTACCCCCATGGGGACAATTGCCAGAAGCCAGCCTTAGACCGCTGCAGCTACTAGCCATGGGAGGGGTGGCAATTCCAAGACTAGGCATGACTGAACGTTGCAAAAACAGAATTAGGGACTCTGAATCCTCAGCGCTGGCCCTAGGCTGCTGCAGACTGCAGTTTGGTGCTTCCCTCCTCTAAGCCATGGCTTTAAGTAACTTGAGATGCCCATCACTTGCAACAGCCCCTTCTCCCCCCCGCCCCGTTCCTCCAATTTCCATGCTCCCCTCAGCTAGCACAATTATGGAGAAAGTGCAGCCTGAATGATTTTGGAGATTGGGGCACCAGGAAATTCCCATCTCTGAACAGCAGCTCTGCAACAAGCTCATTCCACCCCCAACATTGTAGGACCAGGACCCTATGAAGACAGTGGAGGTACTCATGTATATCCAGTTTTGCCCAAAGCCCGTTGCAGTGAGAATCTTTTCATTGTCTTTTGCTTTGGGTTTCCACTCTGTTTCTGTGGGAAATTTGTCAATGCAATATTTCTATGGTTTTTTTTTTAAATGGTAATGGCTGTTGAAAATAGCAACTTCATTCCTAGTTAGCACTGGGAAGATGCCGAAATTTGTTACTCAATTTTATCCTACTTTTACTACAGCAAATTGCAATGGATCAGTATTTGTTTTGGGAGAAATACTACAACAGCCATCTAAACTGAACTTGAATACTCCTGAATTTTGAGGCTGTTCAAAGCTAGAAGGCAGGTGCTAGTTCTTCTTTGAGTGCTTGTTCGCATGCATTCCAATCAGGTGTGTATGTGTGTGCGTTCATGGAAGCTGGAAGATTTTTGCTTAGCAGTAACTGTCAGATCAGTCTCGGCACACCCTAGAGTGGTGCCTATATAAAGCCTTGCCGACCCACCAACCCCCCAATTCTTCTTACTGCACGGTGACAACTGGAACATCTGGCTCTTGCTTTTTGCAAGCACTCCTAGCAGTAGTTCATGTATACAGTTCTTACAGATATAGTTAGTGTTAGTTATTTTACTGATTGGGGAGTGTAATGGACTGGAGAAGTGCTGACCAGCACCTGCTGACTAAGGGGTTAAACTCAGGTAGCCAAAAGAACCAATGGGCATGCGGTGCTGAATTTTGAATTGTATAAGATTCCTTGCCTGCTTTCTTTTTGGGGGAGAGTTACACCAGAAGTTGAGAAAATGATTTAAACCCAGACAGTACTACCATGCCTCCAGGGAATTCAGGACATGGAAGTGGCCTGAACCAAGAAAAGATTGGACATAAGTAAAGGGGAAAAGTGAATCTAGTTGTGATCAGGGTATTTTCTTTCTTTTGTAGTTTGGTTTGAGCTGCTCTGTGTGGATCTATGCCTCCACTCCCCATTTACCATCTAAGCATTTTTTTCCAGGAATTTGCTCTGTGTTTTTAATGTGTTTTCTTTAGTTGCTCTGTAACATCTAGCAAACAAGTATGCTTTAGCAAATATGTCTTTTGTTTTGTAATGAAAATCACTTTTTTAAGGTGATGTTTTGATTTTTGTGTTCTAGAAGGTATAGGAGGTCTGTCTGTCTCTCTGTGTGCCTGCATGTCTCAGTCTTAGGGGTCAGCTACTAGAGACTGCAGCTTGTTTTTCTTTTCTTTTCTTTTTTCAAGCTCTCTTGTGGCAGAAGAGCTTGGGGTACCCTGGGGGAGGGTTCAAGAGTTTGCCCCTGGTTTTAGGGATAAAAATAACTTGATGGTGGCAGTAGCCCCCCAAAATCTGTGTATTATGATTCTGGGGGAAGTTTTGTAATCAATGACAAGGTATATTTAAAGTCTTTGTGGGTCCCCCCCTTCTGCACTCGGAGTGCCAGAGTGGGGAACAGCCTTGACGGGGGAAACTCCATTTCTTCCTCTTCCCTGGGCTGGAGTATGCCTCAGTCCTTGGGGTTTAAAGCTTGCCAGGCTTGTGCTAAGCTTATGCCAAAAAGTGACTGATGCAGATGGGGACGACCATGAAATTCTCTGGTTTTTCTCCTCAATCTGTGCCTATAGCTCCATCCACAATTCTATGACTGAGTGGCTTACCTGCCAAGTCAGTCAACACCCCCCACCAGTCCACAGGGCAGGGTGGCCCAATGGCCAGAGTTAGTGAATTTGCCCCTATTCATGGGCATAGGGTTGTGTAGTCCCCTCTCAAAGGGCAGGAGATAGGAGAGGGAGTTATAACCCCTGGCAGGGGGGCCCAGGCCCTCCTACTCCATTGGACCCCAGCCTAGGGCCCTGTTATTGGCGGTAGCTCTAGCCACTGAGTCAGCAGGGAAAGCACTAACTGAAACATGCTGACATCCTGTCATCAGTTCACTCACCAGGTCACCTTCCCCAGGGCTGCTATCTGCTGCTGTCGCCACTGCTCCACCATGGATCTCTGTCTCCCCTCCCTTGTCTGGGATTTGTCTGTTCTTGTTTGCCTCTGGATCCTCGAGCAGTGACTGAAATTGACAGTAATTAAGGGCTTGGGCAAGAATCTAATTGACAATGTGAACAACCAGTCCCATTACATTTCTGAATTCAGTTCCACAAGATTGTGCAAAAAGTGCCTTCTGATGCACAATGCAATGGAAGTTCAAAAGCGGGCTATTCAGCTGTTCTGACAAAAGTAAGGAATCCCCTGAATTTGTTGACCATGCTAGGTGCTCCACCCATACACACAGACACAAGATTCTTCAACTGTATTTTTTTCTGATTTACAAAGTTCATCATAGTTGTATTTCCCCCCTTGCTTGATTTTTTCACTGGTAATATCTCAATCATTTTTCATGCACAGCATTTCCAACAAATATATCATCCCAGAATATACAATTGATTAATGTATTGGTTGTCTTGTCCAAAGCAAACAAAAAATAAGTAGCTATACTGAAATTTTGCATTTGTTCCTTGTTGATTTGATGGGTCATTTTCATAGCTCTGTCATTGACTGTATTTGCCGATAATGGCCTGTCTTGAATTTTCTGTAAGAATTTGCCCTTTTTAAGAAATTTGTCAAATAATTCATGACCAATTTTTAGCATGCATCTTTTCATGTAATCCCCATAAATGAAAAGCTTCTCCTCTCAAATGAGCCCACAAAACTTGCAGAGTTTAAGATCACACCATTTTTTGACCTTCAGGCTATTTTGTCCAATGTTCATTTTTTGCTGCAGCTCTTTACAGGTTTTTTTCCCCATGCAATCACTTTTGGGATATTTTATAGCAGATGCTGCAAGTTTTATCATGAAATCCCTTTTTTGTTTGTTTGAGAACAATCTCTCTCAACAAATGTGACAGAGTGGAGACCCAAACCTATCTACAAATCATACAAGTCTGTCCACTCCTTTTGAAAATTTTGGTACTTGTCATCTCTCTTTCTCTGCTGTTTTTACTGTTAGGGGGTTACAGAATTCACCATCACGTATGATGATAGAAAGATTTCTTGACCAATCAAATAAAAAGAGACTATGCATGACCCCCAATGAATGGAGAGGATGGTTGGCTGTTAAAATGAACAATTAAAGGTAAAATGGACAAAAAAATCATCTTGACATGAGGAATTATGAGTTTTTAAATTTTTTAATTAATTTTTCATTTTAATGTAAAAAGTTGCGTATTTTTAGAATAACAAAAGAGCCATATTTGGTTCCTTACTGAGAAATATTTGGCTCTAGAGCCATAGGTTGCAGATCCCTGATATAAACAAACTCATCTTTTGTTTCAGCCTATCTTTGTGATATGCTAAATTTAGTTACTAGGGAACATAAAAAGGGACTAAATAACCTAATTTTAATCTGCCTTCAAAATCAGACTATGCATAAACAATACTTAAATGAACATCAACTTCACTTTTCAAAGACTGGATCATGGCAGAGTAAGCTATTTCAATAAGTAGGCTAACAGATTCCTCACCAGCAGAAGGTAGCCTATTATGATGTTGATCCACCATTTTGTTTCATTTCCTTGCTTAGAGTATTTCTTTCTATCCTCATTGATTGTCTGCCTTTTATCATTATACTTAAGATGGATCTGGTTTAAAGGATAGTTTCAGTATATTTCAGTTTAATAGTATCCCTTACAAGAAACCAGTCTCATATTTCTCTGCTTTAAAAAAATTACAGCAAAGTGTTTGATTTCAATGAATCATACTTTCTCTCTCAATCAGTGCACATACTTTTAGCATTAGAGTTACTTCCACCTGCAGTTAGGAACAGGCTATACAAAGACAAATTTAAAGGTGGATGCCTAGTCAATTATTTGCAAGAATGAAGTCTCAATGGTTAATTGAGCTTACCTATGGTAAGTCTTTTAAGGGCAGGAAATTGATGGGTATGAAACTCTGTCTCACTGACACAGTCATGATGAGCACTAATACTGCAATATTTTAAGTACGTTGCATAATGGACTTAACCTATGGCATTAATAATGAATGATTCATTTAGTCAGCTTTGCTGAACAGAAAGTGTGATTTTAGGTACATAAATGCTATTTTAGGAGATTGGTATAGATTTTCATGGGTCCTTTTATGGCAACTATGGCATGTGGCTTTACAAATGAAAAAATATTTTTAAAAAGTCTTAATATTTTTTTCCAAAAAGAAAACCATTTTATAAATGTTTTAGATATTTGTAACTATCTCACATATAAAGAATGCATCATGATGTAGTAGGGCAGGGGTGGCCAATCCATTCTGGGCAAAGAGCCAAGATAGCAGTGCATCCAGCGTGAAGAGCTGGAGCAAAGTCGTTGAGCAAAAAATAATAATTAAAAAAAGAGCCCCTGGTCGCATTTTGACAAGCAAAAAAAAAAAAAAAAAAAAAAAGACTGCCCCGTTTAGAGGCTTTTTGGCTACATCAGGCCCCCTCCGGCCAATGCCATCTTTAATGCTCCATCTTTAATGGCCGAGCCAGACAGCTCTCCTGTCCTGATGAGCACAGGGAGCCGGAAGGAGAGGGCCGATTTCAGGGATGCAGGGGCAGCTTTATGAGTCACGGGAAGGAGGGGGAAGGGCTTCGTGAGCCGCACCCTGGGCGGAGGGAGGTGGAAGGAAGAGCCGCATATGGCTCACAAGCCGCGGGTTGACCACGGCTGTAGTAGGTATTTTACTAGCAGTCAATGGGGGTTGTCTGTAAAATTCACGCAAAACATATACATTATATATACACACACACAATTGACTTGGAGTATCTAAAATTGGTTACCATCATTTTTAACTTAGGCCACTGAAAATGCAAAACACCAGAGGTTTCAAGAATTCTTCTATAGCAGTAGTCAAACAATGTTGACTAAAAGTGATTTACAGTTGCATCAGCTATTACCCTATTTCATTATCAGTTTTCACATAATACAGACTTGCAATAAAATAGCGTAAATTCCACTGGAATAATTGGTATCAGTACCTAAAGTTAGAATAATCTGCCCTCAATTGTAGGGTTTGTTCTATTTCTTACAATTTCCAAGAAAAGGATCTATAATTGTCAGCTACTGTCATTCTGTATTGCTGGGGTGGGAAACCTTTTAAGGTTCGGGGGCTGCTGACCCACAGAAAAATCAGTTGGGACCAGCACACAAGTAAGAAGCAAAAAACCCAAAACAAACCCTTACTGATTCAGGCCTGGCCCAAGCCATTCATGCACCCTGGGAGCACGATGCCATCCCTGGGAGTGTGGCGCAAGCCCAGCCCTGCCCCCACCCGGGCCGACAGCCCTGCGCAGCGCCCCCTACAATGGGGCACAATGGCGGTAGCCCGGTCAGCCCGTAGGTTGGGCTGGCTCTGCCCTGATTGAGGCCCTGAGCCGGTGAGCCAGGGGCCACATCCAGCTCCCGGCTTAAGGTTCCGCACCCCTGCTGTATAGGTTGTATGAACCAGGAGAATGTGCATGATTCCAAGGACTGTTTGTGTTTGCTTATGAGGGTGTGGCTGCTGGTTTGCAGTAGTGTTTCCCAAAGTGGGCTCTACTTTCATTGTGAAAGTAAAGAGTTTTTCCAGAAGCTACAAGTTTTGCCTCTTTAAATCCAAATCACAACCCAGACTACTAAAGTGTTTAGACAATTACAGCTACTATGTAGTTGAGCACCACAGAATCTATTCTACTGTAAACCAGTGTTTCTCAAAGTGGGCCACGAGCCTGCTTTGGGAAAGCTGCTAGTAGGTCTGTGCTGCTTTGTTTACCTGAAGGGTCCATGGCCATGGAGCACTGCAGCTCCCATAGGCTCTGGTTTGCCAGAGCAGAGTCTTGGGTGGAAGAGGTGGGGTGCCAGGATACTTCCATGCTTCCTGCCCACAGACCCCGATTGGCCCCGTGGTGGGGGCAGCATGTGAAATTTTCAACAGCTGGAGGTTCCCTCTAGGTGCCTGCACCCCAGTGGCGGGAGGAGACTTCATGCGCTCCCCCCCGGCCCTGGTCAATCAAGGCCTGGGGAGGGGAAGCACATGAAGTCTCTCGCTTCCTGCCCCCACCCTGCAAAGGGCTGCCACTCTTAGAGTCAACCGCCAACTGCTCAGCTGGCAAATGACTCTAAAAGCCACGGGAGGAGACTTCGTGCACTTCCCCCCACCCCAAAGCATTGAGGTGGAGAGAGTGTGCAAAGTCTCTTGCTTCCTGCTCCCGCCCTGCAAGAGGCGCATGGCGCTTACAGTCATTCCTGGCAGTTGACTCTGTGTGCCATATGCCGCTGGCGGTGGAGGAGACTTTGTGCACTCCCATGTTCCCAGGCCCTGATTGGCCTTTGGGTGGAGGCGTGGCAGTGTGTCCGCAGGCCAGATAAACACACTTGGCGGGCCAGATCCAGCCCACAGAGGCTCTTTTGCCCACCCCTGCACTACAGCGATAAAGAAAGGGGACCTTTGGTCACAAAAGAGCTCAGAGGATACTCATTTCCTCTCATCTCTTGGAGGATTCCTCTGATATCTAAGCTGCATTCTTCTGTCAATTTTCTCCTATTAAGTTATTGTTGGCATGATTCTAAAGAGAAACACTGCATAGAATGAGACACATGCTCCAGGTTGAAGAATTTTTTTAACATAATTTCCTCCACAATTCCTTTGCTCTTAATGAGACAGGAGACATTTCACTATTGGTGCATTCCAATGCAACTTTAGCAGAAGCATGTGGGATATTCAAAGGATGTTTATTAATTAATTATGAGTATTATTATAATGGAGAGAAACCAAATGAATTTTGTGCAGCACATAATGGAAACATTGCTTACAGTGCTGAGTGTAAATACATCTAGAATTCATTCCTTTTCCTATGCAGTATCACTATGACTAGCCTGAGATAAGCTAGTCTTCTTTTTCTTACTTGGGAATAAGAATGGAAGTCCTTTCCACTTCCAGCATACTCAGTACAACCCTCTACATCTAACTCTCACACTAACTCAAAATACTTAACTCTAGTTTCATACTTGTTGTTGCAAACACACACCCATCATACACTTAAGCATAGCACCCAGGTTTACTGTCAACACTTCTCAATATTACCAAGATTAAAACAAGGATTTTGTGTTAAGGTGAGATTCAGATGAATTTGGTGAATATATGGTGTTTCTTTATATGCTGGAGATACACAATCTATCAGATTGGTTACTATGTGATATATGGATAATAAGGACTTATAAAGATGGTTCCCTGGGCTTAACCTGTCATCTGTTTGCTTTTAAGGGTCTGTGTGGGTGAGTTTGGTACTTCCACAATCATAACTAGTTTGAATAAAGCTAATAGGGCCAGATGGCTAACGGGCAGCTGCCATTTTCTGTTTCAAACTCCATTTTTTATAGATTTTAAATTAAGCTCTTTGAACAGCGCAAGGATGAAATTGCCAGCTTGGATGCACACTTCTCCCTTATACCGTGATTTGGATGTAGAGCATTAATAAAAGGTCTTAGTGCTTTTATCTGTGGTAAATCGGATAATAGGGTTTGTGTAAGGCCACCTTTAAACTGAGCTTTAAGGGTGGCCTGACAAGAAAAGATGATGAGAAATGAAGGGGATGAGCAGTTATGTCATTTGGTTTGCCCAAGTTTGGTTGCAGAAAGAGATGAATGCAAGTGAAGTAAGTAGGAGCTAGCGTGTGCAGAGGACTCAAGGCCTTCCAGAAGAATGTAGTGTGAAGGCAAAGGGAGGCCCTGAAGGCAAGATGCATATCACCGGAGCAGCAGACAAAAGAGATTATTATTGCAGCAGGATTTTAGTCTTGAAAGGGAATGTGTGAGGGGGAAGTAAAGCAGACATGGGGGCAGATCTTAAGGCAAAAGTCAAGAAGGTCAGGCAGGGGAGGTTTGCATTAGTCAGTGACATATTGTTGCTTTTATTAAATATGACGGGTAAACACGGTCTGAATATTTTCTCTCTACTCTCTGGGAAGTGACACTTAAGGATAACTGAGAAACCAAACCATTATAAATGGGTTACTCAGGCAGTAGCCCTAGGAGCAACAACTTTTCTATACGAGGAAGTTCTCCCTAGCTCCCTCTCTGCCACTCAGTAAAAGAAGAAAGCTCCTGTTATAGGACTAAAGAGAAGCTTCATTCTTATTAGCAAATCTGAAATCTCTATACCAAGCATGACCCCAGAGAATCTAGGGGAGGGGGAGAGAAACATTTATGAGGAAACAAAGTCCAAACATATCAAGGTGTAGTAAGCCCCTATTTTAAGGTTCAAACTAGACTTAATCTGGAGGAGAAGGGGTTCATTCATCTTAGACCTATCCCACAGGGAAGCTTTCTTCTCAATGTAGCAAATCCAAGGAAAAACTTGGACAGAGAATTCCACTGTACCAACTTCCAAGCTCAGATCCTTCCCCATGACACATGACACAAAAAGAACCTTGTAAGAAATTAAATATCAAAATGGACTCTGTATGTTTGGTGATGGAATGAATAAAGGAGCATTATTTAAACTCTAGAAAGGCCCCTTTGAGTTCTGCCTGGGTAAGCACTTACATTGCATTGAATAGTGAGATTAGTGCAGACCTGAATGACTTGGGCTGTGATCAGATATAGAAATATTCACTGAGAGTATGTCTACACTACAGAGTTTTGTCAGAAAAATGGCCATTTTTCTGAAAAAACCTGAGTTACATCCACACTGCAATTGCATTCTTCCGAAAGTAAATCAAAAGAACAGAGAGGTTTTTCCAACATTAGTAAACCTCTTTCTACGAGCTCTTTCAGAAAAAGACGTGTGTGGACGGGGAAGAGGGAGTTCTTTTGAAAGAAGAGGAAAAAGCACAAGTGTCCTGGTGGCCACTCCATCCATAGTAATCACAGCTTAAATGCGAGATAGTGTCCGTGGACACTATCTTTAAAAAAAGCCAATCACTTTTTCAATGTGCTTTTGTGTGTGGAAGCTCTCTTTCATAAGAAGTTTTTTCAGAAGCTCTCTTCTGAAAAAAAAGCTTCTTCTGAAAGAAGCCTGCCATCTAGACATAGCCTCAACTTCTCAGTAAATACAGGTCTCAGTAGCATTGGCGTGCACACGGGGTGGGTCCGGGCACACCCTAATGTCTCGGGCCGGCTAGCCCAAGTCATTTTTGCGCCCTGGGCCCCATCCGGCCCGACAGCATTGCGCAGCACCTCTGAGGCTCCCCCACCCAGCATAGCAGCACTGCGCAGCACCCCTGAGGCATCTGGGGGCGCCCTCACCCGGCCCGGCAGCACTGTGCAGCACCCCTGAGGCATCTGGGGGCGCCCCCGCCCAGCCTGGCAGCACGATGCAGCACCCCTGAGGCTCCCGGGAGCACCCCCACCCAGCCCGGCTGCACGGCGCAGTGCCCC
>JANRFK010003679.1:36029655-36040402 GCA_030068395.1 Apalone spinifera | reverse complement strand
GCAGTTCAGAGAGGGCTCAAGAGCTACTCTTAGAACCCCTGAGAGCTACCGGTAAATCGCGATCTACTGGTTGGTGACCACGGCTTTAGAATATCCTTGCCTGTATGACAGGTGCCTTCAAGTACTTCAAGCATAAACAACAGCATGTTAGTCACCACGGACCTTAGCTCAGAAATCCAAATCTTATTGCCACATGAATTATCTAATGTACAAGAACACAGTATTGATCATTGTATGTGACATCTCAAAAGAAGGTAAACTAAGTAGATCAGAATAATTGCAAAACCAGTAGCGCTTCCCCCTGCCTTTAGGTTAGCTTCTCTCTACATTTAGATGGCTTGTGTCCAAAACAGAGAATCCATTTTACACCTTCTCCCCACATACTGTCACACTCTTTATGCATTATTGTTTAACAAACTACATATAATATAAGAAGTGGAGAGGGAGAGGTTCAAAGAATGTTACTAATAAACCACTTCAGTGACAACAGTCCAGGAAATAGAGATTTGTTCACACATTTCATGATCAGAAACAAAAAACAATCAGCTAATGTGGCTGGACCAAACGGCGTGTAAAATCTACGCTGTGAATAAATCTGTGCCAGGGTAAAACATACTTTAGAACTGCCTACTCTCCAGGATTGTCCTGGAGTCTCCAGGAATTAAAGATTAATTTTAATAAAATATTATATTATATGTGATGAAACCTCTGGAAATATATCCAACCGAAATTGGCAACCATAACTACCACCATTGACAGATAACAGATTTCAGGTCTCGTCTTCTGGTGTTATGAGGGTCATTATCTTGTGAAGAGAGAGAGAGAGATTAAGCCAACATGTACGTGGCTAGTGAAATCAAAGCCTACGCTGGTCTGTGAAAACCATGGCCTACCTAGCCCACAAGAAATAGTAACTCCCATGAGAATTGCATATGGGAAATCTGCACTCTGCTGCTGGCAGCATGCTGCAGCCAAGTACAGCTTCCTGGCTACTGCATGCTAGCTGTAGACTCAAGCCAGCCCTCCTGACCTTGGGCCTGTAGTGGCACCAGAGAAGAGCACGTATTAGTGGAGAGACTTGCAGTACCTTCCCTCCCAACATGTACACAATGGGGATTTTTTTGCCACTTTTCCTAGGATAAAGAAAGGGAACGTCTGATCCTTATATAATAGTGTAACTCAACACCTTCATAGGTCCTATAGCACACAGAATATCATAGAACTGTTGTAAAAATAAAAATGAAATGTGCAAAAGTTATTTTTCTAACTGGTAAAGAGGTGTAGAGAGTGTTTTACATTGTTCAGGAGGATATATATGTTCAACTACATACAGATTTTTTCCTCATAGCAAATTATGGCCAAGAGCTAGTGCAAAAGATTTATTTTCACAATTAAGGCTGGGTGTTATGTTTGTTCAAAGTATGTAAGATCATTCTAACAGTAACTTGCAAAATAGTCACTGTTAAATAATTTCAATTTCATTTTGAAAATCTATATTACAAATGCAGCATATTCCCTTCTTTGCTGCTTGGAAACACAGGCCACTTGTAAAATCCATTTTAACCCCCTTACTTGAAAGCCTTTCAGTCTGTAAATCCATTCCACTGAGACTGTAACTCTGCTGCTGTCTCCTTCCTTTGCTCTCCGAATTACAATGAGATGCTAACCTACAGTTTACACATTATTGGCAAATAGGCTTCTCCAAGTTTGTTAACTCCCATATATTCACAGTAAGGCATCAAGGAGTGCTCTGCTCAGCCTTTGCACTGGAGCAGTCAGCCGAAACATTCTTCTTACAGCTAAATAAAAAGTGGTGAGGGAGAGGTTCAAAGAACTTTACTAATAAATTACTTCAATGACAACAGTCCATGAAACAGAGATTTGATGAAGTTCTGAATTCAACAGGGGGTACAAAGAGAAAGAAATAGAGAAAAGGTAAGTTTTAGTCCTATAATTATGTGGCCACTTCAGTAACCATTCAAGTTTATACTTTAATGTAGCTTCAGTGAACAAACATCAAAATGGGACCCTCTCTGCACTGTGCTAAAACAAGTGACAAGGGATATTTGTAACCAAAAATAGCATTAAGGGCTTAGGTGCAAAAATTGTGAATTTGTCTTCATGTTGTATAAATAAGACCCACAACCAATCTTATAGTACTAGACAGTATGCTGCCTCATGCTTTAAATTTTCTATTAGCATGGAATGAGTGATTAGATTTGGTATTTTCCTGGTTTGTTACTTGGGGAGCAGTTTTTTCCTCCTCTCTGAAAATATAAATATTTTAGAAACCAAAGAAAAATAAACCTAATAGAGAAATTGGGTTTCACATATTCTTAGCTGCTGGGAGAAAAGAAATAAATGCCCTGCCCTGATTTTCTGACACACCCTCTTCCTTCAGAGATACAAAGATTAAGTCCCCAATCCTGCACTTGTATCTCAGGTCAAAAGACACCTTATGTGTATCAAGCTATTTGTGTCAATTTCTGCAGCGGTATTCATGTAAGCGGATCCCGCTACTGATTTCAATGGGGGCTCTGTGCAGGTCTGCTTATTCAGATGCCATTGCAGAACTGGGCTTTGCTTAGCTGCACCCAATAACCTTGGATCTCCCGCCCCCCTTCCTCCTGGGCAAAGTTAGAAAACTGTTGAACTCTTATGAAGTCAGCAATACTTAGAAACTATGCTATTATATTCTAGACTACACTAGTTAAAATAACTTACTAAAATATCTTGTTTCCAAAGGGTTGACATTAATCTTTTTTTTCCTGTCAAGGAGGTTAAAATGTATATTTTCTCATTAAAAGTGTGATAATGAAAGTTTATTTCTGCAGTTTCCAATGGTAGTGCTGATTCGAAGGAGACAGATCAGGGATCAGAGATCACTTTCTCGTGCCTGTTCTGTAACCTTAAAAATACATTGGTTTCTGTCACTAAAACCAGCTGGTCCTGAACTAAGTTTCATGCTTTTTTTCGCTTCCTGCGTTAAAAGGGCAGCTCCAGCCAACACGCCTATCGAGTTTACACAGGCAGTAATATGAGCTTGCCCTGATTGCTTGGCAGGGGCTAGCTGCTCAGGCATTGGCTGCTCAAAGGCTTTCACGTGAAAGGGCTGTGCAGTGGTTGATAAGATGTAGGAGCAAGCGTCCTACGTTTGCTGCTAGTCTTCAAAGAGCTACTGCAGAGGGGAGTTGCTAAAGAGACGAGATTGTGCAAAAGCAGATTGAATCGAGCTAAAAGCACATCTTTCATCTTCACAGCTTCTCCATGCTCTTCTCTTCAGACTTAGTTTGCACTGTTGAATGAGTTGTACCAGGTAAGCCTTCTGAAAGAGTTAGCATTGCTGATCGGGAGTTCTGATCATGCTAAAAAGTGCACTTGGGGAGTGTCTATTGAGCATTGTAAACCCCCCTTATAAACGTAGAAGCAATATATGGGTATTTGCTGGTGCACTAACGCACATTAACATACCTAATTGACTTTTGAGTCTGAACTACCTAAGCAAGTGCGTGCATGCATGCACGCACGTTTGTATAAAATCAGCCATTTTCCAAGAATTTAGAACCTGTGGGAGGGATCTAAATTAAGATTTATAGCATTACCTGTGTCAAATATTGTAGGACTTAACATGCATCAGTAAGAGTAACCTTTAGTATCTCCAAAATGGCCTTAATGTCTGACTTTGTTTTTCTCAGTTTCCTATTCTCTTGCTCGTTTCTTAATGTGTAAGTGTGTTCTAAAATTTAAAAAAGCACAGTTAGCAAGGAGTTTCTCTCAAAATAGCTGTAAGTGAAAGTTGTTCTTGGGATTTCAATATGGGTGTGTATTTTGGTACTGTTTTATATAGCTGAATTTAATTTGCTTTGGCTTATTCCAGTACTTGAAATAACAGGCAGATTTCAGAGAGTTAGAATCTGCATGAAATATTCTTTTCCTCTATATTTTTGGCATTGTTCTGCAATACCAGTGAGAGCACTTGGAAGCAGAAAGCTTTCTTAAAGTGACAAAGCAAATTTTTGCTTCCTATGACTCAACAGAATTTTATCTTCAAACTACATCTGTCTTAAAAGATGTACTATCTTTGAAACCCTTTAATCCACAAATATATACACTGACAATTTCTCGAACTAGCCATGTCTCTTTACACTGTAATGATTAATCTTTCACAAGTGACTTGCAATTTTTTTTTAAAATAGAAGCCCTATAGTTTTCATGCAGACCTATGATAAGACTATTTACATAGGGATTTAGAGAAGCTTTTAGGAGAGTTACTTTTATTAAAGTCTCCTATACTAGATTACTCCAGTGACATGAGATGGGGTGAAGCATGCTCTTGTTACATAAATTAATCAGCCAAAATGATGATATGGCATCTCTGACACTTGGAGCTGAGTGAATTACTTTTGGCGAACAGTTTTATCTAGTAGTTCGCCCATTCTTGTGTGAATTACCTACACACTGATTTACAAATCACACATTGTGAACACATCCATTTTTACCTATTTGGCACTGTGATGAGTCATACAATGTTATCTCTGTTCCCTGATAGAGGGAATTTGAAGCAATTCATGGGACTTCTTCGCTTGGCTGAAATTAGATGCATGAAGTTTAGCCATAGCTGTTTCAGTCCCAGGATATTAGAGCAGTGGTTTCCAACCTTTTAAAGCACAAGATTACTTTTTGAATTTGTACAATCCTGGATCTACCTCAAACCCAAATACTCTTGCCCTGTCTGAGGCTCTGCCACTGCTCATTCCAGCCTCCCTCCTTCATTCTTCCTCCCTTTCACCAGGCAGGGGCAGAGGATTCAGGTGCACGCTCTGGTCTTGGGCTAAGGGATTTGGAGTGTGAGAAGGGCTCTGAGCTAAGCCTGGGGCAAGGTTCAGGGTACAGGCTCTGTAAGAGAGTTTAGGTCCAAGGGGCTCAGGGCTGGGGCAGCAGCTTGGGGAGTGAGGGTGGGTTCATAACTGGGGCAGAGGTTCAGCGCTGGCTCCAGCTGGACACTGCTTACTTCAGGGGGCTCCTGGTTGGTGGTGCAGTGGGGCTAAGGCAGGCTCGCCCCTGCCCTGGCCTTGCATCACTCCAAAAAGCAGCCAGCAAACTCCCTCCATCCCTAGTCCTGTTGTGCACCCCCCCCCCATTCTATGAAGATAGAGGGTGGGGGGGGGGCTGACATCAACACACCCTCCCCTGCCCTTCTCTGTACTGCAAGCAGGAGGCTCCCGGGGAGGGGCAGTTCCAAAGCAAAGTGTCCCTCCCCGCACTGCTGCGTAAGTGCTGCACTTGATAGCCTCTTGGCCAAACCAGTCAGAATCACCTGTCAGAAGCTCCAAGATCTACTATTAGATCCTGATCTATTGGTTGGTGACCACTGAATTAGTGACAAAGGTGGGTAAGATGATACCTCTTGTGGCACCAACTTCTGTTAGTGAGAGTGACAAACTTGCAAACTACAGAGCTCTTCTTCAGGTCTGGGAAATCTGTTGCACCTTGCATTTTACTGTGATGCGGGGAGTAACGTCTTTTTATCAGACCCAAAGAAGGGTTTGGTGTAGTTTAAAAGTTTCTCTCTCTTGCCAACAGAAGTTGGTCCAATAAAAGAGATTATCTCACTCCGATTGTCTCTGAAATGAGATGAGTATTTCCACTATGAATAGGCTAATACCTGTGCTGGCGTATGGAAAATCTTCACCCGTGTTCTCATATGAATGTTTGCAAGAAGATGAAACCTTTCCCAAACACTTGTGTGCATAGGAACCATACTGCACAGGTGTTCATGGAAAAAGCAAAAAGGGTGAGACTACGGATGAATCAAAAAAATTCAGAATTTATTAACATGGTTGAATAACTTTTCATGCTATTCCTCATATTCCATCATTGAAAATAATTGTAATTTTAAGTTGCATTATTTAAGAGTATGCAAAGAGCAAGCCATGAATAAATAAGTGAAATATGAAGTGAGGCTAGCTTTTGAAAAGACATTCTTCCAGTCCATATTTGATGGAGCAAACAACCTTACAACTTTTTTTTTTCTTGATGACATTTCAGAATGATACAGATCTTGGACCCAAGACCTTTGCCCAGCTCCATCATGCCTGTTGATGTGGCCATGAGAATCTGCTTAGCCCATTCACCACCTCTGAAGAGAATTCTCAGCCCTCTTGATGACTATCAAAGAAGAAACTTTGTTAACCGATTCAAGCCTCTCAGACCATGTCTCAATGTGAAACGTGAATCTGAGTGTCGAAACAATAGTGACTGGAACCGCTCCCCAAGCCGAGCCAAGAAACGAGTCGTGTTTGCAGATTCAAAGGGGCTATCTCTGACTGCAATCCATGTCTTCTCTGAAATCCAGGAACATCCGGTCTGGGATCTTCAGTTTGACTTGTCAGATCTTGAAGACATAACTGCTGGTTTAAAACTACATGAAGAGAGAAATTTGATTCTAGGTTTCCCTCAACCTTCAGCTGATTATTTAGATTTCCGGAATCGCTTGCAGAAGAACTTTGTCTGTCTTGAGAATTGCATCCTCCAAGAAAGGGCGGTGGCAGGGACTGTGAAAGTGAAAAACATGAGCTATGAGAAGGTGGTTCAGATTCGAATTACCTTTGATACATGGAAAACATATACAGATCAAGATTGTGTCTACATGAATAATGTGTATGGAGACTCTGACAGTGACACCTTCTCATTTACCATTGAGCTGCCTCCAGCCATTCCCACTCAAGAAAAGATTGAGTTCTGCATTTCTTACAGAAGTGGCAAGCATATCTTCTGGGACAATAATCAGGGACAGAACTACAAGATTGTCCATGCAGAATGGAAACCTGATGGTGTCCAAGCACCAGCATCTACTAAGAAAGACTGCACAATTCACAAGATTCCAAGGATGACCCAAGATTGTGAGCAGCTTGGCAGTCCGAGGATGTCAAATGGCCTCTTTCCTGAGTGGCAAAGCTGGGGTAGAATTGAAAACTCACCATATTGGTGAATGAACTACTAACTCATGAGCATTCCTGCTTTCAACAATTAAACAGTGTTAGTCTTCAGCCTCTGCTTTCTGTACAGAACACCCAAACCTGCTAGAAAGATTTGCTGAATCTACTTACAAATCCAAAATCACTAGCACTTTTGGACTTGTTGAGTTTAAGCGATCAACCATCTGAGAATTTCTACACTTCTCAGGCACATCTTACCCCTGGAGAAAAAGGGGTCCATTTCAAAATGGAAAACAAAACCCTTAATCAGTCACCTACTATAGAAATAGCATGTCTGTGTTGAGTGTACATGACTTTCTTTGCTATTCACTAGCCTTAATCATGGGGTATGAAACTCTTGTGAAGAAGTACAATGTGTGGTGGAGTTTTGGGAAGCTGTAATAATTGTGTGGGGGACGTTATGTGACCAGAGCCACAATTCATTTTGTGCACGGCAGAGTATGTAGTAGATATGAGAGAGCACTACTGAGATGAAGGTTTGTCTTAACTCTCTGCATCCTCATGGAAACAAAATGCAAGGTTGTAATTCTGTGGTATGACTAAGTAGTAGAAGTTTTTTGGTTGGATAATGGAAAAGTGAGAGAGGGGGAAGAGGTATGATGAACTGCCTATTTTAGGAAAGTGCAAAAACTTTTGGAAGCTGGTCTTCCAAAAATCATATAGTAAATTTTTAAGTGGTAAATGTGAAATAAGCAATAAAGGAAGTGCAATTAGCTTAAACTGCAACCTTTTTGTTCTAACTACTTCATATGTGAAAATTAAATGACAGAGTTGTGATAGGTGGGAGGGGTGAACTCTGTAAATATGCTTAGGCACTACCTACTAGACTAAATGTACATATCTCATACCATAGGCTGAAAGTTCTGCCCCCTCGTGTATGTATATAATCCCACGGACTTCACAGGCAAAATTTGGCTTTGTGTACCCTTGGAAAAACAACCTGCCTCTTAAAAAGCCGCTAGATGCCAACAGTCATATCTGGGGGAAAAAATATTTACAAGACACCATGTGACTTATAAAATGCCCTAATTTATAGGTGAGTTAAATATGTTGGGATATCTGCTGATCTGATCTGTCTTCTGAATGTTTATCCTGATTCTTATGGTATCTTGTGCCCTATTAAGTCAGTAACACTTCTCAGAAATAGCTTTCCAAAGCAGTAAATTAAATTTAGGTAGCTGAGGTCCTTCATATTGAAGGTGATGCGGTAACTGCACTTCTTGAAAGCTAATCTGTTGAAAAGAGCAGTGTTGCCACTGGGCTTTTCTAGAAGGACATTTCATAGTTAAATATCTTGCACATAAACAGGAGCAGTTTAATGCTTTTTTTCATACCTCAGTCATTTTCTGCAAAGTCAAAACATCTGTTTTTATATATTTCAGCAAACCCAGTGTATTTTTTGCATCTTGTTTAGTATTGACCCATCAAATTGTAAAGAATCTTTCCTGTGAGAATGAAGTGGGAGATATTAAGAATGTATGGGATGCAGCAGCTCTTAAGTATGAACAAGAAACACATGTGTTCACTTTTCTGGTATACTGAGATAATGTTGACAAGAAAATGCAAGTCACGTAAATCACTCAAATACTAAGGATTGGAGTATTTTTGTAAATAAAAAGGTAAACGTTTTAAGGCGAATTGAGCCTTCTCCACTACAACGCAAATACTTTTTCTACTATATCACCATACTATGTAAACTGGTCCATTTTAAAAATAAATAATATTTTAATATGTCAGACTGCTTTTTCCTGAGGGATTTTAAAAAAAAAAAGCACCCTTCACCTCCCACTGTGCTACTTCATGCGATTAAGGCTATGTCTATGCTACAGATGGTTTTTGTTTTTTGTGGTATGTGGGGTTTGTGGTGTGTGGTTTTTTTTTTTTTATTAAACAGCTGTTTTTCTGAAAACTTGAGTTATGGCCAAACACTGAAATCATGTTCTTTCGGGTGGGGGGAGAAATAGAAAAACCCCTGTTTTCTAACACTGGTAAACCTCTTTCTATGAGGAAGAAGCCTTTTTCCGAAAGAGCTCTTTTGGAAAAAAGGCGTATGGGGAAGAGGGCGTTCTTTTGAAAGAGGAAAAAGCACAGGTGCATTGGTGGCCACTCCATCCATAGTAATCACAGCTTAAATGAGAGATAGTGTCCACACTGACTGGAAACACTGTTATACAAACCTACTCTCTGCAACAGCTGGGCTTTAAATCAGCTCCCCTGGAAGGTTACCTTGCAACATTTGGGTCTTTAGTGTGCAAGACAACAAAGTGTGTTCTTGTAGGCACCTGCATGCCATTCTCAAACTCCATGAGCCCTGCCATAAAGACAAGGAAAATGTTTAGTCTGTCAAATCAATCCACTTCACACAACAAAAATCTACAGGTCTGGTCCACCTTACTACCTATTCCTGCTCTATGCCATTGCTCCTACGGATGGATGTGGCTTTTGATTTTAACCTAAGATCTCACAGGAGGCACCCGTGGCAAAATACGCAGCATAGTGGGTTAAGACCCTAGACAAGGCAGTCTGCTAAACAGAATCCGTAGCAGGGTGGGCTCCTTGGCCCTCTGAAGCCAGCCTAATCCACAGTTTCATCTAAAGCAGCCTTCCAATGTTGATCAGTCCATTCCCTCATATACTACTCATGTGTGGCACCTTACAGATGTGTGCCCTGCCCTCTGACCCAATTTATCCACAATGCAAAGCTGAGACTGAGGGTTGAGAGCCCCGGTCTCAAGCCTCTCTCACCTCAAGGGGGCAATTGAACCTGGGTCTCACACAGCGAGGTGATTACTCTAACCAGTGGGCCAAGTCTCACAAGTGTCCCTCTTGGCCATGTTAGTCAGCATATAGCTGTCTTCCCCTGATTTGTGAAACACTCCAGGGTTTAGGTGGGAGATAGGATCACCAGAGGTGGAAACTTTTTACTTTGAAAAACATAGTGAGCACATTTAGGCAACCTACATCGTTCAGCTGGAGTCTTGTTGATTGTGAATCTGGGGGCAGACACCTAATGGTACATCCACACTGCAAGAATACTCCACACCAGCGGATCCCAGAGCCTGGGTCAACTGCCTTGGACATGTGCTACAGGGCTAGAAATAGCAGTGTAGATTTCTACACCTGGGCTCTGACACCTACTCACCTCACTGAGTTCTGTCCCCCAATTGCAGAGATCAAAATATAGCTCAGCACTATAATTGGTCTTTTGCTGTATTCAGACTTGGGACTATTGGTCATCTTATTTCAAAGTAACAGTCTCCTAAAAGTAGCACAAAAAGTACTGAGAGCACCTATGCCATAACAGTGATCCCACAATATTCCTTCGTATAGTAGTCTCTTCAGGGTTTATTGTCTGTCATTGATGCTCATGAATGATGAATATGTTTATTTGAGCTACCTCATTGCCTCAATTTATCCTGGGTTGTCATTTCATTCATATAAAGCTAGAGGTTTTTTTGAGCCCTCTCTTTGCACTACATTTCTGACTCAGGGGGATTTCACTATCCTACATCTGCTTTTACTCATTCATTTTCATGGCCTAGCTTTTAACTTGGTGCGCATGTTTCAAAGAGATGGGTTGCTGAGACGAAATCATCTTCTTAGGGGACAGAGCAGTTTAGAGCACTCTCTAGTCTCTGGCGATCTTTACAGAACTTCAACAGTAAAAGATTAAAATGATTTTTAGTCAGTAAATGGTCATAAGAACATAAGAACAGCTGTACTGGGTCAGACCAAAGGTCCATCTAGCC
>JANRFK010003679.1:36012101-36025746 GCA_030068395.1 Apalone spinifera | reverse complement strand
AGCACAATTGGAATTGCAGCTAGCAAGGAATGTGAAGGGTAACAAGAAAGGTTTGTACAGGCATGTTAGCTATAAGAGGGTGATCAGGGAGGATGTGGGGCCCTTACTAGATGAGGGAGGTAACCTAGTGACAGATGATGTGGGAAAAACTGAAGTACTCAATGCTTTTTTGCCTCTGTCTTCACAGACAAGGTCAGCTCCCAGACTACTGCACTAGGCAACGCAGTATGGAAAGGAGGTGGGCAGCCCTTGGTGGAGAAAGCGAAGTTACTCACCTTGGTGCAATAACTGTCGTTCATTGAGATGTGTGTCCCCGGCGCCGCAGGACAGAGATCTTTAAGAGCTGTAGTTGGCCTGATCGCGCATGCATGGGGGCGTCTCTCAGCGTTTGCTCGCTCCCGTGCTGTGCGATCCGGTTCTAACCAATTCCTTGAACCCGCCTCAGAATCTGCAATAGACAGAAAACAGACTCCGAAGTGGGGAGGCGGGTGGGTAGTGGAGAACTCCCAGGGACACACATCTCGAAGAATGACAGTTACTGCACCAAGGTGAGTAACTTCGCTTTCTTCTTCGAGTGATGTCCCCAGGGGTGCTCTACTGTAGGTGATGGAGTAGCAGTACCCACCCGTGGAAAAGAAGGTGGGATTTGGAGGCCCCTATCTGTTCATAGATGAAAGCACTGCAGATGCTACGGAAGTATCCGGAAGCCATCTGAGCTGAATAGCGTAGTGCTTGGCGAATGTGTGATAAGAGGCCCAGACGGCTTCCCTACAGATACTGGAAAGGGGAACACCTTTTAGAAAGGCAGTGGAAGTTGTTTTGGCTTTTGTAAAGTGAGCTCTAGGGCGTTGTGGAAGTAGCAAATTCCATATAGCATAGCACTGGGTTATGCAGGAAACAATAATGTTAGCTATTCTCTGGGATGATATAGGCTCTCCCTTAGAACACTCAGCAAGGGAGACTAATAATCTGTCTGTTTTTCTAAAGGTCTTAGTGCACTCTATATAAAAGGCTAGGGCTCTGTGCATGTCTAGTGTGTGGAGAACTGCCTCACGTGATGAGGCGTGAGGTTTTGGGTAAAAGGCAGGTAGCACCACTGGCTCGTTAAGGTGGAAATCTGAGCAGACCTTAAGGATAAAGGCTGGATGGTGTCTGAGGATCATGCTGTCTTTGTTAAAAACGGTATACAGAGGTACCGCCAATAAGTGCTGAAATCTCACTTGCTCTTCACACCGAGGTGATGGCGATGACTATGAGAAAGATCAACTTCGTTGTCGGGATCTGGAGAGGAATTGTAGCTAGTGGCTCAAAGGGTGGCGCTGTGAGAGTTCCAAGTACTAAGTCCAGGCTTCACAATGGAGAGGGAGTGCGTATAGGAGGGTTTAGATTTATTAGTTCCTTGAGAAACCTCTTTGTGAGAGGGTGGGTGAATAAAGAAACATCATCTATTGGATGCCAAAAGGCTGTCATTGCAGCGAGATGGACTCTTAGGGACGCTAAGGCTAATCCAGTTTGTTTCAGGTGCATCATATAGTCCAGGATGATGTGGATTGGGACTGTATGAGGATCCATATAGTGTTTGGAGCACCAGGAAATGAATCTCCGCCATTTGGCAAGGTAAGTAGATCTTGTATTTTGTCTACTACTGTGGATTAGGATGTCTTTGACCTGATCAGAGCACAGAATTTCAGAAGCTTTTAGCCAACTAGGTCCCACGCTGTGAGGTGAAGGGTTATGCACTTGTGGATGCAGGAGAAAGCCTTGTTTCTCAGTTGGAAGTTTCAGGATCAATGAGAGCTGATATGGTGGGTACAGTGCCAGGTGTAACAGGAATGGATACCAATGTTGTCGTGCCTACGCGGGCGCTATTAATATTACTGTGGCTCTGTCGAGTTTGATTTTCTGCAGGACTCTGGAGATAAGAGGCGTAGGTGGAAAAGCATACATGAGGAGACTGTCCCAATCAAGGAGAAAGGCGTCCCCTAAGGAATTGTGACTGAGGCCCACTCTGGAACAATAACAGTGACATTTCTTGTTGTTGTTGGTGGTGGTGGTGGTGGTGAATAGGTCTATCCGAGGAGTACTCCAGCAGCGAAACATGGATTGGAGGACTCCGCGGTGGATCTCCCATTCGTGATCTGTTGCAAAATTCCTACTGAGGGAATCCGCCATCATGTTGCTGATGCCAGGTAAATAAGATGCCAGAGTTGTGCCGTTGGCAATGCACCAGTTCTATAGTTGGGTTGACTTTGCGCACAGCGATCGGGATCGTGCACTGCCCTGACGATTTATATAATACATGGTCGCTGAGAATGCCCACTGTGAGTTGCAAAAGTACGTGAGAATGCCCACTGTGGAGTTGCGAAAGTACGCGTGGAAGTGTCTGCAAGTGTTGGCCACAGCTCTTAGCTCCAGGAGATTTATGTGCAGTAGAGAGTCTCCATCAGCCTTGGATGGAGAGTTTGCCCATGTGAGCACCCCAACCGATAAGGGAGGCATCTGTGATAATGTGGCGACAAAGTGGCAGTTGATGAAATGGGGGCCTTGACAACAAGTTGCCATCTTCAGTCCACCAGTGGAGAGAAGATCTGACTGTGGAAGGAACGGTGACCGCCTTGTGTATATTGTGTTTCATCGGGATGTAGATTGTAATCAGCCAGTGTTGCAGAGGATGAAAGTGCAGTCTGGCCTGGTGAACGATGTATGTTGTCGAGGCCGTGTGCCCCATAAGTTTGAGTACTGTGATAATCTGTACTGAGCGTTTATAGAGGAGCTCGTCCAGTAGTTCTTGCATTGCCCGAAATCTGGTGATGAGTAAGTATGCCCTTGCAGCAACAGAGTCAAGGTGAGCTCCTATAAACTCTAGATTTTGAGTAGGTTGAAGCGTGGATTTGTCCTCGTTGATGAGGAGGCCTAGGAGAAGGAATGTTTTGCTGGTCACGCAACATTTCGGAAACTTCCGCTGACGAACATCCTTTTATAAGGCTGTCATCTAGATAGGGGTATATCATCACCCCTCTGCATCGAAGGTGCTGAGCTACTACTGAGAGTGTCTTCATGAACACCCTGGGTGCTGTGGCGAGGCCAAACGGTAGAACTTGATACTGAAGGTGATCTGTACCAATTGTGAAGAGTAGAAACCTCCTGTGCGTGGGATGAATCGTAACTTGAAAGTAAGCATCTTTGAGGTTGAGAGCAGCAAACCAGTCACCCTGCTCCAGGGCAGGTAGTATGGAGGCTAGAGTTACCATCTTGAAGCATTGTTTCCGGAGATATTTGTTTAGCTGCCGGAGGTCTAATATAGGTCTCCATCCACCGGTTTTCTTTTGTACAAGGAAATAGCGAGAGTAAAACCCTCTCCCTTGGAATTGATGTGGCACTCTTTCTACCGCACCTATGTGAAGCAGGTGTGAGCGATTTCAGTGCGTAGTAAGTTTTCATGAGTGGGGTCCCTGAAGAGAGACGGGGATGGTGGGGTTGTGGGTAGAAGAGAACAGAATGGAATGGCGTATCCGGATCGGATAATCTCTAAAACCCATTTGTTGGTGGTAATGTTGGCCCAGTGATAGTAGAAGGGCCTTAGACAATGGTGAAAGATGTGGGTGGGGTCTGGAGGCGCTGTCTGCTTGTTCTCGACCAAGGCGTCAAACTTGCTGTTTGTTGCCAGGCTGAGTCTGCATGCAGTTATTAAGGTTTTGGCCTCTCATTGGTCTGTTACATTGACTGTGACATCACTGGTCAAAGGGACGGTGTTGATGTTGCCATTGCTGCCTAGTATGGAAGTAGTCATAGCGCCTTTGAAATGGTGTGTAGCCTCCTTCTAAACGGTGGGATGTACATTCCCAATGAGTGAAGGGTTATTCTAGAATCCTTACTAGAATGGAGGACTGTATCTGTCTTCTCACCGAATAATTTGTCCTTCTCAAACGGTAAGTACTCTACTTTTGTTTGCAGCTCCCTAGGGACTCCCGTGGATTGAAGAAAGGAAACCCTTCTCATAACTACAGCTGTAGCTGTGGTGCAAGCTGCTGTGTCTGCCACATCCATGATGATTTGCAAGCTGGCCCATGTGGATGCATAGCCGTCCTGGACGACGGACTTAAGCAGGGGTCTTTTGGATTCTAGATGTGCCTCCATCAGAGCCATTAGCTTGGCGTAGTTATCAAAGTTGTGGTTTGATAAATGCGCTAAGTAATTGGCTATTCTGAGGAATAAGGTTGAGGTCATGTGCACCTTTCTCCCGAATAAATCAAGCCTCTTCGACTCCCTGTCTGCTGTGTTGTTTTTATATTGTGGCGCCTTTGCTCTTTAATGCACGGCGTCGACTACAAGGGAGTTGGGCTGAGGGTAGGTAAATAAAAACTCAGACCCTTTTGGAGGTACAAAATACTTTTTGTCTGCCCATTTGTTAGTTGGAAGGGCAGATGCTGGGGTTTGCCAGAGTTCATTGGCCACTTCTAAGATGGCTTCGTCCAAGGGTATAGCCAGCTTGGCACTCTGGGTCATTTGTAGGTTTTTAAGGAGGCGATGTTGCTTCTTCTTAATCTCTGTTAGCTGAATCTCCTGGGAAACTGCCACTCTCTTAAAGAGGTCCTGGAACTGCCTTAGGTTGTCTGGTGGAGAGACGTCCCCAGGGATGACTGCCTCATCTGGAGAGGAAGACTGGTCTGTGGGAGACACCTCAGGTGGTTGTGTCTCAGTTGTGGCAAGTGGTTCCTTCTCCTGATCAGAAGGAGGAGGGTGGGGCAGCAGTAGGTCTTGGTCCAGGAATGGAGGAGCCAAGAGTGGGGAGTGTCTGGAGGAGGAGTAGCCCGTGGTAGATCTTGGTAGGGATCTGGGCAAATACAAGTAATGGCGACGGTGTGGTGAATACTCCCTGTGGTAATCACAGTGCTCATAGTGGTCCTGGTGGTAGTAAGAGGACCATGAAGGGGAACGCTTGTAGGGATGATGTCTCCCATAATCATGCCAAGAAGATGATCTCAGTGAACACAAGGACGGAGAAGGAGAGTAAGATCTTCTTGGAGATGGAGATGGAGAAGCAGAGAACTGAAGATAGTACTTGCGTGTATCTCTTGGAGGCATTAGAAAAGGAGAGGGCAGTCTATCAGGAGAAGTATGTCTTTTAGAAAGCCAGGGTGATCTCCTGCTAGATGGTGGGGGTGGAGAAGGTGATGGCACTGGACAGAACGTGAGAGGTGAAGAAGCTGGGGATAGACTGCGGTGATGGTGCGTCTTCGCACGTGCCTTCTGCTCCGGTGCCGAGACCAGCCAGCGCCGCACGCTCTGGTGCTGAAGATGGCACCATTAACTCCAACACTGAGGCTGCTGCGGCACCGAAGCCAGTGCCTCTCGCTCCCATGCCAAATTCGGTGCCTCTTGGCCCCATGCGGAGGTCCGTGCCTCTCGGCCCTGTGCGGAGGTCGGCGCTGTTTGCTCCTGTGCTGAGGTTGGTGCTGTTCGATGAGGTGGTGATCTCTCTGGTGCCAAGCCTGACTCGGAGGATGTAGATGTGGCCCATAACGGTGCTGCCATAGGCGGTGCTGATGGCTTCGGTGTGAAGATCGCCTGCGCTGCCGTCAACGAAGTTACGGCTGAGTGGCACAAAGTGATGGGAGGATCAACCTTTTTGGTTGTACTTGAAGTTGTACGGGAGCTCATACCCGAAGTGCCTGGCTTGGACCCCAAGCTAGTTCTGCCATGAAGAGTTAAAGGCAGCTGTGACGGGGTGAGGCAACTCCACCACTACAGCCAACGGGGGGGGGGAGGGGGGGTTGGGACGCTGGAGGGGCACGTGCCAACACCACTCCGGAAGCGGCGGCACAAGCACCAGCAAGTACGTCCAGGAAGGGGGCCAGCATGCATGGCGCAGGAATCCAGCAGGAGGGAGCAGGGGAGGCATTCAGGCAAAGCACCCTGCCGGTCTCGGCGAGTGACATCACTGGCGCGACAGGGGGCGGGGCAGAAAGGGCGGTGGGGCGACCAGGGAGGATGATGTCACCTGCCGAGCGGAAAGGGAGGGAGGAGGATAAAAGTTTGGGCAAGGACACGAGCAGGGGGAAGAAGGTGGAGGTGGCAGGTAATGGGGCAGAGGGGGATGGTAGTACACGGGGACTCACCTGAGGGGTTGCCAAGAGGGTCCCCGATGGCGGGGTTGAACGACGGCCTAGAGCGGGATTGTGAAGCCCGCGAGTAGGCGAGTTGAGGGGTAACCCCCCATCTGCTACCACAGGGAGCATGGTTCCCTGTTTTAGGACTCTGGGCTGGGGTCCAGGAGAGTGGGTGGGCCCGGACCCCCCCTCCCTGCCGCTGGCAGGCAATCTAGGGACTACATTCAGAGGCAACTTTCCGCGTCTTTTGGCCTCTACAGCATATGCATAGAGGGCGGGACGGGCACTGCGAAGTAGCACGGGTATCGTGGGTGAATAAAACAACTGTATGGAACAGACAAATGGATGCAGACTCTTAATAGCAGCGATCTAGTGGGGGATGGCTTAGACTTTTTCGGAGGTGCCCTAGTTGGTGAGGAGGCTCTTCTCTTTTGAGCCTGTTGGCTGGCTCCAGAGGGAGAGGATGATCCTTCAGGCTCGAGAGCCTTATCAAAGAGGATCTCCGGAACCTCATCTCTCTATCACGGTGAGCCCTAGCCATGAGTTTTTTGTGGTACATGGCTCTCGCCGAGGCAGCGGATACACACCGCATGGTCATCTGAGGCAGGCATAGCACCGCGGCAAAGGGAGCATTTTTTAAATCCTGGAGAACCAGGCATTTTTCTTTTTCTTCTTCTTTTTTTTTTTTTTTTTTTTTTTTAAATATATAGGAACGAGGGTGAACTATATACAAGAATAGAAGGGCTATAACAAGAGAAAGAGGGAAGAACAAGAACTTAACTATATATATAGATAGATAGATATATACTATCAACTTTTTACATTTTTTTTAAACTGTAATGTTAGTAGACAAGCGAACAGTAACAAGAAATGAGTATAACTGAAGAAATAACTGGTTTTATCTCACAAACTGTTGTCAACTAGAGAGAGAGAATGCGCTTCGTCTGCAGCCTGAGGTGGTTGAGAGGAACTGGTTAGAACTGGATTGCACAGCGTGGGAGAGCACGAATGCCACGAGATGACCCCGCGCATGCGCGGTCTGGACAATTACAGTTCTTAAAGATCTCCATCCTGTGGTGCCAGGGCAAGCCCAGCACCTGTGATGGAGCACTCACGGGGACATCACTCGAAGAAGAAAGAACAGGTTAAGAACTATTTAGAAAAGCTAGGCACACACAAATCCATGGGTACGGATTTAATACATCCGAGGGTGCTAAGGGAGCTGGCAAATGTTATTGCAGAGCCATTATCTTTGAAAACTTGTAGAGATCGGGAGAGATCTCAGATGATTGGAAAAAGGCAAATGTAGTGCCCAGCTTTAAAAAAGAGAAGAAGGACAATCCAGGGAACTACAGACCAGTCAGCCTTACCTTGAAGGTAGGGAGGTAGGGTAGGTCCTGGAGTGGCTGAGGGGAGAGGGAATTTGCCTGGGGAATGCAGGGTGGTGGGCTTGAGTATCCTCCAACTGGGAGCAGCAGAACTGCCAACACTGGCTGCCCCACATCTGGAACCGGCTCGGCAGGGGGACGGCAGGATAAGGGACACCCGGAAAGTAGGGAGGTGGGGTGGGTCCTGAGGGCAGTTTTTCTCAGCAGCGTGCTGGTGGGGAGGGCAGGAAAGGCATTTGCCTGAGGCTCTCCGCTGCATCCCTGGGTCAAGGGTATTTTGCCCAGGCCTGGTCCATACTCTGCTCGCAAACTACCCACAGGGCTGGCTTCTCGTATGTGCCACAGGAGAGCTGCATGGCATGCTGGGAGTTGTAGTCCTTTTTTACCTGCTTCCTTCTCCGTGTTGGGTGGCATGGAGGGATTGGGAAGGGACGCAGCCCCCAGAGGGCTGGGGTCCTTTCCTTCAGTGCTGGCTGGTCTTTGGCGGTGGGTCCCATTCTCTGTCGGCTCTGATTGGCCCCTGTGGCTGGATGTTGGCAGAAGGGGCAGCTGCTGCTTGAGTCTGGCTGGAGACGCTGCAGCCTTCCCCAGCTCGGATGGAATCGGCCCCATGGAGGTCATGGGGGTGCGTTCGCACCCTTCATACCCCTCCTGCATATGGGCCTGATGTTCTACATGAAATCTCTGCTGCATTAATTCATTTATTTGTTTATATTACAGTTGTTTGATGACTGATGGAATTGAATGAGGCAGAAGTTAGTTTTAGCTAAAAAGTCCAGAAAAAATAATATTTTGGCAATCACAATGGCATATAATATCCATGTTTACCTTTATCTAGGCTAAGCTTTCTGAAAAGCGTGGTTATTGCAGACTCAGGTGCTGCTTATATGAATAACATACATCTCTCCATTTTATTCCAAAAAAAGTCCATGTCAATATTCTTGCCCTACTTAAAAGGCTATTCCTTAAATCTAAAACCTCAAGCACAAAACCCAACCACAAAACCTAATTCTCTGTCACACACACTGGAGAGGCAGAAACCCAGATTCTTTCTGTTGAGAGCAAAATGTTACCTCGGCCAACAAAATGCTGCAGTGAAAATAAACTGGCTCACTGTGGCTAAATTAGAAGGTGCTGGTGGTTTTTTTGTTTGTAAAGAGGAAACATTCAGAAGAATAGCCAGAGGAAGTTTGTGTATTATTTACTGAAGTCACCCGTCTGATTGTACTTCGTAGATTGTTATAGATGAGGCCTCTGTTTTTGGCATTAGCACCTTTGGTGGCCCACCAGAATTCAAATCTATCAACTTTCAGGCTTGATTATAGTCTGTTGATTGTTTTCCTGTTGTTTCTGTTTCTAATTTCTAATTCAGTACCCAGCTATGACGGTATTAGGTGTTACAGAAAAAAAAATAAACACACTGAGAAAAATAGAGCAGAGTCAAGCATACCACAGGAAACATCTGTCTGCTAGGTCTAACCTTTCTCATCTTCCAGATGTGGGGAACCAGTATTTCTCCCTGTGTTCTTCTGCAGATTCCCTTCTACAAGGTATGGTAGATCAGCTCCCATCAATTCATTTCTGGGGGTAATTTGAAATAAAACAAGAAGAACTGATGTTCTCATGGCATTTCCACCATTCTTCTCCTATTCACAGGCAGGAATAGCATGACAATAGCCTTTCTCATGATATTTCTGCACTTGTGACACTAATATGGCTGGCACAGAAAGTAACACATTTCTCAGAACATTTCAGATACTGAAGCCATGGCTTGAAGCAAGTTCAGCTCGAGCAATTATCCAGTGACTCAGTATCTTATTCTATCTGCTCCTACGAGTGACAGGTGTGAGTTAAAAAAAAATCTTTCCATGGGCATCGAAGTCATATCCCATCCAGCGGAATAGGTGAAAATGCTGTGAAAGCTGTTTGGGGTTCCTCCTAGCACTAAAGTCATAATTTGCAGATAAAGAGTCCAGTTCAAGATGACAGGTTTTTTTGTCCACTATGACCATAATCATGATTATCTTGGATTAATTTAGATTTCTATCAAATTACTTTCCTCTTGCATTGGGTCACAATTTTTTGGGTACCAGCATCTCAGCACATTAGTGTACTTTATTATGTAATATTCATTTGTATGCCTTTACTGAAACAATTCCTTACATTCCTTTTTATTTTTGGAACTTGATTTTTGATTCCTGCCTCCTGCTATTAAGTTTTGGTGTTGCTGTGGGCAGCTGTTTTGGGATCTCACTCTCAGTCTCTTAGACACACACAACTTGTTTGACATTGCTACCAATAAAACATGGGGGCCTTTCATCACTGGGGGAGTTCCTTCTAAATCAATGATATTTGCCCAGGTGTCATTTGGCCCTTTATATTCAAGCCTCCTTCCCTGAGCTTTTGTTCAACAGAGAGCACTTGCTTTCAAAGCTGCAAACCCAAATTATCCACCCTCCCTTTTCCACCCACATACCATAATGGCTTGAATTAAGCATCTCCTGTAATAAATTGGGGACGTGAGTGACTGTCTTCTGTACTAGCACACAGAATGAAAGTGAAGAATAAGAGTGTGGATAAGGATCCCTGGAGGCTTTCCACAATCTACTGCTTAATACTCACACCCAGTTTCACTCTTCCCACGCTGATTGCCAAGCATAGACTCTGCCCCCCATCAGCCATAGCAGAATGGGGGAAAGGTTTGTTAGTCATTGCAGGGAGGGGAAAGGAGCAACAGCTGGAGGAGCTGTGATGGCTGTGCCTTAACTCAGTTCTATTAAAGTAAAACATCCCTCTGCTACAAGAGGCCTGAGCTACTGAAACAGCAATAGCTTTCCATTAAAACAGGATCTGGTTCCCCTGGACCAGGGCCATCCTTATCCATACTCAGAATAGGCAGCTGCATAGGGCACCTGAAAATTTAGGGCACCACTGGATCTTAGTGGCCACCCTTCTACCTTTTCCTAACCCTGTTCTGTGGCTCTACTTCCTCTGGTGACTATCTAGTTAAAAGTGAAAAACCGGTCAGACTTATTAGCAGAACGTTGAACTCGTGAAAGAGCAATTCAAGCCAATCATTTAACAGGCATTTGCCAACCCTAGGTATATATTATGAGTTTCAGAATTTACTGTGTGAGTCTCCAGGACCTTAGTTTGAAATTTGCTTTACAAATATTTCGTTAGTGTGTTGCTGAAGATTATAAAATCACAACTGTAAAAAATCCTCCCTCCCACATGCTGCCATTGGGCATAGGGGCACCAGCTTAAAATACTGTGTAGGGCCCCAAAAATCCTAAGGATGTTCCTGCTTCTAGATTGTCTTTACTTTAGTCCTACTTCCATCTAGAGCAGCAGTGAAAGTAACTTTAAATTTCTTAAGTTTGAAGACCGGTCATCTGAAGAAGTGGGTTGTGCCCATGATAGCTCATGATATCATCTATGTGTTTTGTTAGTCTATAAAGTGCTACCACTTTGTTGTTTTTTAAGTTTATTTAAATTTCTTACAGGTACTGTCCTTTTGCTACTCAGATCCCTGCCAGCTCTTTAAATATCTCCCTGCTGGCTTTTGCCGCAGCTCAGCCAGCTCTTACTGGAGCTGTGTACCAGGACACACCTGTTTACTTTCACCTCTGGGAGCCGTTCTAGAAGATGTTAGAAGGCACAGAATTTAGGGCCACTGGCCAATTTCACTGATTTGGAAGCATGTCTGAGAAATACCTTTACCTTTTCTCAGTACTTCCAACGCAGTTCTATTCTCTTCATTCAGCCAGGAGTCCAGGACCCAAGTCAGTTATGGATTTAGTCAGACAAGAAAAGAAGGTGTGAAGAGGAGGGGATAGTTGGCTTGGCCAGCCTATATTCTCCAACAAACTCTTGCAGGTTTACAGAAATATTTTTGACTGAAATGTTATACAAACTACAGGCAGTACGAATCTATTTATGGATTCTCCGAAACCTGATTGGTGCTATAGAGTTCCCTCCTTCTTCAAATACTGTAAATACTAGATTACAATCCAATGAGAGATTTGGTTTTATAGGTAGCTCAAATACAAACCAAATGTAACTTATGTTTTTAAGTTTCCCTTCCACATGTAGTTAAGTATTAGAAAACACAGCTAATTTCCATATGCTTAATTTCAATAATGTTATCACATTCCATATGCTTAATTTTAATAATGTTTCATCTGTACAAAAATGTAAGAACCATTTGTCAACAGAGAGGTACTTTTACTGCCTCCTGTAACAGATGATAGAACTCTTTAACATTCCCCCAAAGTAACCACATTACACACAACAGCATATGATCCTGCATGGAGAGACCATATTTTATGTACATAACAGGTAGCACAACTAATGTTGCTGTAGGCATTTTAATTCTGAATTTCCTAACCTTTGGGGTTTGAAAATCTCAAATTTAACATGATCTCAATAGAACTCATTGATAGAGTAGTTAAGGACAATTATTATATTGCAAATGTAGCACTGTTTCTAGCCACCACTATATTCCTAGCAAAATTGCTCACCATGTGGAAAAGGAATTTCACTCTTTCACATTAATGTTAAAACACCCTGTCAGTTCATGAAAAAAAATGTGAGCCATCATCTTTAATTAGAAGATTCTGACTTATGAAAACACTAGAAAGAAAACAATATTCTGTTCTTGGAATCAAAGCAAATCTGTCCTTATAATGTTTTCCCACTTTCATTCACATAATACAACAGTTTGTTTTGTTTCAAGGAGCTTAGAAACTGGTGTTTTACCATTGGCTACTGCACAATGGTCAAATCACTGAACCCCAAACCCTCTGCAGCTGAAGAGGGGCTAAGTGACAGTGGAGCTGCTACTTGGAAAGGGGCCAAGAATGAGGAAACTTGTGCAGGAGGAATCTGAAGTGCCCTCTACAAGCACTCATTAGTTCTGGGGGCTGTTCCAGAGGAAATCACAGGGGCAGTATGGGGGTAGCCCTAGGTAAGGAGACCAGAATGTGCACTGCACAGACCTACTGGCAATAAGCCCCATGGAGAGTGTTGACGAGTGATATGGAGACGTGTTGGTTCCTCTGCCCTACCTCTGTATTGTCCACAAGGAAGGAAGCAGTGTTATGCTTATAAGAAGGACACAGGATCTTTTTCAGGGGAAAAGGCAATTCACTATGTTTATTGAGAATACAGTAGAGAAGCAGTTAGCATATGCTTTATAAAGACAAACCCACATACGTACACACACACACAGGTCCTGGAGATGGTGCATAGTTACCAGTCCATGGTGGCTCAAGTCAGTCTTATTGGCCAGGCAAGGCTGAGTGAGTGAGTGAGGAGTTGGGGTTCCTCTGAGACTTCTCTTCTGCTTGGCTTGCAGGACTGAACCCCGAGTCCCATGGCAAGAGCTTCCCTTCTTATACATGTAAGTTCCCATTTGAATCTATGGGTTTTGCAGTGTCATGCTGCCTTCATCCACCCTTAGGAGGTGTTAATCTGTATTTTGGGGAGTTATCCTTTTGTGGTGATTGTCAGGATTCCCATTGTTGTCTCTCACTCTTGGGGGTTTCTGCCTGTCTCCAACGTTCTTCAATGCTGCTAATTCAATTCAGCCTCAAGACACAATGAATATTTCCTCGTTATCTTCAAAGTTTCTACTTAGTCTTGGTCACCTGGGCATCTGTGATGGCTTTTACTCTCACACACTCTCCACTCACACCAAACAAATGTATTGAGTTTCAGACAAGATCAAAAATTACTAGAAGAGACAACTTAGTTTGTGATGCAGACATGAGGAACAACTTACAGTAATTTGTAATGATAACAGGGAACAAGGCCTTGCAGTAAACATTATCTAATCATGAGAGACAGAGAGAAATAGAAGCTACAGAACTTATAAGCAACTCATTATACATGAAATTATATATCATACTAATAGTCTTATAACCAGTACTAACTAAAATATACATTTTTGCTGCAGCAGGAAGGAAAAGTCTAATCCATTCCAATGGTCCCTCCTTCCCTGTGATTTAAATAGCAGTGAAGACAGAAGCTTCAGGCGGTAGCCAAATTAGTCTGTTACAGAAAAAAAACAACAAATGGTTTGGTAGCACTTTAGGGTATGTCTACACTAGCCCCCTAGTTCGAACTAGGAAGGCTAATGTAGGC
>JANRFK010003679.1:35970136-35980619 GCA_030068395.1 Apalone spinifera | reverse complement strand
TTCCGGAGATATCCCAGAAAAACACTTCTGCATCCAGGGATGCATTTGGTCTTCCGCTTCTTTTAGTGGAAGAGCAAACACGATCTTTCAGTCACCCCTATATTCCTCTTTCAACGAGGAATAAGGGGGCTTCCAAAAAAAGGGGGTTTTCTGACATTTGGTCCAGTCTAGACAGGCCAAATGTTGGAAAAAACTCTTCCTACAGAAGAATTGGGGAAAAAAGCAGCAGTATAAGGGTTGGGGATAGCAAGTGATGGAGAGGAGGAGAATAGAGAAGGTGGGGCTTCAAGAAAGGGGCGGGGAGGTAGATCTTGGCTTGTTCTGTCATTTAAAAAGTGATCTTGGGTATAAAAAGGTTGGAGACCGCTGCATTAGAGGCTGGAGACTAAGGGCTGGGATCATAGAATCAAAAGCATGTTTCTTTCTTTACTTTGTAAGCTGCGAATAGAACTAATGGACAATCTGTAATAGGGTGTAAGAAATCATATGGGGCAACAGAACACATACTCTGGTGGAAAATGCTACTTCACAGCATAAAGTTAGCTCATGTGAGACACATAGAAGGGAGCAGCTGGCAGAAAGTGTACAGCTACTCCAAAATGCTTTTTGTTGCTCTCTTCACAGGTAAGGACTCAATCCATTCTAAGTTCCTTCCAGTGTAGAGGATCTGCATGTGCAGGCCTTTGCACTGCGTAAGCACCAGTTAGATCTTTGAAAGTGGGCTTAAGTAATGCATAGGCCCTCTTCACTGCAGTGAAATTCAGCCATAGATCTTAATTTGTAAAGTCATTGGGGCACATAAAGCAAACTGTTGAAGAATCCGTGAAATGTTCTTACTGTCCAAAGTGTAGTAGCAAACAGGTAACTTCAGCTGCTTCTAGCAAGTACTGCAGTGTGTATAAACTCTGATCTTATGATAGAAAATGCAGGGAGCTGAGCAAAATCACGTGAGAATGTGGTGACCAACGAGGGGGAAGCCTTCGTTGTGGCTTCTGCGGCACATGTGCTATTTTGAGCAGGAGAGAAGCAACGATCAACCTTGAGGGTTCCAGAACATTTTTAGTTACATTGGATGCACTGTTATATTGTCAAGGATTGCTGTGCAGTATAAAACTGACAAGCTGCTATAAAACACTACATTATCTTGATCTATTTTGAATTGTAGTTTAATTCCTTTTAGCATCTGTTAGTGGTTCTCTCATAACATATTCATGAATCCCCTATTCAACATTGCAATGACTTGCTTGATTCTGAGTCCCATATTTCAGTGCATTTTCCCAAATAGCATTACAGATAGATATGCCACTGTGCCATAGAGAATGAAATGGAAATGCATTGATTTTTTAAAAATAAAAATTTAAAATATTAGAAAACAAAAGTTTTCTTTCAAGTATTCAAATGTTTTTAAATGTAAACTTACAGAAAATGAAACTTTAAGATGGTCTGCCTTTTGTCACATCATCTGTCAACCAAGGGCAGTGATAAAATACTGGAAACTTTTTTTAATGACAGCATTATAGTCAGCTAAGTCTTAGAAGAGTTTATTTTACTTTTCAACTGACAGTGGAGATTTTTTAGAAATTAAAAATATCACATGTAGTCATTTTGCAACTGTTCTCAAGCGTTGCTAAAAACTGATCAAATATGCTTATAACATCCTCTAGCTTCACAGTATCAGAATAATTCACATTCAAATTAATTATTTTCTGCCACTTTCCTTTGGCACATATAGAACATGACAGTTAATGCTTTCCTAAAAGCTAGCACCCAGACTTACATATACAATTAAGCAGAAGAAAACAGTAGAGTGCTCATTTGTGAGCTCTCACACAAGTATTATGAACCAATGTTTATATTACATTGGGACTCCCTGCTACATGGGACAATATGCATCAACATAAAACATGGTTCCTGCCGTAGCAAACTACAGGATTTGTATTTTGTATCAGTGTAAATGTTCCAAATATAGAAAAATGGTTACTCACCCAGGGGCAGCCTGTGAGCCTAGGCAAACTAGGCAGTTGCCTAGGGTGTCGCCTGCCCAGGCACCCGATGATGACATCACGGGGTGCCCCGTGATTATGTCACGGCCATTGATGGCCGTGCAGGTGGGGGCGCCAATCGTGCCTTCTGCCTTGGGCGCCAGCTGCCACAGCCGGCCTCAGGCCGCTCCAGTACTCACCTTTGTAATTATTGTTCTTAGAGATGTGTTGCTCATATCTATTCCAGCTGAGGTGTGCACATGCTGTGTGCGCAACTGTCAGAAAGGTTTTATCCTAACTGCCACCTCTTGAATCAGCTGTGGAGCCCCCTGGAGTGGCACCACTGAGATGCCCTATATATATGACCCTGCCAATCCAATTGGTGGGTATGGAATAGATATGAACAATACATCTTTGAAGGCCTTGCAGATCTTGCACTTGTCACTCTGGTGGGCTTCCCCCAGGCACTGGAGACACAAGTCCTGGGAGCTACTCATTAGCAGAGACTTAAGGCAAGACCTGCAGGGTCTGAAGTCTTGGGATTTTGGCTTACCCCAGACCCTGAAGAGAACATGGGTGTGAAGGTGAAAATCCTCTTCACCTCCCACTGCTAATTCGAACACTAACTTAACTACTAATCTAACTTATTTACACACCAAAGAGCAGGAAGCAGGAGGGAGTACTGCTGGTAAGATGGAACTGAGAGGTTGTAGGGTCAGCAGGGTAATATATATAGTGCACCACACCCATTCCATGTCAAAAGGCTCCACAGCCAACTCAATGGGTAGCAGAGTAAAAACTTTCCAATAGTCGTGCACATGGTACGCACACACCTTAATTGGAACACATATGAGCAAGCACTCAAAGAAGAACATAGATTTTATAAGGCCTGATCTAACTCCCATGGATGTCAATGAGAATCCCTCAGAGTTTTCGAATCTACGGAATAAAAGGAACAGAAGCAGCTATTAGCAATGCAATAGCAAAATGCCTTTGAAATGCTTCTTAGCGCTTTAGGAGAAAACTGAGCAAATTGCTTTGATGGCTGAGATTATCATCTCTGTATTCTTGATAGCATATCTGTGACCAAGCTGGGCATTAATATTATTTGTCTCACGTACATATGGGTGACGTATATAGAATTACAGGTGCTTGTTGATAGTATATTCTTAGAAGGTGTTTTGCAAGCAATGCATAAATCCAGCCAGTCCTAGACATAGGAATGTTGTGTTGCTTATTTTCCTGTGTCTTCAGTGTAAACTGGACCTCTGAGGGTTATGATAAGTTCATCTACAGCAGGGATGGACAATAAGTGGCCCATGGATTGGATGTGGTTCACCAAGGTTATCTCCTGGTGGGACACTGGATGTGTTATTTACCTGCGCATCTTCAGGAATGGCTGCAGATTGTCATTCCCAGCCAATGGGAGTGCAAGAAGTGGTGGTAAATAAAGTGTTTGGTGGCCTACCAATCACTAACCCAGGCAAACTACATCTGGTCTGCAGACCACTTGTTGCTCACCTCTGATCTACATAGAAAAGGTAAAGTTAGCAAGCTAAATGAATGATGGAGGAAGACTCTATAGTGATCATATGGGGGGCCTGCATCCAGAGGAGACTTTCCTGGCTTTTAAGACAATAGACTTTGGGAACTACATGAGGAAGCAGAAACTGTTTTGACATTGATCTCCTTGGGGACACGAGAGGCCAACTAACAGAGCTGAAGTCTCTGAGAACTGACAACAGGGGAGAAACCTACTTAGACAAAGATTTTAACTTGCTAAAGTTAAGTTTTAGCCATTAAAAACATGTTTTGTTTTGTTTTACTTGTAACCAAGAGTCTGTCATCTGCTCTGATTTATCATCACTTAAATGTCCCTTCTTTGTTAATAAACTTACTCTTGTTTTATTACAAAACCATTTCAGTGCTGTATATTAAGCTGAAGGGTAAAGTCCTCAGCTAAACTACCAGTCTGCTGCGTATTTTGTCTCTCTGAAGGCAGCAAACTTAACTTCTGTGAGTGTCCAGGGAAAGGGACTGGACACTGTGGTGGCGAGGGAAGGTGGTGGTGGTGGGGGACTCAAGTGGTAAAGGTTGGTATCACCCTGCAAAGGAAAACTAGGTTGGTAGAAACCAGAGTGAGGCCATTTTGCTGTGAGCAGGCTGCTAGTGTCAGGGGTCTGAGACCAATCTGTACAGCACAGAAGTATCCACAGTTACAGGGCAGGTGGTGACAGATTCCTTATCTGGGTGAGCCCCAGTGGATCACAATGATATACATAGCTGAGAAAATACACACACAAAAACTGTAATTAGTTTGCACACATTCAATGTCAATGGGAGCTGATCACAAGTCTGTAACTTTCTTAAAATGCATATAGCTGCTTGATTTAGAATAAAGTGGCATTCACAAGGGGCACAGACTGCCTTGTTCGTTCCGATTAATTCCTGCTTACAGTAGGGATGTTAACAGGTCATTGGTTAATTGATCACCCGGTAAGCATCACTTTTGATAGGTGATGCTTATCAGCTGACAATTAATTGGTATCTGGGGAGCAGCCTCCCTTCTGCAGCCTGCTGTGGGCATAAGGCTGCTTCAGCTCCACTGAGCCCCCCACATGGACTGGGAGGCAGTAGCCCTATGTGGAAGCAACCCCAAACTGCAATGGCTCTGATGGTCCCACACTGGGCTGTTGCTTGCAGTCTGGCATGGGGCTGAAACAGCTGGGCTGGAGCAGCCCATGTGCACAGCAGGGAGCTCTTCACCCACCCCCATTTCATCAGCTAACCAGTTAATGTTTAGCTAGTTGACTAACGAAACGGGATTTTACATCCCTCGTTTGGAGGCAGCACTGTCCAGTGGATAGTGAAGTGTCTGAGGAATCAGGCAACCTGGGTTCTACTCCTGGGTCTGCCACTGATTCACTAAGTGAAAGCAGTTCACCTCAGGCCACAGGTTGCCAACCACTGATTTAGACTCATTTGGGCAGGGACAGTCTCTAATTACGTTTGTATATCACCTACAGCACAACGAGGCTCAAAATTCAGCTAAGGCCTCTGGATGCTACTGTAATACAAACAAACAGCAACACTGGCAAGTTTTCTTTGGTCAGCATGTTGCCATTCCTACCAGCCAGTCACCACATTAACCATCTATATTTTCTGGTGCAGTTTAGGAAATGAAACATTCCTGAGTCTTCTGTCCTGCCATCCTTGTGAGTCCACACAGGCAATCTCAGGTTCACTGGTAACCCAAATGGCAGCAGAAGTTTACATTGACTGGACAGTTTGGCCTCTGGAATGTCACCCTTCATGCTTTACACCAGTGGTGGGAAACCTGTCGCCCGAGGGCTACACACAGCCCAGGGGGGTTTTATATCTGGACTAGGAAACATTTTGTTTACCATAGCCCAAGTACAGAGCTGCCAGAGTCTGCTGCTTTTCATCTGCATAGGCTTTTTTTCCTGCTGGTATTATAAAAGTGACACACACTTAAAGCAAAGACACATGAAGTGAGGTGCATGCTGATTGTACATAACATTGACTTTGAGAGCTGTGCACTCCCTATGCATCCAAAGTGCTGCTATGGTTTAATTCACATACCCTATAAAGTCTAGGTACGCAAGCACTGTTAGCAAAACTACCTTATCCCAGTAGACCATCTTTGTTACAACAATCTTGCAGCCCACTGAGATGAACGAAGGCCACTCATGTGGCCCACTCACTACCTTTGGTTGCCCCTCACTGCTCTATAGAGATCTTCTCCTCAGGAAGCAAAGAGGGGTTCTTCAGAGAAGTACTGGTGCACAGCCAAAAAGAATCTGGCAGAATATATATGAAGAACTGCATTGGCATTCAGACCCAACATTTGCTTGTTCTCTAAGCCAATATGATGCAAATTAGTTTATTTCCACAATGCAAAAATATCTTTGTTCTTAAGACTAGCTTAGTTGCACTTATCCTGAATTCTTTACCAATATCTCATTTTACTCTTGCTTCCTGAACATTGTTTCTTGAATTTACAGATGATTGAGTGAACTTCATGTTAAACAGAGATTATGCAAAAGGAGAGCTGAAATAAGAGAAGTTGTTTCAGTATTAACAAGGGTACTTCCAAAACAGTAACATTCTCAGTTAACTTGAATAAAGTGTGAGTAGAAGAAAACCACATTCATCCTATTTTCAATAGCTTCAAAATCTTTCATAAACCTGTATACAAATACAAATTCTATGTGTATGTAATAGAATAAGTCTTATTTTAAAAAATGAATAGTCTAATAGCACCTTAAAGACTAACAAAATATGTAGATGGTATCATGAGCTTTCATGGGCACAACCCACTTCTTCAGATGACTGGAGTATTAAAAGTCCAGATCCAAGAATAAATAAGCGGTTGGGGGGAAGGAGGAAAAAAAAAGAGAGAAAAAAAAAGAGGAATACAACTTTGCTCACACATCTACACAAGTGATTTTATCACTGGACCCAACAATACCAGCCACTATATCAGGGGCTCATTTAATTGCGCATCCACTAATGTGATCTATGTCATCAAATGCCAGCAATGCTCCACTGCCATGTATATTGGCCAAACTGGACATCTCTATGGGAAAGAATTAATGGACACAAATCATGTATCCAAAAAGGCAACACACAGAAACCAATCGCAGAACCCTTTATTCTGCTAGTCACTCATTAATGGATCTCCAAGTTACCCTGTTGTTTCAGGCCAATTCCACAAGCCAAATACACAGGGAAGAGTTGGAACTCAACTTCATTTAGAAGTTTAATTCTTATGTGAATGGCATGAACAGTGACATTGGCTGGCTCACACACTACCCTCCACATCCTAATGATGTAACCAACCAAATAAACAATGGGGGTGCTAGTTGTTCTCATCAGCCTCTTTAACTACTTAAACAATCTACTCACCGTCTCTCCATTTTTATTCTTTTCACTCTTTTTTTTTTCACCTCCTTCCTCCCCCTTCCCTTATTTATTCTTGGATCTGGACTGCTATTACTCCAGTCATCTGTGCCCATGAAAGCTCATGATACCATCTACATATTTTGTTAGTCTTTAAGGTGCTAATAGACTATTTGTTGTTTTTTAAGTTTCTCTGAAGTTAGTCTTATGCTATGGGATATGTCCAATTCCTGATATATTAATATGGTCCAATCCAAAGCAACTAACAAGCATCTTTCCAGTGATTTCATTAGGCATTGGATAAGGCCAATACTGTTCTTATAGGGGAAGAGAAGAATAATTGAATCCACTATTACAGGTGTGTAGCCCATCAGGGTTCAAGGAGGGGCTCTTTCCCCTTCTGGGTCAGTAGGCAGTCATTGTGCCTCACTACAATGAGTCCCTGTAGTCCTTGGTCTCAGGCCTGTGATCTGAGTAAGTCAACAGTCAATGCTCTATTGAGCCCTGGCCCGGGGTCGGGGCAGGACAGTAAACGGCAGTCACCATAGTCTAAAGGCCCATGCCCTGGGACAGAGGGAGTGACACACACAGAGGTAAGAGTCTGTGCTCAGGCTCTGGTTCAGGGTGGGGTGGCAAACACACAGAGTGGCCCAAGCCCTAGGGCCAGGCAGGGCAGCAAACACACCCAGTTAGAGCGGCCCAGGCTCTGGTGCCAGGTGGGGCAACAAACACACAGTTAGTAGTTCAAAGTAGAGCAGACTTTGTTCCGGTGGAGATCCAGCATGGGCTGGCAATTGGCCTGGAGTAGCAGAGGGGGGAAACTGCCACCCAGAGGTTGGCGGGGGGGACGCAGGCCCATCCACTCCATTGAGTCCCAGCCCAGGGCCCTAATAGCAGTGGATCAGCCTGCTTCTGGATCAGCGGGGATCCTCACTGCAACACGCCGACCGATGCTCTAGATCGGCCAGACTACTGTCGGCTTTCCCTGGGCTCCTTCCATTCTCCCCCCCTGCACATACCTGGTTCTCCAGCAGGTCCTCTGAGGCATTGAGGGTTGACAGATCAGGCAGAGGTTGAAGTTCCTCCCAGTCAAAGTCCATTTGGGGTCCGGTGTTCCAGGTCAGTCCTTTTCCTCCTGCAAGCCCTCAGCAGCCTCTCAGCTCAGGAGCACAGGGCAAGCGTCTCGTTCCTCTGGCGGCTGGGGCCTGACTGAGCTCCTGGGCTGGGTTTTTATACAAGTAACCACGCCCCCAACTTCTGGTCAGGTGGGGGGGGGGGGCAGGGTCTGCCCAAGAAAGCTCACAGAGGGGCTTTTCCCTCTCCAGATCAGTGGGTGGTCACTCCGCCTCACTACAAGGCAGAACAAACCAGTGGCATACATTAGCATTTCCTACATAGTTCATACATCTCCTGAGTTTTGTTGCCATATGTGTCTTCCAGGTTTACCTCCTCCACCCTATACCACGTTGTACCAACCAAGCAAAGAACCACTACAAGTAACTTTTAGTTTTTATTATCTTGGACTTATGAAAGTATAGCATTATGTTCCAAACTAGATCTATCATTTCAGTGTGTTGAGAACTGAAAATCCTCAGAAGCTGCACATGATTAAATAGTCACATCACTTTGCAAATTGATTAATTTCTGCTTAAAGAGATGCTAGTAATACTGGGGCATGCAGAGCAGGTTCAAGAATTGCTTTGTTAATGTAATGCTAATAGAGTATGTCCCTGAGAGAACATTCTCCACTGGGGGATTTGAACTCCTATCTGCATAAACAATGTGCACTTTGCAGCAAAGATTTATTTTACATTTCAGAAGAGCCTATTGATTATCTAAGTACAAACTTATGAGACAAATAGGAACCAAATGCAAGGAAAGCAGGATGAGTGAAAGCATACTTTGTCCTATCAAATGGGTGAAAAAAAGGGTATATTTAGGATATATTTAAACATCACTTTGTTTCTGATATTAACATTTCAGAATTTCAATTTCAAAGCAGACTACAGTCTTGGGCATAGCACACCTTTTATGCTCTATTTTAATAGTGGGACCAATGCCCAGAAACACAAGACTTGTCATTTCCTAAACTATAAAAATGTAATTGGGAGTGGGCTGAGCTAGCTCCAATGGGATATAAAACAACCATATAAAGACAAAGAAAGTCTATTGTAATCACTAATGGAGAGCTGGAGTTCAGTGTGCAATAAGACTATTAACTGAGCCAACAGAAGTTGGCAGCTATGTACGTGCAGTTATTTTTCAAAAGAAGGCTCTAGAAAAAACTGGAATCTATTTATTCTGGCTTCAAGAAATTTTTGTTGTTGCTGACTACATAAGCTATTTCAGATCCTACCACAAACCAGAATTAACTTCATTCTCATCTGTACTTTATCATCCATTCCAGAGCTCTGTCTCTGAACTAGTTATATTTTACAGCAATGAGTAATTTTTTGAAGCAAGATTTAGTATCAGTAATGTTTTCTGATTGTTCAGCAATCAGTAATGGACTTTCCATTGTCTAAGTACTTACAAGGCTCTCACCCCTATACTAACTGAATTCCTCCTGAGTATTTATGGATTTATCCTTAGAACAACCAAGTGAGGAAAGTATTATCCCTCTTCTACAAATGGAGAACTGAAGCACAAAAAGATTGACCTTACCCACAAACCATCCTTCCTTTTCACCACTCTTCAGATCATCAGCAATCCCCAGAGACACAAAATGTACAAGGACGACAAAAGAAAATGATAAACATTTTGTTATACAAAAGTCTTAAAGAAAGCAATAAAGAAGCCAATAGGAGTTCATAAAAACAAAATAGAGTTCTGTAATAATTACTATAATCCTATACTAAATTTAATCAAGAAGAATTTCTGCTCAAAATAATTGTTAATACTGAATTATATCCCTGTGTGACAGAGCATATTAGCCCCACACTGGCACACTAGGGGTTAACCCATCTCAGCAGAAGAGACCATGCCCCTTCTGCTCTGCTGGGCATGCTCCAGCTGGAACCAGAGTATAAAAGATGTTAAGTATGGGTTAGCTGCTAGAGGAGAAGGAGATGCACTGTGAGTGGACCACTATTGCTTCAGGATGTGGGGACCAGCTGAACTGGACCAGATATGCACACCCTGATGAGGAACTCTGCAGTGAATTCAGGTCCTACTGAACTGTGAATGATGCAGATGCCATTGGATTGGGTAGGAACGGACCTAGGGGATTATACAGGAAAATGGTGTCAGAATTGGCTAAAAGGCTTGATGTGTTGTGGGTGGATCCTGGCCAAGCTGGTGGCAAGTGCTGTCAGCCACCAATAGACCTTGGTTGGAACCTGGTCAAGAGGGAAGGCCGGGGTTGTGATGGACCCAGAGGCATAGCGAAGCGGGTGTGGGGAAAGGGGGGGCAATTGCCCCCGGGCGCTACGCTAAGCGGGCACCAGGCCGGGGTGAGAGCGAGCGCACGCTGCGCAGGCTCACCTGGCATGGACGGCGAGTTATATGGCTGTCCCCCCCGGCCCCAGGCCGTCCCTGCTGTGCACAGCATTCAGTCGGCTCCCCCTTGCCCGTGCACG
>JANRFK010003679.1:35956228-35967132 GCA_030068395.1 Apalone spinifera | reverse complement strand
GAAGAGCAACGAGAATGATTAAAGGTCTAGAGAACATGAGGGAAGACTGAAGGAGTTGGGTTTGTTTAGTTTAGAAAAGAGAAGATCGAGGGGTGATATGTTAGCAGTTTTTAGATATCTAAAAGGATGTCATATGGAGGAGGGAGAGAACTTGTTCATCTTGGCCTCTGAGGATAGAACAAGAAGCAATGGGCTAAAACTGCAGCAAGGGAGGTTTAGGTTGGACATTAGGAAAAAGTTCCTAACTGTCAGGGTGGTCAGACACTGGAATAAATTGCCCAGGGAGATTGTGGAATCTCCATCTCTAGAGATATTTAAGAGTAGGTTAGATAAATGTCTAACAGGGATGGTCTAGACAGTATTTGGTCCTGCCATGAGGGCAGGGGACTGGACTCGATGACCTCTCGAGGTCCCTTCCAGTCCTAGTATTCTATGATTCTATGATCTCAAATTACACAATATTTGCTATTGGAGTGATGCAGAATAATTAAAAAAGTTTTGCTATATTAACAGAATAAAATTGGTGAATCGTGCAGGCATGCCCATGAAATTCCCAGTGAAGTCATGTTGTCACACTAAAAGCCCTTATCTCATATGAATTGTGTGTAAAGCCCAAAGGAGTTGAAAAATTGCAATTCTTTTTAATAAGGCACTCTGTGGAAATGGTACAATACCCGTGCTGATGATTTCTTAGTGTCCTCCTTACCTAAGCTCAGTTTGCAATTAAAAATCTTTTAGTACCTTCTGTCAATATTCTACTTTAGTACCTTCTGTAAATTCTGGCTTTATGTACTATTTTGCAAGTGACTCACTATCTTCAAATGACATTTGTTTTGCTAGTGGTGTATGAAAAGGACTAGGTTCCCATTCATGGTCCTTTACTTAGGTTGGGCTCTGTAGTATTAATGGGAAGAAAAAGTAGTAAAACTTTAGTTTTGTTTCTAACCTTAGATGGTATGATTTTGAATACACACAGAGGGCAGGATTTCAAGTTTCCTTACATCAGTGATTTACTTTAGATTTATCTTGGTGTAAGTGTAATGGGAATCATGCCTCTAGGACACAGCTGTTGGGTGAGAAGGTACCATTTTACCTTATAACTTTTCAGAGTGATACTGCATGACAATACAATAGAGATAAGGTTGAGCATATACTTCAGTAATTAAAGAGCAAAAATCATTACTAGGTTGTTGGAATTATTCCAAAACCAAGCCCCACAAACCTTGGAAATTCAGAGTTAAGATGAAGAAATACAAACATGCTAAAAAGGAGCATTCTTGTGGCCCCTTAGGCTGTGTCTACACAGCAACATTATTTCAAAATAACTGATGTTATTCCAAAATAACATAGTCCGCATCCACACAGCAAGCAGTTATTTCGACATAATGTCAACATAATGTCGAGCTGGAGGACTTCTTACTCCGACTCCTGTAACCCTGATTTTACAAGGAGTAAGGGAAGTCAGAGGAAGAGTGCTCTCTCTCGGACTTCTTGCTGCGTAGTCAGGGGCGGCCCATGAGCTTAGGCAAACTAGGCAGTTGCCTATGGCGCCGCCGGCCCGGGCACCCGATGATGACGTCACAGCCATTGACAGCCGTGCAGCCGGGGGCACCGATCACGACTTCCACCTGGGGCGCCAGCTGCCGCAGCTGGCCTCAGGCCACTCCTGTATGTAGTCAGCACCAACAGCCGAATTAAGCTATTTCAATTTAAGCTACGCAATTGACATAGCTCAAGTTGAGTGGTTTATTTCGGCTTTAGCCCTGCTGTGTAGACATGCCCGTAGAGACTAACAAAAATATATAGTATCACGAGCTTTCCCTAAGGCCCCAACTTACCTTAACTGAGTATCCTTTAATGTGACCCACATTCTGGCTAAAAAGTTTGGATTGGGAAGTTGCTAATTAGATTAAGCATTTGTAAAGGAATAAATAGTTTTAAGAACAAAGTCTCTAACATTTAGTCTAGGCCATGGTTTCTTCTCTAAATCACAGTTTCTCCTGTCTGATCCCTTCAGCCTGCTGTCTCCAGTTTCAGCTAGTTCCGAAATCAAGATTTCTTCTCTTGTTCAGGAAACATGTCTTGATCTTCCCCTCTCTAACTTCTCAACTTCTGTTTTTGAAGGTCTGTACCTCTGTTGCTTTGTTCCCTTTTCTAGGCTTTTCTACCCTTCTAGAGATCTGGAGAAGGCTAATTTCATATAGGTTGCCGCTACCCCATTTTTCTGCCAGGAGCATGGTCTAGGAGAGGGGATTTGGTGCTCTGAGAGGACAGTGATCCAAATCCAAAAGAATGCTTGAGAGTTGTGAGTTAATGGAGGCAGGGACTGGCATACAGGGATTTATTGTTGGCCTAGATCTTTTCACCTGTTGATAGCTCTTAATGACTGTCTCATTCAGAGGCACACAGGGGTAGCCACATTAGTCTGTAACTTAAAAAACAATAATGGTCCAGTAGCATCTTAGAGACTATTTTTTGGTTAGACTCTAAAAGGTGTTACAGGACCACTGTTTTCATTCAGAGGCAGACATTTAGGCATTCCTTTTCCTGAATATCTTAGCACCAGGAATGTCTCTTGTTAACTTCATGAGACCAAGGTTTTGTCTATACTTAACAGTTTAAAGCACAGCCAGGACAGTGCTTTAAACTCAAAGGCTGTGTCTACACTGGTGCGATCTTGTGCAAAAGCAGCCGCTCTTGCGCAAAAACTTGCTGCCTGTCTACACTGGCCGTGTGTTCTTGCACAAGTAAACTGACGTTCTAATGTATGAAATCAGGGCTTCTTGCGCCAGAACTCTGATGCTCCCACTCAGGAATAAGCCCTTTTGCGCAACTGTTCTTGCACAAGAGGCCAGTGTAGACAGGCAACGTGAATTTCTTGCGCAAGAAAGCCCTATGGTTAAAATGGCCATCAGAGCTTTCTTGCGCAAGAGAGCGTCTACACTGGCAAGGATGCTCTTACGCAAAAGCACATCTCTTGTGCAAAAGCGTAAGTGCCAGTGTAGACACTCTCTTCTGGAAGAGTTTTTGCAGAAGAACTCTTCTGCAAAAGAGTTTTTGTGTGAGAATGTGCCAGTGTAGACGTAGCCAAAGTATGCCCACAGGCACCAGTGTTGGGAGAGAGCTTTCCTAGTGCTCTGTGTAAACCACCTCTGTGAGGGGAGTAGGTAATTGAGCTGTGAGCTTGGTTCACACTGGCACTTTTCAGTGATGTAGCTTGCTGCAGTTGGGGTGTGTATGTGTTTTTTCATACTCCTGAGTGAGAAAGTTATAGTGCTGAAAAGTGCCTGAGTAGACTTGGCCTAAGGCTTTGTCTGCACTGGAAATTAAGCAATAAAACTTTTGTTCTCACTGGCTGTTAAACCCTCCTCCTGATGACCAGTACATTGAACCAGGGCGGCGCTATACTGTGCCAGTGGATGTTGCACTGGCATCAAATCCTTGGGATGGCTCCAATGTAGCGAGCTGGAGCAGTCCCAGGAGTGGTGTCAAGGGGAACGGTCCCACCAAGGCAAATAGTGCCGAGGTGATTGTGACCACTGCATCATAGCCAGTGTAGCAGGGTTGGTCCCAGACTCCTGTTCCATTCACTATCTTGTAGGTAATTTAGGTATTGCAGCACAGGCCCCACTTGCCCTTGCCGGGGTTTGGGCTTCTGTCCTTCAGCTAGATGGGTGTTGGGGTAAACACCTCTGGTCAGCCTGGGGCTGGATAAACAGTCCTCCCCAGCCACTGGCTAAACTCTCAGACTACCTGAAAAGGGAGTCCAAACACTCCTTGTCGGAGCTCCTCACCTCTCCTGCTGTCTATGGCAATGCTGCCATTCCCCTTAGCAGCTTCTCTGACTCTCTCCTTGTCTGTTAAACTCTCAGTGTCACTCCAACTTTCTCTCCTACTCTCCACACATTCCCCCAGCAGGGAAGACTTTTCAAGAGGCTCTGTGGTAGCCTCCAGTGAACTCAGCAGGCCCTAACTGATTTATAGCAGCCCTATCTTTGCTGCTCCCACTCTGGCCTGGGATAACTCTGGGTCAGCTGCGCCTGGCTGCCCTGAGGTAACCCACTCCTGAGGTAACCCACTCCTAATTAGCCATGGCTGTTTCTGTTTCCTTCAGGGCCAGGGAGTTATGGTGCCAAGGGGCCTTCTCCAAGTCCTTATGCGGGGCCGGTGCACTCCATACTGATAATGGTGCATTTTGCACAGAAGCTGCCTGGTTTGGTCCTGAGACCTGTGGCACTGAACGGTGGTGCAAAGAAGCTTCCACAAGATCTCTAAGGTGAAACTTCCTATCCCTACAGGTCCTTGGCTTAAACACTTTGCAGATCTTGCACTCATCTGCCAGGTGTGCCACTCCCAGACACCTAAGACAGGAGTTGCAGGGATCCCCTGGAGGCATAAACTTCTGGCACTTAGCACACAGTTAAAGCTGTAGAGCTGAGGCACACCCTGGCCCCAGGGACAGGGAGGGGAAACAATAACTCCCCACTGAGAAACTATTTAACAGCTAACCGCTAACTACCTAAAAAACAAAAACTGGTCTGGTAGCACTTTATAGTCTAACAAAACATATAGATGGTATCATGAAAACTCCAGTCATCTGAAGAAGTGGGCTGTGCCCACGAAAGCTCATGATACCATCTATATGTTTTGTTAGTCTATAAAGTGCTACCAGACCAGTTTTTGTTTTTTAAGTTTATCCTGTACAGAATAACTCCCTGAAGCTGCTAACTACCTAACACTTAACAATTAACTACAGGAACATCATCTCAAGCATTAGCACACTCACCACAGGATTATCTGCCTATATCTACTCCCTCCTCAGACCCTGTGCTACCAGCACTCCTAGCTACCTCCGTAACACCACTGACTTCCTGAGGAAACTTCAAAACATCAATAATCTTCCTGAAAATACCATCCTGGCCGCCATGGATGCAGAAGCCCTTTACACCAACATTCCACACAAAGATGGATTACAGGCCATCAGGAACACCATCCCCCATAACAACACTGCACACCTGATTACAGAGCTCTGCAACTTTGTCCTCACCCACAACAACTTCCAATTCGGAGACAATTTCTATCTCCAAGTCAGTGGCACAGCCATGGGCACTCGCATGGCACCTCAATATTCCAACATCTTTATGGCTGACCTTGAACAACGTTTCCTCAACACTCACCCCCTACCACTCTTACTCTGCTTACGCTACATAGATGACATCTTCATCATATGGATCCCCAGAAAAGATACTCTTGAAGAATTTCACAAGGATTTCAACAACTTCCACCCTACCATCAATCTCAGCCTGGACCAGTCCACAAGGGAAATCCACTTCCTGGACACTACAGTACAGTTAAATAATGGACAATTTTCCAGCACCCTATACCAGAAACCCACCGACTGCTACACTTACCTCCATGCTTCCAGCTTCCATCCCAGACACATTTCTCAGTCTATTGTATACAGCCAAGCCCTACGATACAACCGGATTTGCTCCAGCCCCACAGACAGAGACAATCACCTACAGGATCTTTACAGAGCATTCCTAAAACTGAAATACCCATCTGGAGAAGTGAAAAAACAAATTGTTTTGTTAGTCTATAAAGTGCTACCAGACCATTTGTTGTTTTTTTACAGGAACAAAGCTAGGGATTGACACTTGCTCCAGGCGAGAGAGAGAGATCCAATAACCAACACTGGTGGCAATAAAGAACTGAAGGAGGCACCGATCAGCATTGGATTATACTTTAGCAAACTGGCACCATTCTAGGGGCCTCTGCTGCTGACCTATGTGTCCTTCTAGGAAAAAGCTTTCCGATGATTGTGCATGTGGTGTGCACACACCTAACTTGGAATGCACATGAGAAATCACTCGAAGAAGAAAGTATGGATATCTAAATGAAAAATCTAGCACGTCAGAACATGATGGATATGTATGACACACCTAGGACAATGGTGGATCCACACACAGGAAGGAGTCAATGATGAAGCATTTTTTAAAAGTTGCTTATGAAGCACCAGAGGTCTCTAGAGGTCTTCTCTCCGCTCATTCCACCACAATGACCATGAGCTCTATAAGTTTATTCAAACAGCTGGCTAAAAGGGAGGCATGTGGCCACTAACATGTTAATTGCAGAAAATTAGCAAAAGTTCTGAAAAATCCAAGTCCTGAATATTTTTGATTTCTCTCTTCTTATTAGTTTCTAGCATAAGACTCTGAAAAGACTGAGAGACACTGTAAGTCAAATGCAGATCTGCAGAAGCCATGCATGAATTTCAGAGAACTCCAGTCAGTATTTACCTCTCACAGAACTAACACACAAGCAAGTCCAAAGTAGAAGACTGGATAATGCTTAAAGACATACAGCTAAGGACTGCAGCCTCAAACAAGCAGCTAACTTAGCGCCATCACTGACATAAAACTGTTAAGTAAAAGTATGTAACAATATCCTTTAAAAAAGTGGCAGCCTTAAAAAAATCTCATTATGGCAGCATGCTGTGAGGTGCTCTAGCTGAGTGAACTCTTAACATATGGCAAAAAAAACCCATGCCTGTTCAAACCAGATTTGAATTAAACAAAAAGATCAGTTTAAACAGCTCTTGGACTGAGATTGCTTAATTTTTATGACATGATTATATGTGGCATTCCTGATTAATTCAATATAGGGATATTCTTATTCTGAATTAATTTAAGACAGTTGTTTAAACTAATTTGAAATAGGTGTTCTTATGCTGAAATAAGAGTATCCACACATTGAGTTAATCAGGAGCAGTCAATCCACTTTAAATTCACAACCTGCTTTATTTTGGGTTAATTTTCATGTGTACACAAATTCTTAGCATTTGGAGAGCAAGCTATGGAATAGACAGTGGTGTATCTAAGGGATTTAATCTTGTTTAAAAATTAACAAGATTTTAATTAACAAAAATTAACAAGATTCTTAATTAAAAGAATTAACCTGTGGGTGCTCCATTCAGGTGTCAATGCATTCTCATGCCAGCGATCAGAGATTTTTAGCCTAGTGGTGCCTACCCATGCCACGCATGCACAGTCACCATCTCATGCTGTTCCATCCGTTACCTGCTTGTGTGGCGCAGATCCCATCCATTCCTTTTCTACTGGAAATCTTTTAACAGACTCCAAAGTAGCGGGGAGAAAGGGAGCATAGTGGAGTACCCACAGGGACACACTTCTCGAAGAACCTTTGTTACTGCACACAGTAAGTAACAACTTCTTCTTCTTCAAGTAGTGTTCCTGTGGGTGCTCCACACAGGTGACTAAAGAGCAGTACCTGTGTTAGGTGGAGGCAGGCTTTGAAGTTGTGTCTGAGAGATGGCAAGGACAGCTGTGCCCACAGAAGTCGAAGATATTGGTCCCTGCAGCAATGCGTAGTGTTGCGGAAAGGTATGATAAGAGGACCAGGTAGCTGTCCTGCAGATTTCAACAAGGGGCATGTTGTGTAAAAAGATGGTAGATGTCATCATCGCTCACATGGAGCGTGCAGTGATCACCTGGGTGGGCATTTATTGCGAAGCCTGTAGCAGGTATTTGAGCAACTTTGACATTCATTGAAAGAAGATGTTAGAGGGAATACTGCTTAGTGCATATCCAAGGTGTGTAATATTGCTTCCTTACCAGAATTATGTGGCTTAGGGTAGAATATGGATAAGTAAATTGGCTCTTTGATATGAAAAGTGGAGACCAGCATGGGCAAAAATTGTGGATGTGGTTGCAGAGGGATTTTATCTTTGGAAAAGATGGGATAAGGTGGGTCTGCCATAAAGGCTGCACTCTCCCTCACTTGTCTGGCCAATGTGATTGGGACTACAAATGATACATTCATGGCCATATGTTGGAAGGTGGAAGTTGCTAGGTGCTCGATGGGAGGCCTCATCAGGGTATTCAGCAAGAGGGTCAGGTCCCAAGGTGGTATGGGTGGTTGTACATCAGGGTGCATTTTGCATAATCCTGAAAAGAATTGTTTTGTGATAGGATGAGTGAAGACAGAAACATCATCCACTAAATTGTGGAAGACAGCGATGGCAGATAAGTGGACCTTTATGGAGCTGATGGAGAGCCCGGTGTCACTGAGACCCATGAGTTACTCCAAGATAGTAGGTATGGAGAAGGCAGTGGGTTGTAATCAACATTGGTGGCACCATTCCTAAAATTGTCACCGTTTATTTTGGTAGGTATGTCTCATTGAAGGACAACAGCTATTCAGGAGAATCTGCTTCACCCTCTCAGAACAGGTAAGTTCTTCATTTTGGAGCCATAGAGAAGCCAAATGGTGAGCTTGAGCGCTCAAAGGTTGGACTGGTAAATCTGTATGTGGTGCTGGATTAGCAGGTCAGGAACGAGCAGGAGGGGAATCAGTTTGCAGATTGAAAGGTGCTGTAGGTATGGAAACCATGGTTGTCTGGGCCAAGATGGGGCAATCAGAATGACCGTTGCATGATCAGTGCATATTTTGTAGATTATCCTGGGACCAGGGGAATTGGTGAAAATGCATACAGAAGTGGAGCTGTCTGTGCTAGGGTAAAGGTGTATACCCAAGAGTCCTTGCCCTGGCCTGCCCTGGAACAGAAGCGCAGACATTTGCGGTTGTCTGTGGTCGCAAAAAAATCTATTGATGGGAATCCCCCCTATTGGAATATGTAGTGAAGAATCATGGGGTTGAGCTCCCATTCATGCTGCTTCAAAAAGTGTCTGCTCAGGATATCTGCCATGATGTTCTGCTGGCCTGGTAGGTACATTGCTTTCGGTGTAATGTCGTTTCTTATGCACCAGTTCCAAAACCTAATTGCCTCAGCATATAACGAGCATGATTGGGCACCCCCTGATAGTTAATGTAAAATAGACATGGTGTGTTGTCCATGAGGACATATATGGTTTTGCCATGGATTATCGAAAGAAAATGGAGACAGGTATTGAGAACAGCTTTGAGCTCCAATATGTTGATGTGTAGCTGTGCTTTGCAATGTGACTACCTGCCATGGATCATCCAGTGACCGCAGTGGGCACCACATTCCATGAGAGATGCATCAGTAGTTATTATGTAGGCTGGCTCCAGCCAATGGAAAGGTACCCCCTCGAGAAGGTTGTGTGGACATATTTACCACCATAGTGAGGTCAGTACCACAAGTGGGAGGGTTACTCACTTGCCCAGGCCATGCCAGTTGGGGATGTAGATTGATGCCAACCATGTCTGTAGGCAGCCAATGTGGAGCCTTGCAAGGTGTACCATGTATGTGGTGGCCACCATGTGTCTCAGAATTTGGAGACATGTCCGAACATCAATAAAGGGGGACTGTAACACCGTGTTTATGAGATCATGTAGTATATGGAAGCAATGGACAGGGAGGGTAGACCTGTCTTTGCTGCTGATGAGCCGATGAATTCTATCTTCTGGGTAGATTCCAGCATAGATTTCTGTATGTTTATTAGGAGACTCAAATAGAAAAAAGACCTCCTGAGTAATGTTTGTCATAGTTTGGGTTTGTTGTTGCACAATACCTTTGATGTGACAGTCATCTAGGTTGGGGAATATGATGACCTCCAATGTCTGAAATTTGCTGGATGCATAGTCTGCAATCTTAAGGCTAGATCATCCTTGTTTAAAATACAAAGGAAATTCATGCTAAGGCTTCATCTAGGGAGGCATGATTGTTCCAATGTAGATACAGCTGAGCTAGTAATGATCAAGCTATTTCATGAAAAATAAGCATAGCTGCAGTGGCATGAGCAGGTGAAACATATTCACCAGAGTTTTGGAGAATACACGTGGTGCCGTTGACAGTCTGAAGGATAGGACACGGTACTGGTAATTATTGTTGCCTACGGTAAATCTGAGAAACCTTCTGTGCAAAGGGTGAATGGCTATGTGGAAGTAGGCATCTTGAAGGTCGAAGGCTGAGAACCAGTTCCCCTCATTCAACGCAGGTCTGATCATTCCCAAAGTCACCATCCTGAATTTGTGGTTGTGGATGAATTTGTTGAATTTCCTAAGATCTAAGATGGGTCTCCAACCTCCTATCTTCCTTATTGTAAGGAAATAATTTGAGTAGAACCCTCTCCTGTAGAATTCTGGAAGACCATCAGGCAATGTTTAAAGTTACTTTTAACTTCCTTTTTGTTCAATCCACTTTACAAGGTATTCTTTAAATTTTATTAAGGTTTGACAAGAAATGAAGTTCTGTTTTCCAAGGTTTTTAGTTCTCAAACCAAGTCCAAATTAAATAACCCTTACGAAGTCTTTAGCTTAAATAATTAAAACGTTGATTCTTATAATAATTTCTCATCTTCTGAAGTTGGGTGAGGGTTTGCTTATATATTGCTAATAATTAATCAATTTTCTATTAATATAAATATTCTATACTTAAATGGCTTTTTACATTAGTAATTAGGTTAGCATTAAATGACTTTGCTATATTTGTATATAAAACGTTCCACTATTCATATAACAATTATATCAGGTAGTTATTAACTGAAGGGTTGCATTTAGATGCAGAATGTTTGTAAATATACATTTTAAAAGAAACTTATGACATATTAAGCATTTGAGAAACAACAAAATATTTCACTCGAATGGAAATAATTTATATATTCTGTAAACTAAGGATTCTCTTTGCAAAGATGAGGGCTACAAGACTCTGCTTTTATGACTTGATTTATAGCTCTGGTAACACCTTCTCTTAAACATTACTTCTCTTGGATGTTTTGAATAAAATCATTATTCTTTCACACAGCAAGAACTTTTTCCTCAAACAAATACACTACAAAATCTGTTTTGAGATAATGCTCATGTCTATATTAAATTGATATCTTATACAAGAGTGACAACCTAGTCTTTGAAAGTATCAGAGGGGTAGCCGTGTTAGTCTGAATCTGGAGAAGCGGCGAGGG
>JANRFK010003679.1:35932700-35956128 GCA_030068395.1 Apalone spinifera | reverse complement strand
TTAAATCCCGGGCTTCATTTGCAAGTTCAAATGCCTACATTAGCCACCCTACTTGGAACTAGGGGGCTAGTGTAGACATACCCTTAGTTTATGCCATCACAGATGTTTTTAACTAGCTAACTTGGTCACAGTTAGCTCAGGCATGACTATACATGTCTTATCCCAATTGCAGTGTAGACATATCTAAATAAGGCTCTGTTTGTTGCAGAAGTCATGGAGTCTGTGACTTTCCATGACCTTTGTGACTTCTGCAGATGTCAGGGTGGATGACCCCAGGTCTATCTGGCTCTGGGGCCAGCAATGACTGGTGCAGCTGGCTCTGGGGATCACCTGAGCAGTGGTTCCCAGGGTGGATAGAGCAGCTGGTCCTCTGGCAGTTTCTGGCAGAGGTTTCTGGGGCACTAGCAGCTTCACACAACAGCTTCTCATAGTTGAGGCTGCTGGCCCTGCCACTGAACAGCAAAGGCACCCTGGGACCCTCCCTGCAACAGCACCCCCACGGCATGCCCCCATCACAGAAGACACCCCAATATCTAGTCAGGGGTATTTATAGTATAAGTCATGGACACATCATCAGCTTGAATTTTTGTTTATTGCCCGTGACTTGTTCATGACTTTTACTAAAAATACCTGTGACTAAATCATAGCCTTAATCAGGGCTGAATTATGCAAAGGGGTCAGTGGCTGCAGCCCAGGACCTGGGGCTAAGGGGAGGTCTCCTTTGCCTGGGGCCCTGGGAGGCAGCCATTAGAGCCTCTACATGCTACATTCCTAGTCATCTCTGCCTGATGGGGGGTGGAATGAAGTGGCTCTGTGCACTGTCATGTCCACTGCCCCCCTGCTGGAGCAGCATTGCTGTGAACTAAGGCAGCTCTGTAGGCTTTTTCCCCACTGCTCCCATTGTCTGGAAACTGCGACCAATGAGAGCAGTGGGTGGTGGTGCCTGCAAGCACAGGGTGGTGCAGAGTCAACTGTTCCTCCCCACCAAATGGGAGCTGTGCCAGGAAAGCACTCCAAGCCTCCAGTCCCTCCCTCGCAGATCCTGCATACCCTCCTTCCCACCTACACCTGCACCCCCACACCCAACCTGTTTCTCATCAGCTTTCTCCCCTCATTTTTGGCTCCACCCCAAAAACTACGGGGAGCCCATAAAATCTACTAGCCCCAAGGCCGCAGAGAAGTCAATTCAGCCCTGGCCTTAATCCTAAATTACTTTCACCCATTGTAATAACAAACAGTGCTTTCACCAAATACTTGATTATGGTTGCACACTGTATACCTCCAGGAATGTTGGAACTTAAATCCATCTGCAACACATTCATACAGAATAGAAATAAGATGTTTCCAAAATTTTGTAGGACACAATTAGACAACAGCTCAGCTGTTTTAGGAGGGTTTACCAACAGAGGCTTCTTCTAGAAGTGAAGAAATGCCAATTCTAAATATATATTGTGCACCCATCACCAGACCTTAACACTTCTTTAATTTATACTTCTCACAGTATGGTGCTTCCCTTAATCACCCACAGATGGAAAATGGAACAATCCCGTCAGGATGAGTGACAGAAACAAATGTGGCATGTGGCAAAAATGGAGAAAGTTACATTTGCAGTAAAGACAAGCAAATGTGATTCAGATACTCTCTGAACTTGCCAAGACGGTAATAATATGTTTGAGATAAGCTTCATATTGTATTACAGTATAAAATGTTTAGTAAAATATTGTTTACTCTTTAGAGGTCTTTTGAATCTTTTACATTAATAGCTGTAAAAAGTCATTGTTTCATCATTGCATTTAAGAATTAATGTTGGATAACAAGGAGCTGAAAGAGCTGAATAAAAAAACCAACAAAACCCAACAAAAACAAAAGACCCATGTGCCAAGTTCATATTTTTGTTTAAAATGCTCTTTTTCTTAATTTAGAACTAAACTATACTATACATCGGGATGGGCAATAATTTTCACGGGGAAGTCATTTCATGAATTTTGGTATGTGGTGATGAGCCAGCTCTGAGCCTCCCAGAAGAGGCAGGGCCTCAGGCAAAAGAGGTGGGGTTGGGGGCTACAGAGAGAGAAAGAGCATGTAAGCATGAAAGAGAAACACAGTGAGAGACAGACTTTGTGACAGAGATTATGTGTGGTATAGAGATGGGAGTGTATGGCAGTGTGTTTGTGACAGTGATTATGTGTGTGTAGCATAGTGACACAGACTGGATGTATGTGACAGTGACATGGAGTGTGTGTGCTGGCTGCTGGTGCGTATATTTCTGAAAGCCACACACTGTCTCTTTAAGACAGGGAAAGCTTTCTTGCTCTGTTGTCTCCCTGCTCCCTCGCTCTGCAGAGATGGGGAATGGGCAGGAGCGGCCCAAGGCTGGCTGCAGCAGCTGGCACCTTAGGCAGGGAGGCGCAATCGGCATCCCTGACTGCATGGCCGTCAATGGCCATGACATCATCACGGGGCGCCCTGGTGCCCTGTGACATCATCATCGGGTGCCCGGGCCAGCGGCGCTCTAGGCAGCTGCCTAGCTTGCCTTGGCTCACGGGCCGCTCCTGGGAATGGGGTGGGGGATGGGAGTGTGTGAGAGAGAGCACTGAAATCTTAGAAATAGTGCACTGCCTCTTAAAACAGGCACTCCTGGGAGTGCCTGCACACCAGGAGAATTCTGGGAGAATCTCAGCTGTAGGATGGAGCAAGGTGGGGAGAGGGGCAGCTGAACACATGCTACTGGCTGTAAGAATGCACATTCTGTTAATCCACTGAGTGGGCCAGAGAGAAATGCTTGATAGGCTGGATCTAGCCTGTAGACCTGATTTTGCCCATCCTTGCTATATGCACTTTTAAGGATCATTTAGGACTTCCATTAACCATTCTAATAGGCAATTTTGCCTCTTTTGAATATTATTTTATAGAATATAGAGTACAAGAAAAACTTTGAACATATGTGATAAAAATCATTTCACTTCCCTTACCTTATGAACTGACTCTGTGTCCCAGCAAGGCTCTCTCAGTGATGGGGTTGACAGTTACCAGCATGGGATATCATCAGGATTCATAGTGGTGCAGGAGTTAAACAGATACCTTGGTAAATGATAGTAATAGAGATGTAGCCGTGTTAGTCTAGTCTAGCTGAAACAAAAAACAGGACTATATAGCACTTTAAAGACTAACAAGATGGTTTATTATGTGATGAGCTTTCGTGGGCCAGACCCACTTCCTCAGATCAAATTGTGGAAGAAAATAGGCATGACCATATATACCAAAGGGATAAAATCAAAAATGTATGTAACTTGGCAGGAGAATTAACTTGTAATTATTATAACAAAAACTCTTTTTAGCCTAGTTAATGAAGATATTCAGCAATGGTGTTTTCTTATTTCCTTTGATGTTCATCATTAAAATCTAAAGCTTACCAGGTGGGGACAAGGTGTTGGTGAATTGCATGAGAGAGGAAAGTCTCCTCTGGCAAGATTTCAGACTAGGAGAAATCAACTCATGCCTTGTCTACAGTACAAGATAAGGTTAAATTTATTAAGGCTGTTTTTTTAGCCCCTGATTTTGTTAAATCGAATGTGAATATCCCCACTGTGTGCAAGAGTTCAACATAGTGTGTCCCCAGTAGGGCGGCTGTTGACTTTGACAGTGATGCAGTGTGGATAGCTGTTCCACAGTTTCTGATGGCCCTTTGTTTTCTGGGTCATGCTCCTAGTGCCTGATGGGACCAAAATAGTGCAGTAGGTAGTTCTAGGGACATGTTGCCAGCATCCCATAATGCACTCATCTCCTTCTTTCCCCCTGCTTGAAAGCAATGGTAACAGGTTACTTACCTGTGCAATTACTGTGGTTCTTCGACATGGCTGTCCCTGTGGGTGCTCCACTTCAGGTATCTTTGTGCCTCTGTACCTCAAATTGGACAATTGTGGTAGTAGTGCCCTTCGTAAGCTGCACATGTGGGCAATCGGCATGCACAGTGTGGAGACGCTACCTCACATGTGCAGCCAATTGTCCACTCTGTTCATTTTCTGTTGCAGAAGATCAGGGATGTTCCAAAGCAGAGGGGAGGAAGGATGGCTAGTGGAGCACCCACAGAGATAAATATCTCAAAGCCAGCACAATTACTACACAGGTGAGTAACCTCTTTTTCTTTGAGGAGTGTACCAATAGGTGCTCCACTTTAGATGTCTATACAGCAGTATTCATGCTCGGTGGAGGGGATGTCAGAATCTGGGACTGAATAAAGATATGTCCAAACTGTGCAGGCAAGGAGTTGATACCGCCATTGCCCTAATGGAGTGTGCACACACACAACTATTGGAGGTTCTTGATTTCAAACACAGTAAGCTAGTTGGATGCACCCTGAAATCCACTTGGATAGCCTTTATTTAGATATAGTCTGACCCTAAGATCTCTCTGTAGAAAGAGACGATTTTGGGGTTTATGGAATGTTTTAGTTCTGTCTATATAGAAGGCAATGGCTTTTTGGACATTCAGTGTACGCAGGAAGAACACAGGTAAGAATATTGGTTCATTGCAGTGAGAGGAAGAAGGTACTTTTAGGAAGAAACTTAAGATATGGTCTAAGGACCACCTTGTCTTTGTGAAAAGTTGTGTGTGCGGGGTCCACCATGAGGGCTCTCAGCTTGACAACTTGTCTTGCTGAAGTGATTGCCACTAGAAAGGCAACCTTCGTTGATAAATGGAGCAATGAACAGGCGGCTAGTGGTTCAAACAGCTTGCCAACAAGAGCTTGTAGCACTAAGTTGAGGAGCCATGCTGGGGCCAGAGGTTTCATAGAAGAATACATGTTCTATTCATGTTTTATGGAAGGATACATGAATTCTCTTAATAAAGTGCTTGGTGCTGAGATGGGCAAAGATGGAATACCCATTGATAGGTGTATGATAGGTGGTAATTGTGGCTAGATGCATCTTAATGGAACTAAGAGAGAGGCCAGTATGCTTCAGGGAAAACAGATACTCTAGTATGGTGAGAAAAGGGGCTGATGTGGGTGACAGCTGGTGGTCTTGACACCACGTGGAAAAATGCTGCCAGTTATGTATGTATGTCTTTCTTGTAGTTGGTTAGCAACAAGTAAGGATGATCTCCTGAATGAGAGCAGAACAAGATGCCTCCAGTCATGTTAGCCAATGAGGAACCAGGCTTGGAGCAGCTGGAGGAGCTGTATGTTGGGGTGACAGAGTCATATCTCGTCCTGCGTGAGGGGGTGAGGAACGGGGGAAAACCAGATCTTCCTGGGCCAGTTCAGTGCCACCAGAATGACTGCAAGGGTGGGAAGGTATACAGCAGTTGTGCATCCTAATTGATGGTTAAAGCATCCCCTAGAAAGTAATATCTGGGATATTGGCATTGCTGGTGGTTGTGAATAAGTCCACCATGGGATATCCCCAATGTTTGAATAACAGGTTAACATCTTAGAGCTGATCCCCCTTTCGTGAGATTGAGCAAAATGTTTGCTGAGCATGTCCGCTGTGGCATTATTTACCCCCAGCATTCAGGTCTATGTTATGGGGGATAAACCATTCCCAGAGACTGACAGCTTCCATGCACCAGGGTAAGAGTAAGCTCCACCTTGCTGGTTGATGTGTACATCATTGTAAGGTTGTCCATGAATATTTGAATTGATCTGTCACAGCTGAGAAGCAGGAAGTGTGGACATGGTTGTGGACAGCTTGCAACTCTAAGATTTATATGAACTCTGGACTCCTCGAGAGACCGGCATGCTTGAATAGTATGGCAGTCTCCAGGTGAGCCCCCATATAATCAGGGAAGCATGCATCATAATAGTTATGGTCGATTGTTCAGGCTGAAAGGGAATTCCACTGCAGACATTGGCCACCAGGATAGGAATGTTTCGGTTTTGTTAGGCATGGTTAGGTATTTGTTAATGTGATGGCAATAGGGCCTGTAAACTGACCTTAGTCAGACCTACAAATGTTTCATGTGGAGGTGGGCATGCCAAACCACAAATGTGGCTGCTGCCATGTGGCCCAATAACTGAAGAAACAGGTTGGCCATGATTTGAGTGCTGTTTTGTACTGTGGAAATGAGGTCTGAGAGTACTATGAACCTCTGACGAGGGAGTGTGGCTGTGGTGCTGTCTAGATGAGCTCAGACAAAGTTGAGCTGTTGCATTGGTGTTAGTATACATTTTTGATGGCTCATCTGTAGGCCAAGTCTGCTGAAGAGATTCATAGGAGAGGCTACTGCTTGTGCAGTCTGATAGTAGGATTATCCTTTCAGAAGACAATCATCCAAATAATGGATGATTGGAGTGCCTGGTAGGAAGGTTCACCATCTTGAACCATTGCTTTCAAATAAATTTGTTCAAGTTGTGTAAGTCTAGGATGGGTCTCCATCTACCTGTTTTCTTGACAATAATGTGAGTAGAAAAAAGGTTAAAAACTGAGTAAGTGATAAATAAAAATGAAATTTAAGAGATATGAGTAACAAACAGGAATAGCAAGATGAAGTATGAGAGCGACTGCTAAGTTCTAACCGAGGCCAACAGTGGTTGAGAAGGAACTGAAGGGATGGTTGACTTTGCATAGTGTGCCAATTGCCCACATGAGCAGCCTAGCGAGGACACTGCTACCACCATTCTCCAATTTAGGGGATAGAAGTGCAAAGACACCTATGTGACGGTGCGTCGGGGTCCCCCGAATCCTGCACCCCTGTAATGGCACGAACAGATTCCACTAGCCAGTAGGATTGAGGGAATTTATTGCTTCTCCAGGATACAGCACAGCACAGATGTAATCTGGTTACAGGAACTGGGGCTAGGAGGCCTCAGTGCCCCCCCTTGAGATGGGGGCTGGCTGGGCCCTACAGTCCCAGCCCCCTCCCTAGCTCCTTCTCCCCTGCTTCCCAGACAGCAACTAACTAATTAATTTCCAGCCCTGCCCCCCCAGCCATGGCTCCACTCCGCCTTCTTCCCATTGTTCCGCTCCCTGGGAGGTAACTGGTCGGACAGGTTCGGAGCCCCTTTGCATAATGACTCATCCCCTGCTGGGCCGTGCTACAGACAGCAGCCAGTGGAGGTCACCCACAGTCCACTGCCCAGCATAGCAACCAGGAAGGTACCAACACTACGTCACAACCTACAAGGACACTCCTTGAAGAACAATTTTTTCATGCCCTTTTTTCTCTGGTTAACCAGTAAGCATCATTCTTACTGGTTAACCGTTACCCGGGAGCAGCCCCCACCACCACTTGTGGCCTGCAGGAGGCGGAGGGTTGCTCTGCTCCAGCTGCATGCAAGGCTGCCAGCTTCCAGCCATACCTGGCCCATCATGAAGCTGCCAATTCCCTGCCCAAACTGACAGCCCAGCACGGGCCTGGAAGCAGCAGGGCTGGAGTAACCTCTGCCTGAGGCTGCTCCAGCCCAGCTGTGATGAGTGGGTGGTGGGGGGGAGCAGCAGGCCCCTGTTTAATCTGCCTTTTAATCAGTGGTGCCTCTGTTAATTCAGGGCCCTTAGTAGGTGCCCTTTTTGATGGCTGCGTAGCTGGTTTTGCAGACTGTTTACAGAGCGCCTTTGAGGCAGCTCGAGATTTTGCCATGCCTAAGATGCCAGGTTACTTATTTGTGATGGGAGGGAGAGGGCTGGTGAGGGTTTGGTTTCTGAGCATGCTTTCTGACCTGAAGAGCTTGAGGGATACATCACATCTGAGCCCTTATTGCCCCCTTTACAGCATGGGGCTGTAGGGCTTTGTCAATGGACCGTGTATGTATTGTGATCTCTCTTTCTTTGCGAGCTCTTGCTGTCAGACTGCTATAATGGACTCATTTTTTTGATACATGCCTATCCTCCAAACAGCAAATGCATTCACTATGACCATCAGAGGCTGGCATAGAGTCTCAGCATTTGTCACATCTTTTGACTTTGTATGAACAGAGCTATCTGTGTTTGGTTTCTCACTTTGTTTGTTTTTGTAGCTTGCTGTGGCGGTAAACTGCTAGTCTAACTAAACTATAAACAAGATGAAGAAAAAAACAGCGTTTTTAAAAATGTAAACTGTACCAAAAAGGAAAGAAGTCCTGGCTACTTCAGCCTATCTATCTAACTACTTCTTTGCTTTTCAGAAGAGCACTGAGGAGAGGGTTTGAACTCCGTTGGTAGTTGAGGGCAGCAAACAAGGAACTGAGGAGAATTGGGCTGCATGTGCAAACTTCAAAGACAGGAACCCCACTCACTGCTCGTGCATGCACAGCCTGACTGAACTCTGCTCTGAAAGTCTCCGTTCCATGATACCGGGACTAGTCTGACACCAACAGTGGAGCACCCATGGGGACATCACTCGCAGAAGAACTGCTGTTGTAAGATTTTGTGCTAGAGCACAAGTTTGAATCTAGTGTGTGTGTGTAGCTTTTAGTGATCAGATTAGATTGCCATAGTTTACAGTCAAAGTATTATATACTCAGGATGACCTTAGACAAAGTTTGGTCATATAGCTACGTGATCTGGCACCGCTTTCTTAGGGAGGAAATATTTGGCAGGAAAATGAAAACAGACTTCATTTGTTTTTGCCATTCAGTTCAAATTTCTAAACAGATATCAGTGACACTAGAAACCAGCTATGTAAGCAAGTACAAATTTATAATGGTGCAACATCCAAGCATCAAGAAATGCAACTGAATAATTAATCTGTATTTAATTCACAATTTTCTCTCTCTCATTTGTAGGGCCTTTCCAAATGCATGAGATCTGATCCCCTGTATGATATCTGACTATTGTAGGGGGGGGGGGGAGGGCTAGGGGCTCCAACTGCTAGTCCCAGCCCAGCAATTGCCACTTGTAATGCTGGCTCCGCACCCCATCAAGTGATAACTCCCCCATACCATGTGATCCTCACTTGTGTGCTGATGCTGGCAGTGGTGCTGGTTTACAGCTGGGCACTGCCCCACATGGAAAGAAGCACTTCTGCCAGCAGCAGTGCAGAAGTAAGGGTGGCAATCCTACAACCCCCCATAATACCTTGGGTGTGGAACCCCATGATTACAACACCCACGTTTCAGATGTAAAATGTGAAACCTTGAAACTATTTAAAAAAATCCTGTGACTGTGCAATTTGACCAAAATAGATCATGTATATTGTAAAACCCTACTCATTTGTATAAAATTTAATGCAATGGACTATGTAATTATTATTTAACATTAATATTACAGTAGTTCCCAAAGCCTTTTTTCCCTAGGTGTAGCCAAACACACAGTAAAGTGTTTGCTTACAAAAACACACCACACTTCCACCTTCTCCACTTCACTCTCCTCCATATATACATTGTAGAATGAGTCATTTTTTGAGCAAACATTTTCTATGGTTGTGAACATGTTAAATCTGAGAATCTGGCTATACTACTTATATTACTTAACACAATAATCATACCAGCTTTGTTGTAGTCTTTAGATAAACCCATTGGGTTTTAAGCAGTTGAAATATAAGAGACTAAATTAGCAACTGGAATGCTGTCTCCCCTATGGGGGGGATCTCTTGCTAATTACTATAGGAAGTTTGGAGTCAGTACCACGATCCCCTGCTGCATATAGTACAGAGCTCCATCTTCCTACCACTGGCTTGGAGACAAAAAAATTAAGAGCTTAGCGTTTTCACCAAACATACAAAATGAAAATGAGATCCAGGTGGATCTCCTACTGGATTGGTCAGGTAGTTACTCAGAAGATATCAGTGGAAAAGGAGAAACCATTTTGGAAAACTAATGTCTTAATCACTAAAGGCACGTCTACACTGGGGAGTTATTTTGAAATTACTGCCCTTATTTTGAAATAAGGCAAGTATCTACATTACCAGGCCTGTTACTTCGAAATAACTCCTGTTTATCAAGAGGAATAAGCTAATTTTGAAATATCTTTTTGGGGAGTTATTATTTTGAAATAATTTATTTCAAAATAACCTGTTAGTGTAGACATAGCCTGATGAAAAATTTGTCAGACTCTTACAGGAGACAAAACACAATGAAAACAAAACCTTATGCTCCTATGTACTCTTGGCCAGCAGATCAGTTTTATGCATCAAGATCCCTTAGAGCTCTTCAGTTGTTCAGAAGGAAATTCTGAGATACAAAAGACTCTATCCTTCCTTAGCTTTAATAATAATCCAGCAAGCCAGAAAGATCTCAGAACTTCTTGACCAAAATCCACTTTGTCTTTAAAGCCCTACTAGCAGCCATTTCAACCTAAAGAATGCCTATGCTAAAGCAAGAGCGTTTCAAAAAAATCACATTTATAAAGGATTTATATTTAAACCCTTGCATTATGTTGTAAGGGAACCCTGACTAACATATAGGAAATAGAGACTACTTATGTGCAAATAGCTAGTTGGAGACTCTCTTCTTTAAAATCCTCCTTACTGAGTCTCACTTCATAAAGTAAGCCAACTAACATATTTAGCCACAGTATTCATGGTGGACTTAACGTTAGGCTAGAATGTCCCATTTAAAGGGAAGAATTAAAGAGTGATCTAGGCAGAGATTCAACCATTCCTATAACCAAAGCATCATTGGCTATGAGGAAGCCTTGACTAATTGTGTACTCATTTGAGGGGGAGCTAGAACAGAAGGCATGTGGGGTAAAACTTCCAAAAAGAGAACACTCATCTTCTTAAAATTAATCAATCCTGGAGAAGATGAAATTTGTCTTTATGTATGACCATAAAGCCATCAGACTCATCTGAGGACTCCATTTGTGGCAAACTAAGAGGAATGCTGACTGGTGCATTCTCTTCCCTTGCTTGGTTCTAGAGGTGTGTGTGCTCTGGATGTTAGAGCCCCTGATAACTTGGATGACCACGGGGAATATATAAAACTCCTTTTTCCTGAAAAGATGATTTAACTGGCTTGTTATGATAGTAGAGAGAACAACGGTGGGTGAGGTAGTATCTGTGATAGGACCAATCTCACTCATCTTGTCTGTAAATTCCTGGAACAAAAACCATTAAAAATGGTTATGCTACTGTCTCTCTGAATCTTTCTTATGTAGAACATTGGATCCTAGCTGAAGTGGTAAATTGCCTACCAGCTGTACTACTTTCTAGCCACTGATCAGGACAATCTTCTCTGCATCAGTGAGCAGTCCTAGATTATAAAGTGACCTAAGCAACTCTTTCTCTTCTATTTCAGGCTTATGTTCATAGTGAGTACCATCAATTGAGAGGATCTAAAAATAACCAATGGTGAAGATTAACAACCTGCATTCACCAATGAAAGACGGTGAGAGGGCTGAGAAGTCAAATTTGGCATGGATGAAAATGAAAGCAGGTACAGCTCAAACAAAAGACAGGATTATGCAGCACTTTAAGGACTAACAAGATGGTTTATTAGGTGATGAGCTTTCGTGGGCCAGATCCACTTCCTCAGATCAAATTCTGGAAGAAAATTGGCATGACCGTATATACCAAAGGGATACAATCAGAAAACAGTGAACACATACAAAATTGACAAATCAGATTTTAGAATGGGGGGAGGGGAGGGAGATGAGGTTAGTGTCTGTGTCTATGGGAGAATGATATTAGGAGTGATAATTGGGGAAGCTATCTTTGTAATGGGTAAGATAATTAGCATCTTTGTTAAGGCCCATTCGTAAAGTGTCAAATTTAAGCATGAACGACAGTTCTGAGGCTTCTCTTTGTAGTCTAATGTTAAAGTCTCTTTGAAGCAGGATGCATGTAGTAAGGTCATTGAGACAATGCCTAGTCTGGTTGAAATGGCAAGAAAATGTTTTTTTCTTTGTGAAACTGTCTGATGTCTGTTTTTTGTGCATTGATTCTTGGCGAAGTGTCTGAGAAGTTTGTCCAATATACATAGCAGACACTGTTGGCACATGATGGCATAAATTATATTTCTGGATGAACAGGAATGTGTGTTCTTGATCTTGTAACTGACATGGTTAGGTCCAATGATGGTGTCAGCAGAGTAAATATGTGGACAAAGAGTAGATTTCTTGTCTGGTGGAACAAAAGTCTTGTAAGGTATTAGTCAATGTGGATGTTAGTCTGGTCTTGCTGAAACAAAAGACAAACACAGCTACATCTCTATTACTAAAGCAGGTACAGAACATTAAGGATAGGCAAGTCATCTGTCACCTCTCTCTTACAGAGTAATGTCAGAAGAGAATTACTCCCCCATCTCCATTTGCATATTTGGAAAGTAAAACATTTCTTCCTTGCATACAGATCTAAAAGTTAAGTCACAGTTTGGAAGGACTCTGACCTTTACAATAAATAACTTAGGTATTGGTCCATTATGTCCCCAGCGTGCCACTCAAGTTGTGCAAACTGGATAGAAAAAATGGCTTTAACAGCTGTCTGGAGATTATGCCTGCATAGAGGAATCCTCAGACAGCACTGAGCCACAGAATCTGCTTCTATAATTCTTGCTCCTTAACGCTATCACGTTCTCTTTCCCTTAGGAGTCATTGTGGAACTGATTAGAGATACAGTTGGATTATGATGACATCTGAGCACTGATAGTTTGAGATATAAAAAGGAATATTATTTCAGGGCTTTTCTGGACACCTCTGTATTAATAACTCAGGATTTCTTATTCATTGAAATATGCAGAGACTTAATTTTGAAGATTATGAATTGCTAGTACAAAGAAAATGTTTCAATGGAAAAAATACTGCACTTAAGAGGTCAAACTTGGAAACTGAAACATGTTTGATTTAATGACCGCACAATTTCAGTACATAAAAATAGATACTCCGTATGGAACAAATGTATACAAACCAGATTTCCTTAGGCAATGTACAAAACAATTGTAAAAAGAAAACTGTAAAGGAGCAGGGGGATGGAAGGGTTTCCTTGGATTTCACTGAAGGACAAAAAAACCAAATGTAGTTGAGGATTGTTAAACAAGGATATCAGAGGTTTATTTCATAAATACAGTGCAATGCTTTCATTTAACAAATACAAAAATTACAATTATTTAACTTAATTGTTGAGAAATATAAAATTTAATTCAATGACAGTTCTCTAGTTTTTTTTTTTAAAAACAGATGCAAATATAATAGCTTTTAAAATTTTGAGGTAATATTACACACTCAACCAAAAAAATAATCAATAAATAAAACTAAACCATGTCAAAGTGCAATTTGGTGATAAGATTAAAATGTAAAGCTTTTTTCTTAATGATAGGCAGATACAATGCTTCAGTTATTAAACATGGGCTTGAGTCATAAAAATATTGACTTTTGTGCATTTTTACATGAGAAACTGTATAGCTATTAATTAATAAAAATGTATAAGATGACTTTCCATGAATCACCCTTTTGAGAAACAAAAACTGTGTTTCCAGTTTACTTAATAAAAATATACATAATTCTGATTTCTAAAATACGCCTACATTTTGGCGCTTATTAGTATTTTAGCCATTTTAAATGTCTTTAGTTCAGGCAGTACAGTGGTGAAACAGTTTGATTTGTGTAACTGATTCACTTTAGATTTCCAAATTAAAAATATAATTCTAGAATGGTATTTTTAAAAGCACCAATTACTGGCCTAAAAATGGGCCCAGTGAAGTCAATGGTAGCTTTTCCACTGACTGAAAGAGGAACTGAGTTATGCCAATGCAGAATGCTCTCAAAAATCCCCCACTAACCTCTATTCCTAATAAAATAAAAATGGTAAAACATCTCTATCTTGTTTAAGGATCAGAACAGAATGAATTGTGTACTTATTCACTAAAGGATTAATGGCATTAAGTTACAAAATAGCTAGATTAGTTTATTAACCAATGTGGAAATCTGCTGGTTGTGTCTCAGTAGTATAGAAAGGAAGAAATAGCCAGAATAAGAAAAGTATCAGAAAAATTACTGTATACTTTGTTATTGCAAATAAGTTCAGTTGTAAAATCTATACAACATACAGTAGGTATTACTTAATGTAAAAAAATACAATATACTATACTGTATGTTGCTAACTATCTCAGGATGTGAATAAAAATGGACTTGCAATTTTGCTGCAGTTTACAATCAGTTTGTCCCCCAGCTTCAAATTTAATACAGCTTTCTGAAAAGAATATTTTTATATTTATTTTATTCAGTATGCAGTAAAAAAAAAACATTGTCTAAACACTGACCTTCAAGTTAAATGACAGCTACAGCATTTGATATGTTCTTGTATTCACTTTTGTCATAGATTACTTTAATAAAATTGTAATAAAAGATTTCTAGCATCAAGTTGTTGATCAAATTACAGTATGGTACACAAGTTAAAATTTTAATATTTTTCATGTGTTGTGGATGACCTACTTCTGAAGTGATTTAAGGAAATTTAGAACTGACCTGTCAACATCCAATTTCTTTAAGACATGGTTAAAAACTATCTATAGCCAAACTGACTAGTTTACTGCCAATTTTATAATATTAGTCTGAAGACTGTTAAATATTTAAAATTTGTCCTTGAGTCTAGTTACATTGAAAATAATACTTTAAATATCCCTGTACAAATCAATTCTGTTGATCTGTAGAAGCTGACTATATAATCTCAAAAACCGTGTATTTTGTAAAAATATATCTTTAGTAGTTAATGGCACTATCAAAATCCTATTTTTCATAGGCAGTTATTTACATGCTTTTTAAACAGCCTGCTTAATTATTTGATAATGAAACATTAAAACTGTATACATTTTAACTAGGCTAAAATTGCTATTTGTCTCAATATGAAAATATGGCCCCATAACTCACATTAATGGCAGTTATAAGCATTGCCATTGAAGACATTCTGTCACTAGTCTTATCTAATCAAGAAACCTTTTTGTGTTTCCTTTCCCAGTGGAACATGCATCATGATATAAATTATGATTAATTATAAAGTGCTCTGAGAATAACCAGAGACAAAATTGTAATCTGGAATTTGTCACCTCTTCAGCTTTCTTCTGTCAAGTAATGCAGCATTTTGTGTTTTATGAAAATTACTTTGTGGAAAAAAAGCAAGCAGTAAATGTATTGCCATACAGCAAAACCAAATGCATATTGCAAGAAACAGAAACATGAAAAGCTTAAAGGCACAATAAGAGAAAAGTGAGTGCTACATAAAAATCTTTTACTTTAAATATTTCATCTTATTCTAGACCAAAACCTTCTGCATTTGAAATTCCAATGATCAACTTCTGCTTCAATTCTTTTTTGTTCTTATAGGGAGGAAGGCAAAGCTGATTGAAGCACGTGTGAGCCACAGGTAACCTAAACACATATTAAAAACAATGCACCATTTATTTTCAACATAAATATAATAGCACTAGGATATTATTGTACACTTTAATTTATGTGTAGTACATTTACAAATCCACACAAAGAATGTGTTACCTCACAGTAACTGGGGGTTCAATTTGTGTTGTTCATATGTATAATACTGTTGGTGCACATGTGACCCATACTCTCAAGTATGGATTCTCTTTGGCCAGCAGTGTCCCTGTACCTCCCCCTTTAATACACAAAGGATTAGGAAAACCCAACTAACACTCAGACTCTTTGCCAATACAGAATCCAGGTGTTATGAGATAGTACAAGTGAGGAAGGTGGATTGCGGAATATGGATAACATATTTAGAAGAACCACAGTTATTTTAAAGTAACAGGTTTCTTCTTGCTTAGTTGTCCATATAGATTCCATTGTGGATGACTTACAAGCAGTGCCCTACATCACAGGAGGCTGATGCTCAGAGTCTAACAATAAGCTAGCTCTGCCGAAAAGGAACATTCAGATCTTGATGATACATCTAAGGAGTAACATTTGGTAAATGTATGCATTTAATTCTGAAGTTGCTTCCTTGTTGGCATATGGCTTGGGAATGAACACAGGCAGATGCATTACTTGGTTGAAATGGAAGTCAGACTACCTTGAGCAAAAGCTTTGGATGAGGACTCTTTGTAATATTGTATGGAGTTTCTGCAGTGAACAGTTACAATAAGACTATTCTGTTAAAAAAATTAAGAGTGCAACTGAAAATTATTTACCAGTTAGTGGGCGTTTCACTCTTTGAAATCTTGAAATTCAAATCAGCCATCCCTCCCACAGGAACTCTGTCACTTCCTGTAGTAAAATGAAGCAGCTTCTTTTGGAGATCAAGAGGAAATCCAAGTACTACATCCCAAAAGTATCTATAATATTAAATAGGAAAGGGGAAAGTTAATATATTGACAAAAGCAACCTAAAGTTATCACTACACTTCAGGCTCAAATATTGTTACTTAATATAACATATTTCACAAAGTTAATCGGTGAATGTATTTATGTGCATTTTAAACACTTACAAAAAATGTGATAGTGACACTTCACTGTTCAACTTCTCCCCCCACCATTATTTAGAGCCAGATTTTGTATCTGGCAAAGTGGGGCAAAGGGAAGAGATGTTTTGGCTGAGCTATAGATAACATTGTTTTGGCTGAGCTATAGATAACATTCCTGTATCTTACAAGCCCTTATTATTCAAGGATTGGTTTAGTTAAAAATACACATTTACATTTCTTTCTGAAACTTTTTTTAAAATTTAATAGTTACAAGAAATTCCTAGAGTTAGTAGGTATTACAGAAAGAGCAGAGCAAAATACTTTCTTCTCAATTTTTAATGCATTTTACAGTTTATGTATAGACAGTAGCCATAGTTTGTGGATCATTCACTCTCTGGAAAGGAAAGAACATATTAAAATATAGGAAATTATAAATCCACTCATTACATTGGTGTTCTTTTACATATACAACTAATAACTTTTTTTTTACTTAAGGGATTACAGTATTTTATCTTATTTTGAGATACATCTTTTTAGAAGTTACATCTTAGAGCTTTGAGACTACATTGAAAATTAGATTTTTAATTGTTCCCATTAGTGCATCAGTTTATACTGTTCTTCTAAATGAGTATTAAGAAGATTAAAAATGAAGTCTACCTTATTGTGAGATCAGTTTTCAGGTAGCCATCATACTGGGTGTTTCTCTGTAGAGCATACATATCCAGTTCAGGGCTTCCACAAACAAGAATTTCAACCTCTTCTGGACGAAGTAGCTGCCAAAAAGTCATAATATTTGCTGGCAGAACACTTTTTAAAAAAATAAATAATAATGCTCATATGATTCAGACTAACAAGAAAAATTAAATTCCAGGTGTTTTTTTATGCATTGTAGACAAACTTTATTGTTTTCTTATGAGCATTTTTCTGGGACAAAAGTTTATATGTGAACTCCAGTATTTACTATTTTGCAGGAAGATCAGTTCTTCAGTGCTTAATTTTAAAAGTTTACTAAGAAGCAAAATAAATGTAGATAATGTCCATTAGTGTGTTATTACTATTACCCTTATTCTTCCTAATGTTTCTTATATTTACTTAGAATCAGTAATTTGCGCCATCGAATCTGACCTTCACAGTCTGACCCTACATTCACAGGCCCTACACTGAACCCAGTTACCCCGTACAGAGCGCAATATCAGTAAACTATTGTATGCCATAGCTAGGGATGTTAAAATTTGATCAACTAATTGAATAGCTGATGGAATTTTCATCAACTATTCGATTAGTTGATTAGGGTATTTCCGCTTTGAAATGTAGCAAGAGCCTGCCCAGCTGTTGCTATATTTCAAAGGCAGAAGTGCTGCGTGATGTTTTGCTTTGTAATATACAAGAGGGGTTCCTCTTGTAATGTATTCTGAGTCCTCCGCTGGCCCCGAGCTCCATGCGGTGCTTCTGCTTTGAAATGTACAAGAGCCCCAGAGAGGACTCTGCCTCCTTCAATGGAGCTGGAGGGAACCGGCTTTTAAGCCAGCTGTCCCCAGTACCCTCTTTCCCCCCCCACTTTGCTGCCTCTTTCTGATGGAGGCAGCAAGGAGGGGGAAAGCGATGAGTTGACTAGTGTGTCGACTATCTCATAAGCTTTGGCTTATCGGATAATTGACTAGTTGATTAGTCACTTACATCCCTAGCCGCAGCCAGAGAACACAAGGGACTGAGGTGCACAATTACTCAAAGCCTTTGTAATGGCAAAGAATTGAATAAGTGAGATATATCCATGATTCTAACAATCGACATGCACACCACACTGGAGAGGGAGGCAAATCCTCCCCACAATTCCTCCCAATCTGACTTGGGGAAATGCATTCCTGAACCTAGAAATGGTAATCAGAATGACACTCAGCTTATGAGAAAGATTCACCAGCCACACGTATGAGAAGGAATTCACTGTATAACTCAGAGCACTGGCCAACCCTGTCCAGTGTTCTCTCTCATACTTCAGAGAAAGGAGAAAAAAATGCAGAATAAACCACTGGGCCACTATGCCCAACCACTGTCAGCATACAACCCCATCACAGAATCCCACTCGAATTTACCAAGCTCTATCTTAAAATTAAGTGAGTTGCTTGCCCATTCTACTTCAATTGGGAAATCCCTCTGATGGTTAGCAATTTTCTAATTTTTAAGCCTTAATTTGTACATTAACAATTTATATCCATTTGTTCTTGTGACAATCATTTTGTTTAACTTAAATAGCTCTTCTCCCTCTGGGTGTTTACCTCCTTGATATATTTGTGCGCACACACATCTCTCTCAGTCTTTGTTTTGCTAGGCTAAATAAACTAAGCTTTTTCAGACTCCTCTCATTAAATAGGCCTCATATTGCCCTGACTGTCCTAGTAACCCTTCTCTGCACCATTCTGAATTTATTTTTCATGCATTACCAGATCTGTATACAGTATTCCAATTGAGATCTTACCACGGCCTTTTACAATGGTGTTAATATTTCCCAATCTCTTCTAGAAATAGCTCATCTAATATATCCTAAGATCATATTAGTTCTTTTTTTCCCCAGCTGCATCTCATTGCTGGTCCTGTGATCAACCAACACACCCAGGTCTCTCTCTACTTCTGTTGTCTCTAATGACTGAGCCTCAGCTTGTAATAGAAATTCATTCCATTATTTCCCACGTGCATGATGTTGCACTTGATACTATTAAAATTCATTTAATTTCTATTATCCCAGTCTTCTAGGTCATCTAGTTCTCCCTATACAATATTTCAATTCTCCGGTTACTGAGAATGGAAAGTTTTTACCCTATACATATTACTAGTTATAAACCTCACACCCTTCCTCCTGAGTACTACTGAGGTCCCTGCAAATGTAGGGAACAAGGCAGAAGTATGTATGAACTGCTGTCATCTTAAATTCAGGACTAGAAAAGCTCCCAGTCAATAAGAAGCAAAAGCCTGGAGCAACTCATCGGCATGCAATTGGTCACATTAGGAACCACATTAACATAAAGCTGGTCCCAAGCAACCTTAATAACTCTTTCCTATCCAGGCAGGAATAAACTGTTGCCTGCAGCTGCAATATCACCAAATTCAGTGCTCTCTGGTCAACAACTGGGAAGGATATACTCCTTGCCTGGGATTTCTGGTTTACAGTCAATATTTAATCTCTGCTGAGATCATAAAACCTGTAAAACTAAGCCAATTAACCAGAATCTTTTTTTCTGTGATTAAGTTAAACCTTACTGAGTAAGAAAACAAAGGAAGGCATGTATTCAATAACGAAATGTGTTTAAACTTTTAACTCCTTTAATCTAGTTCAGATGTCCAGGAAGGAAATCCTGATACTAACAAAAGAAACCTATTAATATTAAGGGGTGCTTATGTTCTGTGATTAATATAAGATATTTGTGAATGCAAATGTTTTCTGTTATTTATAAAATAATGATACATTCATAGATGTTTTTAACTCATTGGGAAGTGCTTGCTGGAACAGATCTTCGTAATAACTATAACTGCAGTCATAAATTTCTTTAGTATGTCAATCATGTAAATTAAAATACCATAAAAATTCAATAAATAGTAAAATAAATTAAAACAAAACAAACACTCAGCTGTGGAAAAGTAGTTTTTCCCCTCCCAACAAATAAACTTTGTCCTAAAACAGTATATAAAAGAATAAATTTTAGAAAGTTAGTGGGAAGTGATTAAGTTGCCATCATTTCCCTAGATATTTTTTTACATATAAAAAGAGAACAAGCTGCCATCTTCATTATTTAGAGAAAGCAGTAAAGTGTACTTTCTCTATTCTGTATAAGGATGTAAAATCCTGATTAATCAGTTAACCAATTAATCGTTTAACTGGTTAATTGACTAAGTGGGATCTGGGTCAGAGGACCACTCCAGCCCAATTGAAGCAGGGCCCAACCTACGTGCTAGGGCTGGGAGCTGGCTCCTAGTCCTTGTGCTTGGGCTGGGGGCTGGCTGCCTGCTCCTATGCTAGAGTTGGCTGTTGAGGCCAGCCTCTGCCCCAGCCTCATGGGGCTGGCTTCTGGGGGCTGCTCCCAGGGAACTGGTTTAACCGTTACCCAGTAAGAGTGATGCTTACCAGGTAACCAATTAACTGGTTACCCATTCACATCCCTAATTCTGTATCAATCTTTAACTAATAATCTCCAATTATGTAATTCCAATTAAGACAGTTGTCTTTCATCTTGTGTTATTAATTATTATTACATTCAAACATCAACACTGCCATGGGTCTACTTGCAAGCTATGTACTTGTACTATCAGGTGAGTAAAATGATGAAAAATAAATGGAGACTAAGCTCCAGTGCCAGCTCCTTTCCCTGCCAGTTTCTGATTGGCTCCTTGATTCATGAGAAGGTGGATGGATGTAGCAGCTGAAGAGGCCAGCAAAGACTGGAAGAGAGACAAAGTGGTGCCAGAAGCTGCCAGATTCCTGCCCACACTATAGAGATAATCCATAAGGTAATTCCAAACTCTTTTTAGGATATGACATCTTGTGCTGATGCAGATTTCAGAATATTTAAATAAAGTTTATAATAAAGACTTTTCATTTTATTCTTACCATCAATGCATATGAATCACAGACACTATGGAATCCATAATAAAACTCTGCAAATTGTTTGTAGATTGATTTGTTGAGAATGAAGTCAACATAAAGCTGCACATATTCTAAAAAAAGAATTTGATATCCTTTTATTAGATCTTAATACAATTATTTCACACTATCATTTATTTTATTGTCCTTAACTGAGTTGAAATAATTTAAAAATTTTAAAATACATTTTATTCTACATATCACTAGAAATAGAAAGTATATTAGCAAGTGCATGCTGATTTTCTTTTTACTACTTAGCTAAACAACAAAATCTATATTTACAAGTGAAGTTAGGTTCATTTCAGTTAGCATATTTTACCTTTCCTATTCTGATTTGTAACTGGAATTTTATCACCACCAGGCTTTAGATTATAAGATTTTATTACTCCAAATTCTTCTTGGAAAACCTGAAGAAAGAGGGAAGATGATATAGTACATGTATCTCCTTAGTTCATTATAGTAAATAAATCACATATCTATAATTTTGCATATTTCTTAGAGTTTTTTAAAATTATGTGTTATAGTTTTAATATTTTTCTTGATAAATATACTTTAAAAAAAGTAAAAAGGAACCCAGTCACATAGAGTAACACATGTATTAATTGTATGGTGAGACTCAGAGACCATGAAGGAGAAAGATTCAGAAAAAGATTTAAGATGTTACATATATTAGAATAAATACATGTTCTTTTAATTGTAGGCCCCACAGGAATGAAAATAATTTAGATTATGAAAATTCTTAAACAGCTCGGTGAAAATATAACTCCTAGCTAAAGCAAAAAAGCCTGGAACTAGAACATACCTATGTCGGACCTAACAACTGTCTTCATACTGGTACAGATTGGATCAAGGCTTTTAGAGCTAGAACAAGTCTTTCAAATTGGGTAGGCCTTTGCCTAAATCAGGCTTCCAGGCCAACTTCAGTCCCAAAATGACTAAATCCTCCAAAGCCACAGCAAACATCTGTCTGGGCCATCCTCCCAAGCTAGACTGACACTTTTTAAGCTGGAGCAAGCTCCATAGAATCACAGAACTGGAAGGGATCTTGAGAAGTCATCAAGTCCAGCCCCCCCCTTATGGAAGGGCCAAGCACCATCTAGATCAGTGGTGGCCAACTCGTGACTTGCAAGCCACATACGTCTCTTCAAAGGATAAATTGCGGATCCTGCACCTACTCCGCGTTCCCCTGCTCTGACCTTTTTTCCTTTTCTGGTCAGGGCGCTGCTTGGGGCAGCAAGATCTTACGCTGCAGTGGACGGAAGCCTGCTTGGGCCACATGCGGCTCTTAAAGGGGCAGCTTTTTTTTTTCCCAACAACTTCTTTCCCTTGGCTCTTTGTGCTGTATCCACCACTATTTTGGCTCTTTGTCTGTAATTGGTTGGCCACCCCTGATCTAGATCATCCCTGATAGATGTCTAACCAATAGCTCTTATATAGCTCCAGTGATGGAGATTCCACAACCTCCCTAGACCAGGGGTTCCCAAACTTTTTGACACGGGGATGAGTAAATTCATTCATGAACTTTTGGAGGACCGGTAATGTTCATTTGCATATTTGCATATTCATTAATGAAATGATGAATATTCAAATACGTTGTTTCTGGTCCTCCCAAAACCCCCAGTGCCAGCTTTAGCAAAGCTTTTGATATGGTCACCCACAATATTCTTGCCAGCAAGTTAAGGAATATGGATTGGATAAATGGACTGTAAGACAGAAAGCCGGTTAGACCAGGGTTTCCCAAACTTTTTACTTTAGTTGGAACCCTTTTTTTCCAGTACTGCTTTTTGCAGCCCCAAAATATAAACACGTAAAAAACAAACTGAGAAAATACCAGACATATAACACGTCTGGAATTTCTCATTAGGTAAGTTGTATTATTACTAGATGTATCAGTTTGTAGTTTCGAACTGCCTGGCTGGTAAATGTGCTCAGGCTGCATGAGTGTATCTACCAGCCAGACAGTTCGCAACTACTTAAGGGGTGTGTGTGTGGGGGGGTACAATAGAATCCCCAGGCCAGACTAACTCATGCTTTGTGCTTTGCAGCGGGAACGGGGGCAGCGCCCCAAGATCTACATATGGCCGGGTCAGTCCCGCTCCCTGCGGGGCGATTCATTCCTCCCCTCTGCTCCCCCCGCTGCGCCTCTGGCCAGCCCCACTTCCTCCAACCCCCTCCCGGGCAGCCAGTTCTCCCCCGCTTCTCCTCCCAATCTCCCTTGGCCAGCCCCGCCACATATTGGTGGAGCAGGGCTCCCGGCTCTGTAACTCGCCAGCACTTCCGGGTTCAGGGGCACAGGGCCTGAATCGGCCTAAGGCTGGCCCTGCCGGCAGCCACCAGGCATGCTGAGGCCCGGTATTTTTTTCCTGCATCCCGGTACCAGGCCGCGGCCCGTAGTTTGAGAAATGCTGCCCTAGACAATTTAATCCAGTGTTTAACCGCCCTGACAGGCAGGAGGTTTTTTCTAATGTCCAACCTAACCCTGGATCCCTTGCTGCAATTTAAGACCATTGCTTCTTGTCCTATCATCAGAGGCCAAGG
>JANRFK010003679.1:35905503-35916136 GCA_030068395.1 Apalone spinifera | reverse complement strand
GTGATTGGGCAACAAAATGTCAAATGAAACTTAATGTTGATAAATGTAAAGTAAAGCACATTAGAAAAAATAATCCCAACTATACATACAATATGGGGACTAATTTAGCTACAACTACTCAAGAGAGAGATCATGGAGTCACTGTGGATAATTCTCTGAAAACATTCACTCAGTGTGCAGAAGCAGTCAAAAAAGCAAATAGAATGTTAGGAATCATGAAAAAAGGGATAAAGAATAAGAGACTATCTTATTGCCTCTATATAAAACCATGGTACGCCCACATCTTAAATACTGCATACAGATGTGGTCACCTCATCTCAAAAAAAGATATACTGGCATTGAAAAAGGTCCATAAAAGGGCAACAGAAATTATTAGGAGTTTGGAATGGGTCCCAACGAGAGATTAAAAAGACTTGGACTTGACAGAGTTCTATAAAATCATGACTGGTGTGGAAAAAAATGAATAAGGAAGTTATTTACTTATTCCCACAATATAAGATCTAGGGGTCACCAAATGAAATTAATAGGCAGCAAGGTTAAAGCAAAGGAAAGGAAGTTTTTCTTTCCTCAGTGCACAGTCAACCTGTAGAACTCCTTGCCAGAGGATGTGGTGAAGGCTAGAACTTTAACAGGGTTTAAAAAAGAGCTAGATAGATTAATGGAGGTTGGATCCATCCATAGCTATTAGCCAGGATAGGTAAGAATGGTGTCCCTAGTCTCTGTTTGTTAGGGGCTGGAAATGGATGACAGGAGAGGGATCACATGATAATTATCTGTTTTGTTCTCTCCCTCTGGGGCATCTAGTATTGACCACTGTTGGGAAACAGGATACTGGGATAGATGAACCTTTTGTCTAACCCAGTATGGCCATTCTTATGTAAGTTCTGAAACCACTGCTGATTATCCCAGCTCTGCATGACAGTGCTGTCTCACCAGTTCAAGCTAGTCTCCCTCTAAACCAGAAGCAGTGTTCAATTGTGTCCAGAGGAAATCAAGGGACGTGTGCAGCAGCAGGAGCACCAGGACTTGGTTGAGCATGGCCAGCAGGCCATGCTGGTCTTCATCCTGCTTGAGCAAAATGTGGGCAGTTTGGAAGCAGTGCACCATGAGGTACAGTATGAGCCCCATGAGTCTGGCACTGCTTTGCAAAAGCTCTGGCTCCATGGTGTCAATGCTCTGGCGTCCGCGTGGGTAACCGGAGCACAAGGCGGCGATTGACCACTGCATCCCTTTTCTATTCTGTGATGGGAGAGGCAGTGGAGTAGCAGCTTGTGAAATGTGGCTGTAGAGAGAAGTCCCTGTAAGCATGCATTGTAGCTTTCTGGACCAAGCAGCCCCACGAAGTATTCGCCCACCTGGTGCCTTCCCGAGTGTTTCCAAGGGCTTTATGTCCAAGACAAGTTCCATCCCCTGTGGACACATTATTTCAGACAAATTTGGACTAATATCAAGGCTTCCACATAGTGAGGAAATAAGAGTTTGAATCTGTTGAATCAGGAGTTCTTAAGTTGAATTAAGAAATTTTGAAATAGTTTCCTAGCGTGTATATGGCCCAAGCGAACTCCATAATCTTGCAGGAACAAAGTGGTGAAGAGAGAAATGGGGCAGCAGACTGAATTTGCAGACGCAACTTTCTGAAAGAGCTACATTTTCTGGTAAATAATCATTTTGTTTTCCAACATTTCCTTCTGTGTATTCCTGACCAAAAAGTACTCTCATATCATCTTTGTCTGCAGAGTGAAACTAGCAGCTAACTAGCACTGCAGTGAATTAATACACTGGCAGGGACCATTAGGTTCGGTTACATAGGTGCAGAAGGCCATGAGACTTAATCACTCATTTATATTTGATAATTACTCTTTAATGGAATGGTAGCTTAATAAACATACTGAAATCTCTCTCGCTCCTCCCTTCCCCCCCCCAAAAAAAAGGCTTGCAAAGAGCTCAGGATTGCATCAATACAAGAAGATACTGTTTGAGTAGGTACCAGAGAAATGGAGAAATACTCATTTCACTTTCAGGAATTCTTCTTAAGTTTGTGGTATACAAATGCAACCAGCCACTTCTTCAAGTACAGGTACATTGAAATAATATGATACCTCAACTATTGTGCAACCACAGCCAAACAACTGGTGAATCAGAAAATAATATCTGTTGCCTTCACTTTAAATATTTGTCTTGGATAGATCTGATTGAGAATTGTAGTAAGCATCTTTTTAAAAAGTTTGATAACTCGGTACAGATTTCACAGAGAAAAGAATAAGAATGATAGAAGTCAGTATCAGCATTTGTAATCTGAATTTCTTCATGAATGCTCTTCATATTTTTTTCGCCTTCTTATCATGGATCTATCCTGATATTTTTATGTGAGAAATTATCTTGAATAGATATTACATCCTATCTGTGCTGCTGAGGCACCTGTCTTCTGTAGTTTCAAGCTTTACAGACAATTCTCTTCTGCTTTGGATACTATCTAGAAAAGGAAGGAACTCTTAGAAGAATATGGGAAGGGAGACTGTTACCCCATGGAATTAGATTGCGTAGCCCAACCAAACTCTAAACACCAATGATGCATGGTAATTTCACTCCACGCTGCAAATAAATGGACAACATGGTCCCCAACAAACAAAGAAGACAGGAAACTAATGAATGGCATAAGGTTCTCAAAGCAACTTGTTAAATATATTTTGCTCAGTGAATACAGAAGCTATGTGAACATCAGCAGTCAAAACTGACCTACTACTTTTTCCCCACCTCCAAGCCAGGCAGATCATTACAGATATTAGCTGAAGGGAGAAGAAGTAGTCAGACTTACTGAAGCTCGTTGTGGCATCAAGATTGGTGAAGACTATGCACAGTAAAAACATACCTTGAAACTAATATGCCTATACAGACTGGCTACAGTGTCACCATTCTGAGGCCCAAATGGGGATTTAGATTATGTAATACTGCAAAAACAAGGGGAAAACTCTGATGTTTAAAAAAAAAAGATTTAAAATTACATCAAAAGTGCTATAGCTTGGCTAACCTACACTATGGCCAAGAGCCAAAGCATGTCTGGCTATAGACAATAGGTCCCCACATGTTCACAGCTAACTAAGAAAAGGAAAGAACTGAAGTGGACTAGACGGAACATAGCCCTAACAAAAACTTGATGTTGAATGTTCAGAGCCACATGGAGGCACTCATGTGAACCCAACTGGCACTGTTTCCTAGAAAGTTCCTGAAGTTCAGCAGCTCTAGGACAGCCAAGTGAATATGCAAATGGAATTCTGTATTTTTCTGAATATAGTTGCATCATAAGATTCCATTATACAAGACTTTTATAAAGTGCTTTTAAATTTCTAAATCCAAATATCAGGTATCAGACTGAAGCCTCATCTAAGTTACCTGTCATGGGGGGAACAAGTTCTTTCCTTACGGTTTTCCTCAACTCCTACTAAATCAACACAAATTGCACACATACAAAACAGGCCATCTTTGTTTTTTTAGTATCTCTAATTTACTGAGACCATTTCAGCATACCTTGAAAAAAAATTAAAATTAAAATTAAAAAAGATATAATTAATTTCTCATGATTCAAGTCCTCAAGATCCTGTCAGAAATCTTTAAGGGGATGCTATATTGTCTAACCTGATCCAAAATTTTCATTTTATAAAAATAAGCTTTTGTGAAATCAATGAAAAATTATTCATTACAGTTTTTTTTTTAGTTCTAAGGGAAGTTAATAAATATTCCTCTTCTATGTTTGTAACATAAGAACATACAAGAAAATAAGAACGGCTATATTGAATCAGACCTAAGGTCCATCTAGTCCAGTAGCCTATCTTCCACCAGTGGCCAATGCTGGATGCCCCAGAGGAAGTGAATAGAACAGGTGATCATCAAGTGATCCTTCTCCTGTCATCCATTTCCAGCCACTCACAAATAGAGGAGAGGGACACCATTCCTACCAGACACTGTGCTGCCCTGTAAGCCAAACATTGTGCTGTCTCATGAGAATCTAAAAGCTCAATTTCACTGCACAAACTGAGCAAAATGAACCCCCCCCCAGCATAACAGTGAAAAACAAGTTGAATTTTACATTTTCTTCCATTTTAATAACCTAAAGTATTACTAAGAACGGGAGAACTGTTGGCAGATGTGATAAAGACCCTGAGCCTACAAAGGGCTAACACATGTGTTTATCTTTATGCACTGAAAATAACAGTCTGTAAAATTAAGCACCTGTTTGAGAGTCCTGGCAGGATCAAAGCCAAATTCTGGAAGGACGCAAAGTATATGAACATTTGATATATTTTACACAATAAAAATTGAAATTAGTAATTGAAATTAGTAGTTGCATCTTTTATTGTATGGGAAACACAATTTGTCTCACGATAAAAATAATTCATATTAAAAATATGTACATATAAAAATATGTACAGAGTTAGGAACACTAGAGTTACAAATTGACCAGTCAACCATTTGCCTCATTTGGAATCAGAAGTACACAATCACACAACGGGACGGGGGGAAAAACCCCACATACAATACAGCACTGTGTTAAAAGAAAACTACTAAAACATTAAAGTTAAAAAAAAAAAAGATTTGTGAGGTAAGGAAACTGTTTCTGTGCTTGATTCGTTTAAATGAAGATGTTAAATAAAAGCAACATTTTCTTCTGCATGCTACAGGTTTCAGAGATATATTAAGTCAATGTTCGGCTCTAAATCTTTGAAAGAACAACCATCCTGTTTTGGTAACAGTTGCGAACGTTTTAGTTACAAACAACCTCCATTTCTGAGGTGTCTGTAACTCTGGGGTTCTAGTGTAGCTAGACTTCACCAGATGCCTTTTGTCCTATCAATATTAGCAAATAACACATTTATATTACTGTCTACAGTTTCCACCTTTTATTTAATTTAAATCGAAGTGTGAAATCCTGGCCCCAATGAAGTTAATGACAAATCTTCTAATGACTTCAACGGAATCAGGATTTTACTGAAACTGTCAGAGCTAGCCATTTGAAAAAGACATGGACCAAACTTTAAAATAGACAGACTTATAACGAACAACAAAAATACAACCTATTTTTATTCACTGTTAAACAAAACCCAACTTTTTTGCCAGTTTCTCTTTTACCTGTGAGAGTTTCCATAACATTGCCAGTTATGATACTCTTCCATGAGATCAATATGATCTAATGTAGAATTATAAAAATCCGTATATGGAATAACAGCAGGATTAGCAAGGGTATTTGCAGCATCTACAAGAAAAACATATAGAATCCCTATCAGGAACTCTCTCAAACATCTATCCCAATGAGAAATACCAATTTTCAAGTTGTGTGATTATCAGAGTACTTATAAAAGTGAATTGTTTGAATAGTCATTTCTTCTGAACACTAGCTATAGCAATGCTTTTATTTTTCTAGTATAAATACTGTTATGCTGGGGCACCAATAATAAATGAATACTTTACAAACAATTTTACTAAAGAGAAACTAGAAAAATAAGTTGCAACATCAAGATAATTTTTATTTTGCAGTTTGATATGTTCAGGGAGTCAAACTGCTTTTTTCTGCCATCTCAAACATGTTTGACATATGCAATTTGACATGCAACTGATATATATCTTTTTTGATATTTTATTAAGAAGCAATAAATTGTGTCAATGAAATTAAAGTACCAACTAATGCTTATGATCAGTGACTTGTAACAGGGACCAAAATTCCAAGAATTTAAGAAAAAAAACCCTGATGACTGCTTTCCTGGAAAAAAAAATCTTAATTTGACTTTACCTCACTATAAGGGTGATATCTTGACCCATTAAAGAGTAACAAAACTCCTACAGACTTCAGTGGGGCCAGGATTCCACCAAAGAGTAGTATACTCATATAAGCTATAAATAAAAAGAGCAATGTATAGTCACCAGAACAATGGAAACCTCTGACTAAGGTATCAATTGATTACTTACCCTATTTTTCAATGTCCTGAACTCTTACCTAGATATTTCAAACACATCTATTGAGGCACTGATGCACCTAGATATTTCAAACACATCTATTGAGGCACCTTCCTATTTCCTTTCAGGGTTGCAATTCTCTCTCACCTTGTCTGAGCTTCATAGTGAAATAATTAGGTACTAAATTAAAATGAGATTTAGCAAACCTGTTATTGTTGTCTTGATGTAAAAAGAAGGCCCACATGGTAGACTTGAAGCCACTCCCCATAAATGACTAAGAATCATTTCAACAAGCCTAAATTTAGGAGTTGCAATGCATTTATCGCAGTCATTCAAGCAATACATTGGATTTGCAATCTCAAATTTAATACTAAGGTTTGTGAATATCTGTTCAGTCAACAATAAAACACTTGTATAAAGTACTGCACCTTACCAGAATTTCTGACTTTTGCTATATGCAAAATAAGCTGAATGATGCATGGTTGGAAATTTTTAAAATCTGCCAATTCACCTGCATGTTTGCTAACAGGCTTGTGTCATTGGGATTGTGGATTTATACTTTAGCGACTTGTGGGAAATAGCCCATATCAGTCTCAGTCATATCTATGACTGAAAGCATCTCACATTTATTTGATCTATTTTCTTTTAAGGGGAAACAGGATTAATGACAATCATTTGCATTTGATTCATGTTCAGACTTCCCATATCTTTTTATATGTATCCTTCTTGCACTATTATGGTCTTAGTTGTCACAGCAACCTACCGTATAAACATTTATATCAATACTAGACAATTTGTCATATCCTTAACTGAAATAATTTTTGTTTTTTTTTTCATTTAAATCACCATTTGGGAGGCAGGAGGGGAAGGGGCTAAGAATGAGGGATTCACTATCCAGGCCGCCCTGGGGAGAGAGGATAATCCCAGCCTTCTCTCACCACAGCATCTTAGGGCCAGATAGAAGCAACTGTCTATTGCCACTGCAGCTCCAGTGGGAACAGCCAGGGGATGGATACGCGTCCCTTGGCTAGGGGATAGATAGAGACACAACTTTCTGGAATATATAGTAGATAGCTGTCCCTTTTTCCATTCCAGCCCTCTACTGGCTCAATAAGGTAATAGGGGAAGCAGCCGTGTAGGAAGTAGTACTGCAGAAAGGGAATTAGAGAGCTGATGAGATAATACACATGAGTGAAATATTGGTATAGAAGGTTACAGCTTGCTCAGGAAGGATAGGTAGGGAAAACAGGGAGGAGCTGTTGCCTTATATATTAAAAATGTATATATCTGGACTGAGGTGGAGATGGTTGTAGGAGACAGACTTGTTGAGAGTCTCTGGGTTAGATTAAAAGGGGTAAAAAACAAGGGTGATGTCATGCTAGGGGCTTACTACAGACCTCCTACCCAGGTAGGAGAGGTGGATGAGGCTTTTTTAAACAACAAAATCATCCAAAGTGCAGAATTTGGTGGTGATGGGGAACTTTGACTATCCAAACATATGTTAGGAAACTAACACAGCGGGCACAGATTATCTAATAAATTCTTGGACTGCATTAGAGACACATTTTTTATTTCAGAAGGTTGAGAAAGCTACTGGAAGGAAGCTGTTCTTGATTTGATTTTAACAAATAGGGAGGAACTGGTTGAAAATTTGAAAGTGGAAGGCATCTTGGATGAAAGTGATCATGAAATCATAGAGTTCATGATTCTAAGGAATGGTAGAAGGGAGAACAATAAAATAGATTTCAGGAAGGCAGATTTAAATAAACTCAGAGAACTGGTAGGTAAGGTCCCATAGGAAGCAAGACTAACAGAAAAAATAACTGAAGAGAGTTGGCAGTTTTTCAAAAGGACATTATTAAGGGCCCAAAAGCACACTATTCCACTGCATAGGAAAGATAGAAAGTATGGCAAAAGACTACCTTGACTTAACCAGAAGATCTTGCATGATCTAAAAATAAAAAGTGGAAACTGGGACAAATTACAAAGGATGAATATAAGTAAACAATACAGGTATGCAAGGGCAAGATTAGAAAGGCAAAGGCATAAAACAAGCTCAAACTAGAAAGAAATATAAAGGATAACAACAAGATAGTCTATAAATTTATTAGAAGCAAGAGGAAGACCAAGGACAGGGTAGGCCTACTGCTCAGTGAAGAGGGAGAAACAACAACAGGAAACTTGGAAATGGCAGAAGTGCTTAATGACTTCTTAGTTTCACTCTTCAACTAGAAATCTGATGATGAAGGAATACCTAACATAGTGAATGCTAGTGGAAAAGGGGTAGGTTGAGAAGATAAAATAAAAAAAGAACAAGGTAAAAATTACTTAGAAAAGTTAGATATCTGCATGTTACCAGGTGTGACATACTGTGAGTGACCTCCACTGGCTGCCAACTGCAGCACGGCCCAGCAGGGCAGAGGATGAGTCATTATACAAAGGGGGCTTCAAACTCATCAGACAGGTATCTCCCAGGGAGCGGAACAATGGGAAGAAGGGGAGTGGAGGCCTGGCTAGGGGCAGGGCTGGAAGCTAGTTTTAGTTTCTGGCTGGGTATCATGGAGGAAGCAGCCGAGCCAGGGGCTGGGGATTTGAGGGCCCAGTCCCCTCACCCCATCTCAAGGGGGGCTGAGGCATCCTGGGCCTGGCCCTATAATTGGATTGCATCTATGCTGTGCTGTATCCTGGAGAAGCAATAAACTCCCTCTATTCTACTGGCTGGTGGAGTCTGTCCATACCATTACGGGGGTGCAGGAGACGAGAAAACCCTAACGTGCCATCACACCAGGGCCAGGTGAAATGCATCCTAAAATACTCAAGGACCTGATAGAGGAGATATCTGAGCCTTTAGCTATCATCTTTGAAAAAATCATAGAAGATAGGAGAAACTCCAGAAGACCGGAAAAGGGCAAAATATAGTGCCCATCTATAAAAAGGGAAATAAGAACAATCCAGGAAACTACAGACCAGTCAGTTTAACTTCTGTGCCAGGAAAGATAATGGAGCAAATAATAAAAGAATTCATCTGCAAACATCTGGAAGAAAATAAAGGTGATAGGTAACAGCTAGCATGGATTTGTAAAGAACAAATCACGTCAAACCAATACGATAGCTTTCTTTGATAGGATAACTAGTCTTGTGGATGAGGGAGAAGCGGTGGACGTGGTATACCTAGACATTAGTAAGGCATTTGATACAGTCTCTCATGATCGTCTTATCAAAAAATTAGGCAAATACAACTTAGATGGGGCTACAATAAGTTGGGTGCATAACTGGCTGGATAACTGTTCCCAGAGAGTAGTTATTAATTGTTCACAATCATGCTGGAAGGGCATAACAAGTGGGGATCTGCAGGAGTCTATTTTGGGACTGGTTCTGTTCAATATCTTCTTCAATGATTTAAGATATTGGCATAGAGAGTACGCTTATTAAGTCTGCATATGCTTTCAAACTGGGAGGGGTTGTAACTGCTTTGGAGTATGGGCTCATAATTCAAAATGATCTGGACAAACTGGAGAAATGGTCTGGGGTAAATATGATGAAGTTTAATAAGGACAAATGCAAAGTACTCCACTTAGGAAGGACCAATCAGTTTTATACATACAGAATGGGAACATAACAAAAAACGGCCATACTGGGTCAGACCTACGGTCCATCTAGCCCAGTATCCTGTCTGCTGACAGTGGCAAAATCAGATGCCCCAGAGGGAGGGAACACAATCGGTAATCCTCACGTGACCCCCCCTTTTCCCCCGTCACCCACCTCCAGAGATACAGAGGCTAAGGACACCATTCCTACCCATCCTAGCTAATAGCCATGGATGGACCTAACCTCCATGAATTTATCTAGCTCTTTTTGGAACCCTGTTAAAGTCGTAGCCTTCACTATATCCTCTAGCAAGGAGTTCCATAGTGACTGTCTAAGAAGAAGTACTGCAGAAAGGGATCTAGGGACCACAAGCTAAATATGAGTCAATATGATGCTGTTGCAAAAAAAGCAAACATGATTCTGGGATGCATTAACAGGAGTGTTGTGAGCAAGATACGAGAAGTCATTCTTCCGCTGTAGTCTACGCTGACTAGGCCTCAACTGGAGTATTGTGTCCAGATCTGGGTACCACATTTCAAAAAATATGTGGAGAAACTGGATAAGGCCCAGAGAAGAGAAACAGGAATGATTGCTCTCTAGGTCTAGAGAACATGAGCTATGAGGGAAGACTGAAATAATTGGGCTTGTTCAGTTTGGAAAGGAGAAGACTGAGAGGGAACATGATAGCGGTTTTCAGGTATCTAAAATGGTGTCACAAGGAGGAGGGAGAAAAATTGTTCTCATAGGCATCTAATGATAGGACAAGAAGCAATGGATTTAAACTGCAACAAAGGAAGTTTAGGTTGGACATTAGGAAAAATTTCCTAACTGTCAGGGTGAATTGCCTATCGAGGTTGTGGAATCTCCATCTCTGGAGATATTTAAGAGAAGGTTAGATAGACATGTATCAGGGATGGTCTAGATCCGTGGTCACCAACCCATCGATCGCGATCAACCAGTCGATCACGAGGCGTTCGGGCAACCCCGCCCCCTATTTTCCCCCCACTCCCAAGAAGCCCCACTACCTACCTCTAGTGTAGTGCCTGCTTCCCGCGGGGTGGATGGAAGTCCTGTCTGAAGCCCGCGTCACTTCCGGGGG
>JANRFK010003679.1:35864581-35890874 GCA_030068395.1 Apalone spinifera | reverse complement strand
GGAGAAAAACCTGTTGAGAGTCTATGGGTTAAGTTTAGAGGTGCAAACAACAGTAGTAATGTTGTGGTTGGTGTCTACTACAGGCCATCAAATCAGGTGAATGAGGTAGATGAGGCTTTCTTCGGACAACAGAGAAGCTTCCAGATCACAGGCCCTGGTTCTCGTGGGGGACTTTAATCACCCTGACATCTGTTGGGAAACCAATACTGCAGTACACAGGCAATCCAGGAAGTTTTTGGAGAATGTTGGGGATAACTTCTTGCTACAAGTGCTGAAGGATGTGACCAGGGGTCGTGCGCAGCTTAATCTTCTGCTCACAAACAGGGAGGGACTAATAGGGGAAGCTGAGGTGGGTGACAACCTGGGAAGCAGTGATCATGAGATGGTAGATTTCAGGATCCTGACCAAAGGAAGAAAAGAGTAGTAAAATACACACCTTGGACTTCAAAAAAGCAGACTGTGACTCTCTCAGAGACCTGATGGGCAGAATCCCCTGGGATGCTAACAGGAAGGGGAAGGGAGTCCAGGACAGCTGGCAGTATTTTAAAGAAGCCTTATTGAAGGCACAGAAAGAAACCATCGATGCGTAGCAAGAGAGGCAAACATGGTAGGAGACCGGATGGCTTACAGGGGAAATCCTTAGTGAATTTAAGCACAAAAAGGAAGCTTACAAAAAGTGGAAACTTGGACAAATGACCAGGGAGGGGTTTAAATGTATAGCTTGAGAATGCTGGGGGGTTATGAGGAAGGCGAAAGCGCAAATGGAATTGCGACTGGCTAAGGATGTGAAGGATAACAAGAAAGGTTTCTACAGGCATTTTAACAAGAAGAAGGTGATCAGAGAGGGTGTGCAGCCCCTACTGGATGAAGGAGGTAACCTAGTGACAGATGATGTGGGGAAAGCTGAAACACTCAATGCTTTCTTTGCCTTGTATTCACGGACAAGGTGGGCTCCCGGACTAATGCGCTAAGTGACGCAAGATGGGATGAAGATGGATGGCCCTTGGTGGGTAAAGAACAGGTTAGGAACTATTTAGAAAAGCTCAAGGTACACAAATCCATGGGTCCGGACTTAATGCATCCGAGAGTATTGAGGGAGTTGGCAAATGTCATTGAGGAGCCTTTGGCCATTATCTTTGAAAAGTCGTGGAGATTGGGAGAGAACCTAAATTACTGGAAAAAGGCAAGTGTAGTGCCCATCTTCAAAAAAAGGTAAGAAGGATGATCCAGGGAACCATAGGCCGTTCAGTCTTACCTCGGTTCCTGGAAAAATCATGGAAGGGATCCTTAAGGAATCATTTTAAGGCACTTGGAGGAGAGGAAAGTGATTAGGAATAGTCAGCATGGATTCACAAAGGGCAAGTCGTGCCTGACCAATTTGATTAGCTTCTATGATGAGGAAACTGGCTCTGTGGGAAAGTCAGTGGATGTGATATACCTTGACTTTAGCAAGGCTTTTGATGCGGTCTCCCATAATATTCTTGCCAGCAAGTTAAGGCAATGGGGATTGGATAAATGGACGGTAAGATGGATAGAAAGATGGCTAGAAGGCCGGGCCCAACGGGTAGTGATCAACGGCTCGATGTCAGGATGGCAGTCGGTTTCTAGCGGAGTGCCCCAAGGTTCAGTTCTAGGACCGGTTTTGTTCAATATCTTTATTAATGACCTGGAAGAGGGGATGGATGCACCCTCAGCAAGTTTGCAGATGACACTAAGCTACGGGGAGAGATAGATACGCTGGAGGGCAGGGACAGAGTCCAGCGTGACTTAGACAAATTGGAGGATTGGGCTACAAGAAATCTGATGAGGTTCAACAAGGAAAAGTGCAGAGTCCTGCACTTGGGATGGAAGAATCCCAAGCATTGTTACAGGCTGGGGACCAACCAGTTAAGTAGTAGTTCTGCAGAAAAGGACCTGGGGGTTACAGTGGATCAGAAGCTGGATATGAGTCAACAGTGTGCCCTTGTAGCCAAGAAGGCTAATGGCATATTAGGTTGTATTAAGAGGAGCATTGCCAGCAGATCCAGAGATGTCATTATTCCCCTTTATTCGGCTCTGGTGAGGCCACATCTGGAGTACTGTGTCCAGTTCTGGGCCCCCCCTACAAAAAGGATGTCCTGTGGTTCTGCCTAGAGCAGGGGGCTGGACTTGATGCCCTCCTGAGGTCTCTTTCAGCTCTATGGTTCTATGATTGGATTTAACAGATTATGTGTTTTACTAAAAAAAAAAAAAAAAAAAAATCTATATTTCTTACCTGTAGAAGTATACAGTACGCTCTAAGATCATCTTTTGTTCGTGGCCTAAGAACAAACAAATTTATACCAAAATAAAAAATAAATATAAACAAACATTAATAGTCAATGAAAACATGTATCTAACATCTTAGTTTTGCTTTCCTAACAATACCATATCTGTTGCTCTTCTACAATCTACACATACTCTGGGTCCCTTTCACTGACTGGTCAGGAGAAGCAACAATAATCTATCATTTTAAGTCATGGGACGAGAAACCCACCATCCACTTCCTTTCTGCCAGAAAGAATTCTTCCAAATTCTAAGAAGCATGTTACTCTAAATAATTATATATACACAGGTAAAATGTCTTCTAATTGGATCTCAATGTGATCCTGAACAGCTCTTTGAAGATAAATCAAGTTGATTTACCCTACATATTCCTACAACAATACAAAGATCTATCAGGAGACATGCCCAGATAAAATGGTAAGAAAGAACATTTCTCTTATTAGAGAGGCTTGTCCATTGATCCTTTGCATAGAAAGCATAGCCAGTAGTGAAAAACAGGCAAGCAGAAAAGAACCAGGTTCGGCTGGAAACCTTGGCAAGCACAGAAAAAAATTGCAGAAGCACCACTTAGCTGAATACCCTCCTAGGAAACACTGTATGGCCAGATACCCAGAACTTCACTTTGGAACAAAATGGTTGCTTTATGTATTTCCTTGATTGATACTCAAGAAATCTCTGCCCATGAAAATGAAGTTGATTCAGAGGACAGTGTCTGTAGTCCCTCCAAGGGACTTCAATGTTTTATTAACAGAGAATTTGATTCAAGAGGAGACTTTTTGGATTTTCTGCCTTCTATGATGAAGACTGATAAAGACAAAAAACTTGACCATCAATACTGCTCTTTTTTTTTTTAAAGATAAATCTTGAGAACAATCCAAAAAGCTGGAATATATCAGTTTTCTTTTAGTTTTCTTCTTTATTTTTCATTAGACTAAAATAACAGGATGCTAAGATGTGAGATACTTCTAAGTCTGAAAAGTTAAGGATTATTTTGCTCCCTAAAGAATATGCAGTAATGAATCTCAACTAATTTGACTTTTGATACTGAAACACTCTGAGAAAGACTTAGCCATGAGGTAAATCCCCAAGTCCATGCAAGAATTTACAAGTAGAAGTCTTTTATAATAAATCCCTCTCATGAGAAGAGAAAGCAGGAATCATCCTCAAACATCTGTGGTACAATGAACAAAATCAAACCGCACACTTGTCTCTCATACAGGAAACACTGCAGAAATCCTAGTGTACTTTTCTACTTTGTAAGCATTGTCTTTCATGGTTTAAAAAAAATGAATTATTTCTTGTAACATCTTTTAGGTATACTGGAGACTGCCTGGTCTGCAATTACTGAATAGTTTATGTTTCTTGAGCCCCAACTGTCCTCAAGAGATTTTAATCATTTGTTGAGAGTTTTATCAAATGGACTTCTTCTATAAAAAGGTGTTAAAGCGTGACCAGTTGCCTCAATTAATACCTTTCCATATACTCAACTAAGTTTATTTCACGATAATGATGCTTAGGGTCATTGATCTTGTGGAGAATCAAACTAGGTGAATGGTGTCATCTACCATGAATAGACTAGCAGTCTTCAAAATGGTCTGCATTATTTTGTGTTTGAAGATCATATTTCTTCAAGAATGGAATTTTCAAAAGTTTTGATCATTAGCTTCCATTCAAGTCAATGATAAAGCTCCCAGTGGATTTAATGGGAGCAGAGAAGGTCAATGTTGAGCGCTTTTGAGACACCCACCCTAAACCATAATACAGATGCTCCAGCAAAGTAAGTGGCAGAAACAGGAGGCTGAAAAAAATAATACTCATGCCCGAATTTCCTTGGACGGTGCTTTTACCTTCCTATCTAATATAGTGCTTAAGTAAGAAGTCTTCCTTAATGAAAAAGATTGTTTTCTACATCATGCCTTGAGCATTATGGGTATTCCTTTCTTTGCAGCTTATTTAAAAGTTATTGATCTCCAGTTTAGGCAATAGCTTTGTCATGGCTGCTTCCATTCTGAGTAAACTGTTCTGCAATCAATCATTTCTAAGGAAAATCCATGTACTAACAGGAAAATATATGACCACCTCGGCTTTAACTGATTCTTTTTTGCCTTTTGCTGAGGACTCCAGAGCCAAAATAATCCTTTTAGTTATGGTGCTAAAGTATTCCATGAGGTTAAAAGTCTTTCTTGAGTGGTAAGTTAAGATTTTAAAGAACAGACCGTTGTTCTTTGTGGAAAGATTGTTAGGAAGTGTTTGAAGCGCATTTTCAAAGCGCTTCAATTTTTCTTGTATTTCTTTAATTGTGGTTCTTATGTCCATGAAAGAAATTGTCTAAGGATTCGGGAAACGGGTGGGGATGGGGAGGGTAAGATAAATAACCTATTTTAGTGCTCATTGCATTTAAAATCCCACTACTTTCCATGAACTAATTTACTGAAAGAGACTTTTGAGAAGACCCTTATGAAATTCTGGCTATTTTCTAAGTGAGGTGAACCTTGAGCAATAGAGCAAAGTCAGCCAGCTAGCTATCTTGGCATTTTTTTTCCTGTTTTCTATTTATACAGCACCAGCACAAGAGACCCCAAACCTAGTTAATATAAATATTAATTAATAAGCCCCCCCACATATTAGGAGAGGGAACCTCATGGAATGGGAGACGCATGAGGAGCTGAGAATAGTATGTGAAAAGAAGATCACCACTTTTTTTTCTACCTTAGAGACGCAAGGAGGCTTTCATGATACATGACTTTTTGTGCTTTGTAACAGGGGTATAAGTCTGGTTTGTACTACTTTTTGGTGTTCATTTACTTTCCTGCTGCTGTTACTGTCACTGCTAAGACCTGCCTCTCTCTCTGAATTTTTTGTGCTCTGGACAGACGCTTCTGTTTTGAGCTACTACTGTTTGCTGAGCCACTTCAGTGGGAATTGGGAAGTAGCCTATCCATCACATTCCTCTCTATCCAGCAGAGATCTATCAACCAAAAAAAGGCAGTAATGAAGAGAAGCAAAGAAGAGTAGAGAACTCTGTTTCTGGAACGCCATTGTTCACCTTCGTAAGCTACTAGCCTATGTGCTAGTCTGACAGAGGGGCAGTTTGCATTGTGGAGAGGCAGTAGAGAAAAGACATTCTGAAAGCAAAAAGCTGAAAAGAAAAAGCTGGGTTTCCAGCTGGAAAATAAAGGGTTTTTAGAAAAGCATGAGGGGGCTCCATAGTCACTTACTTATTTCCTAAGAAATTTCTAGCAAGGACTTGGAGTAGTCCTCATGAACCTGTGCCGACTATGACTAAGGCTATGTCTACATTTTTTTAAGGGAAAAAAACCCCTGATTTTTAACTTAAGTTAGCAGATTGAGTTCAAGCTTAGAGGGAAGCCTGGGAATGAACATGGTCTGCTATGCTGAGTTTCCCAGTCCTCACAACCAGAGTTAGCTAATGCAGAAGTTGATCCACTAGACAATAGCATATCACCTTTCTTGTCATTCCTACCTAATAATTTTTTTTTTTTTGCGCCAGCGTAGCCATACCATGAGAGCTCCAGCTACTTCTAATCAATGACTAAGAGGGCATTTGACCAAGATTTTGATGATCAGCAGATGTGTCTCTTTAAAAAGAAACTTGTAAAGCAAATAAGTTATAATTCAAATAATTTTTCATTCTTAGTCTAAAAACATGCTAGATCAGTGATGGGCAACCAAGAATAGTGAATGGGCCATATGAACGACTGTCCTTTATCTCAGTGGGCCGCAGCAGCCCGTGGCCTGCTGGGGTTCCACCTGTGACCCATGAACCCCCTGTCTGTCCCCCTCCCACACATGCATCTCAATCATTTGGGCACTGGAGTCCTTTACTTGCTACGCCTCCCCATCCCTTTCAGAACTTGCAGAGTGCCACGAATCCATGGATTCTCGCTTCATCCCCTGTTCCTTCCCCATCTTCCCAGAGTTTGAATTGCTACAGAGAAGGAGGAGCGGGGACAGAGCATGAAAATCAGCTATTCAGTGTCCCAGTGTGTGACAGGTGTGTGGGAGAAGGGGGCAGATGGGATTCACGGGCTGTAGGTGGAACCCCAGTGAGCTGCATGCAGCCCACGGGCCGTAGATTGTTCATCACTGTGCTAGATCCTTTTCACATAAAGAAAGATAATACACTATACAATAAACCCTGATTTTTCACTATTGTAAATGTGTGCAAATGCTGGTTATAATTACCCTTTCCACTCTTGTAACAGACCATTAATTATTCCTTTTAGGACACACTTCTGAATATCTTGAGGCTAGGAAGAATGGAAAGAAAGAGACAAACAGCATTTGGTTAAAGAATATGCTTTTTTTTTTTTTTAAACAGTTCATACAATGCAATTGTTGACGCATGACTGTAGGGATAACCTTTTTATTTAAAAGATCATGAATCATGTTTTTACTCTGCAATAAAACTCAACTATTTTGCCTACTCCACAACACCTCTCCTCTGCATAAAGCTGAACAAAGGAATCAAGAGAAAATCTTAACTTACTTTTGGTACATCTAAAAATGTGACTTTATCACATTACATCTATATTTAAAAAGGGGAGTACTGCACATACAAATCTATACTGAACAATACTAAGCAGCAGTGTTCCCTTTAAGCTGCAGGGCAGCACATCTTCATAGGTGATTAATCAGCCCGGCCTAGTCAGAGACTCAAGGCTCCTGGCACGAGCTGACTAACTGGGCGGGGTTGATTAATCATTGGTGAAGCTGTGCTGCTGCCCAGCTTAGAGGGAACACTGCTAAGCAGTTCACTTTAAGTCCATTCACTCTATGGTAGAAACTGATTTTAAGTAGTCTATGAGAAACCTTCAACAGAAATTGCATATAAAAGATTATTTTATTTTCAACTCTCAGATGAATATTGAATTTTGAATACTAGGTCTACACGTAAATTATATTTGGCAAGGCTTATTACATTTCTTATTAAAATTCATTTTAGGACATGACAACTAAATAAGTATCAGATTTAATGCAAAACTAATAATATTCAATTTCTTAATGAGTTACTGAATAAGTAATAAATGCTACCTTCACACACCCATTTTCAATATTCAAAATTCCATGTTACTAGCTTACAAATATAATACAAATTTTCTTATAATGGTAACAGAAAGGATGATCTTATTACTGGATTAATATAAGAAATATATTGTATATAGAATCATATATATAGTAGCCCAATGTCTGTGAGTCTAACACTGGCTGTTCCTTCTGGGCGGCGCTGTTGCCTCCCGCCGTGGCGCTCGGCTGACTTCTGCGTCGCTTAGCCGGGCTGCTGCGTGGGAGCAAGCGGCCGTTTGGGGTCTGCACTCCCCATGCAGCTCGGACTCTCCCCTCCTTTCCCGTGGACAGAAGCTGTTGTGAAACCAGCCTCTGTCCATGAGCAGCCCAGGCCACTGCAGATAGAGGTTGCTTTGCAGCAGCCTGGCCCCCTGCCACAGCAGTCTCTAGCTGCGGGGAGCTCTGACCCCCACAGACAGGGGCTGCTGCCACACCACACTGCTGCCTCTGTTTCAGTGGGATGGCAGGCAACCAGTCTGCATGGGACCTGGTTTTAAACTGGCTCCCCTCATGGACTGGTTCCGCCACAAAGACAGCAGTACAGAGTGGCAGAGGGCTCCCCAGGAACGGGCCCAGAACACTGGCTGTCAGTCCTACCCCCGGAGACTATAGAATAGTTGAGTAACTGATAAAAATTCATGCAGTTATTCGACTATTCTATTACCTGCTGTATAGCATCCCTAATAAGAAAGCTGAACTAATATTTTGCCTTCATGAAAATAACTCTCTCTACAAAAGTTAACTGCCCAAGGACTATTGAATATTTCTTGATTGTTTTAGGACTGGTCAACAGAAGCATTTGTTTAATAGCCTGATTACATCTGTAAAAGTAAGGCCAAATTCCACCCTAAAAAAAAAATTCAGTAGTTTTTCTTTTACATGTATAAACTTAAACTTTCTAGTCTGCAGACCTGTCTACAAACAAGTTCAAATAGAAAAACAAATCGGAGAGCAAACCTTATTTTCACCACAGTTACTCTTCCAAATCAAAATGTTATCAGTTTATAACATTTTCCCCAAATCTTTAGATGTGACACCATAGGAGGATTATTAATGTAATACAAATTATCAAGGCTGAATGTGTAGAAAAGATACAAAAACAGAGATCACCCAAGACAAATCATGGCTAAGTTCTAAGTTTGGTTACATAAAACACTGTTTCAGTTACCAGAAGACCTTATTTTATATTAATCCTTATTAAATAGGCTCAAAACATTCCAACTGGAAGCAAGCATGTGAAAAATTATGTTAAAAAGCTACATCATCTAAAAAGCATACCACCCACACTTACAGTTTAAGAGTGAGATTCCAGTGAAAGTAATGAGATAAAGCTTTCACCATTGTTTTGAATCAATCTGGGAAACAACGTGTTTTTCTGTTGCAAAACTAAGTTCAACATTAGATATCACTAGTGTTTCTTACATATTGCATATTACCTTGTAATTTCTTTTACTATTCCCTTGTTTTCGTGGGTACTTGTTAGTATTGATTGAAACTCTCTAGTCCAGCACTCTTAGGTCCAGCAACTTCCATGGTACAGCATGATTTTAGTTAGCTGGGTGTACACTTATCATTGGTGTGGCCAAGTTTCTCAAGGTCCCGTAAAGTTTGTTTACAGCCACCAGTCCTGGCTCTCGGTACTCTGTGCTGTTATTTAGCTCTAATTTACCCCTAGATGTTGTCTAAGAGCCCAATAAGCAGTAGAAGTGTTGGTAATGCTGCTAGACAATATTGACCTCCCATGATTTCACAAATTCTCTCGTTTGGCACTGGTCAGGTTCTAAGGATGCAGAACTAGAAAGATTCAAGCTGTATGCAAGAAAAGGCTCTTTCTTTCTACTAAGTCCCCAAACCGCAATCAGATCATGAGGTCAGATCCATATGCTGTGCAGGGCCCCTTCTAACTTCACTAGAAACCTGCACAGGTGGACTCTTATACAGAATGTAGAACCTGTTTAAAATCAGTCGTGACTTGCACAGTCACAGGAATTCACTTGCAAAAGCCAAATTCAGAATCTGTGTCCTAGTATAAATCTCAGACGTTATGAGAAAAAAATGTGATTACTGCATTTTCTCTTATATCTCCATGGTTTAGTACCATGCAAGCAGATAGCCTAGATGCAAACTAATGGTTACACAATAGCCTTTACTGAACAATAATATTAAGTTCACTATAGCAGATACAAATATTTTTGTCCAGCAAAACATCAATGGTCACAGAATACTGCAATGCCAGATAACCATAAAAATAATTTTAAAATGGCTAAATTAAGAAGTGGTCAAGAATAGCCTATATTATGTACTTTATTAAAGGAAAAAAAACTTTCAAATTATTTGGAACTATAATTTGCACATTTAACTTGCTTTGTATGACTTCACCCTTATTTCATCTTCCCCATTGCTTCCTACACTTACTTTTATATAATTTTCAATTCAGACTGTAAGCTTAAGGTGCCAGGAACCATGGCTTGCTAAGTTTGTGCACCATATAGCATAGTGGGATCTTAGTCCTGAGTCAGGTCTCTAGGCTCTACCAAAATATAATAAACTCAAAGTTGTTTTACCTGTAGAGTGCAGTTTTCAGGATTTTATGGCGATTACATGTAAGTTTGCACAGTTTATGCAATTTCAGCAGATTCCTCATCTTATAACTGTTCATCTTTCAAAACATTTATCTTTTTACTTACAGTGTTTAGTAAGGCATCATAGACAGTATTCACAAATTTAGCATTGATTCCAGAGTCTTCAATGGTATTGAATGGGAGACTGACATCTTTCTGCAAATTCAAATCATTAGCATTTTTTTACTCAAGTTATTATACGTTTTATTTTTAAATTCTCTTAAAATAAAAGTTTTGGTGTGCTAACATTTGTAACAAGTTTAGAAAAAAAAATACATACGGAAAAAATGAATTGATAATTTTTTTTTAAAACAACAACAAAAAGGAAACCAGGCCCGATACAATATGCTAGCTTTTTAATTTCTAACCCAAGAATACAAATCTATTAACAAGAACAGCAAAATTACTACCATGCAATACCTGATAGCCACAACTCAGATCCTACTGTCCACATCAAATAGTATAATTAAGTTTTGCACCATCACAAGCAGATTCTGAATAAATATGAAGGGTTTACTGGGCACAGACTGAAGTACCGACCCAGAGATGTGATCCTTTCAGTACAAGACTGAAGCACATTAAGGCAGCAATGCAATCAAAGATTACCTATTTTATCAGCAATAGAATCTACACCAACAATATAGTCTAAAAAGATAGTTAAGCAACTCAATAGTCACAAAATATCACACATTTTAACAAAATATGCATATCATTTCATTTACTATAATGCACAGTTGATCTTTCAAAACTTATTGTACAGAGACAACTTTTATAATGAATTTTTATTTTCTTTAATTCTCAGGACCCCAATTTATGTGTTTATTTTAAATCCTACAAATTTACTTAAAATGTTGGTTTACTAATATATAAATAATGAACAAATGGTTTACTAAAAAGAAATAATAAATGGAACTAGTAAATGAAACAACAAAATATTATAACTACAAAATGTATGGGTAAGGTAAACAAGATAATACAGTAAGTCTTATCCACTTGAGTAAACAAACAAACTTTATGTGATGGATATACAACATCTTGGCTATATAAAATCTATAAGAGCTAAGAAGCATTTTTAACTGGTTTGTACCTTAAATGCAGCATTTAGCTCCAAGAAAGAATCAAATGTTGTTAAATAAAAACCATGTACAGCTTTCCAATCTCCTGATGACTTAGCTTTTTCCATATCCTCCCTAGAAAGAAAATCCACAAATAATATATATTATTATACACACGCACACTTATGTACAGATATCAAGAACTTTATTAAATAAACTTTGTACTTCATACTTCGCTATTACCTCAGTATCTTTCATCTCTAGAAAGATTTATATGAATTTGAATTGATGTGTGTAAGTGAACTTCTTCTCTGATATTTTACCTAGGACTCTAGAAACACTAACACTCTAGAAAAAATGGAGGTATTTGAAATTGGTTGTGAAACTATATTTCAACACTATCTGATAATTATTTCAGTGGATTATGGTTTCAGTATTTTAAACCAAATTAAGAAAAATGAAGTTACTCATCTTCTTCAGTAACGACAGTTCTTTGAGATGTGTGTCCCCATGGGTGCTCCACTGTTAGTGATCGGTCGTCCAGGAGCTGCAGATCAAAGCTTTTCAAGCAGCAGTTCGTTGGGCTGTGAAAAGGCACCCCGTGCCATTCACGCCTTGGTGCCTCACACACACACAGCCCCATGCCAGGACTCCGAATAGAGGGGAGGAAGGGAAGGTTGTGGAGCACCCATGGGGACACATCTCGAAGAACAGTCATTACTGCATGTCATGGGGTGGATAAAGCCCGTCATCCCTATTGGAGGCCTTTCAGCACCCTGGCCAACAGCAGAATCAGTAAAGAGGTCCTCCAAGCAGAACAGTGGCAGCCCTGCTGCAGCCAATCAGACCGCAGCAGGCTGATATAAAAGAAGCTGCTAGGCCAGGGCCTGTCAATTCCTTCCTTGAGCTCAACCCACCAGACCTCAGGGCTGACTGGGGAACACCAGCACTCTGGACAGCTCCAAGTGGGAGCTGGGGCATCATACCTGGTCAGAGCCAGGTCCTGTGGCTGAAGGCTAGCCAAGAAGCCAAAGGCAACCCTGCAGAACCCTGGACTAGGGGAACTCAACCACAAGGCCGTAGAGAAAGGGCTGGACGGGACAGCATCCCAAGGAAGTGGCCCAGGGACGTGACAGCAACTAAGTACTTTGAAACTTAGCAGGTAACTGCTACTTATAGGGTCCCTGGGCCGGGACCCCGAGGAGTGGGCAGGCCTGGGTCCCCCCAACCCACCTGAAAACTGCACCTGGGGGGAGGGAGGTGTAAAGAAGAGGCCTGATCTCTGCCACTTGCTGGATGCTGCCTCACAGATGGGTGTAAGACTCCCCTCAGCCACCCAGGGGTGCTTGCCCAAACGGTGGTACCCTTTAAACTGCACAAGGTGAGTAACTTTCTTTTATTCTTCAAGTGATGTCCCCATGGGTGCTCCACTGTTGGTGAGTACAAAGCAATGTTCAGTGTAGTTGGTGGGATTCGGAGTCACCACTTGGCAGCCGAGGATAGGAAGCCACCGCTGTAGCCAATGCTAGTTGAGGAATGATGGCATAGGACCTGGCAAAGGGGTGGTCAAATAACCAAGTGACTACTCAGTAAACTTCCCTGAGAGCAACATTGTTCAGGAAAGCTGTGGAAGTTGCAGTAGCACAGGTGGAATGTGCTCTTGGTGGAACTATCAACTATTTATTGTGGATAGAATAACATTGAAGAGTGCAGGATGATATTCATTTAGAGATGCTTTGGGCTGAAATAGGTGTACCCTTGGAATGCTCTGCAATGGACACAAAGAGGCTCTGTGACCTACAGCAGACTTGTGTCCTGTCAATTACAAAAGACAGCACACCTCGGATGTCCAAAGTATGGAGCATGGCATTTTGAGAGGCTTTGGAAAGTAGGTAGGTAGCACGATAGGCTCGTTGATGTGGAACAAAGTGCATACTTTTGGCAAAAAAGTAGCATGTGGTCACAAAGTGACCTTGTTTTTTGTAAATACGGTGTAAGGTGGGTCAACCATCAGAGCCCCAATCTTACTAACGCTGTTGACTGACATGATCGCAACCAGAAACAATACCTTCATTAGAAGGAAGGGAAGAGGGCAAGTTGCCATGGTCTGAAAGGAGATCTCAGTCTAAAACGAGACTCAAGTCGAGGGCACCGGGGCTCTGAGAGGAAGAAAGAGGTTCAGGAGACCTTTAAGGAACCTCTTCATAATGGGGTGTGTGAAAACAGACAACCCATTGATCTTGTCATGGAATGCCGTTTTCGCAGCAAAGCGGACCTTAACACAGGAGAAGAATAAACCTCTGCTTTTCTGCTGCAGAATGTAATCAAGGATTTTATGGAGTGGAGAAGTACAGGGGTCAATATGAGCCTGCTCACACCAGGAAGAAATGCGTTTCCATTACTGCAGATAAGTGGTTCTCATAGATAGTCTCCTACTGTGAAAAAGAACAGTCCTCCCTTGCTCAGAACAATGGGTTTCAGTCCTGGGGAACCAGACGGGAGCCGCGCATGAAGGTGAAGAGTACGTGGTTGGGTGTACAGTACTTTTCCTGGCTCTGAGAGAGGAGGTCATGACAACATGGAAGAGGCTGTGGAAGATGCCATGGAGTCTTGATGGATATGTGTTGAAGATATGGGAACAAAGTCTCTGGACCAGGAGGGAGCTATCAAGATGACTCAAGCAGTGTCAGAGCAGATCTTCTGAAGAACCCTCAGGATAAGAGGGGTTGGTGGAAGGCATAATGAAGTGGGTTGGTCTAACGTATGAGGAAAGCATCGCCCAATGAACCCTTTCCCAGAACCACATGGGAGCAGAAACAAGGACATTTGGCATTGAGGTGGCATACAAAGGGGTCTATTGACAGGTACCCCCATTGATGGAAAATGGAGGTAAGAACCATAGGAGGACGCTCCCACTTGTGGTTGATGGAAAAATTACGACTCAAAACATCCTCTGTGACATTGTTCACACTAGGTAGGTATAATGCACTCAAAGTGACTTTGTGCTGAATGCAACAGTTCCAAAGGCAAATCACCTCTGCACAGAGATCAGGAGTGGACACTCCCTGGTCTGTTTATATAAAACACTGTCGTCATGTTGTCCGTGAGTATGGCACTATGCTCGGAGAGAAGTATATGCACACATTCCTTAAGGCTCTGAGTTGAAGGAGGTTGATGTGTAGTGTGGTTTTGTGTGGCAACCGCCTGCCTTGAGCAATATAATGCTGCAGATGTGCACCCCAACCCAGTAGGGAGGCATCTATTGTGTTTTACCAACAGCTTGGGTTGGTGAAAGGGATCCCCCGTGAAAAGGTTGGTAGGGGACGTCCTCCACTGAACAAAAGCAAGAATGTTTGTAGACCAGGTGGTGGGCTAAAGTGTAAACTGATGCCAGCCAATGCTGTAAAGCACGGAAACGAAGATGTGCATGCTGAACAACGTAAGTGGTTGCGGCCATATGGCCCATCAACTGGAGACAGGTAAGTACTGAGGTGGAACAGCTCGTGGACAGTCTGGCTACTAAGTCCTGCATCGCAACAAAGCAATGGTGGGGCAGAAAAGCTTGAGATGATAGTGAATCAAAGTGGGCCCCAATGAACTCTATGTCCTGAAGGGGATGTAGAGTTGACTTCTGCTCATTTTTAAGGAAGTCCAGACAATCGCCCCTTTATAGGCAACCATAAATCGTCCAATTATGGCATTATCACAATCCCCTGATGTCGAAGGTAGGCTGTAACTACTGCTAGGATGTTTAAGAGGATCCTGGCAGCAGAGGAGAGACCCAAGGGGAAGACCTTGTACTGGAAGTGGTCCTCGCCTATGGTGAAATGAAGGTAGCGCCTGTGGAACGATGCATCACAACATGAAAGTATGCAACCTGCAGGTTAAGGGCTGTGAACCAGTGCTGGGATGATTGTTGTTAGCGAAACCATCTTGAATTGCTGTTTGCATAGAAATTTGTTAAGTCTGTGGAGATCTAGGATTGGTCTCCAGCCCCCTGTGCATTTCTGAGTAAGAATACTTGGAATAAAACCCCCCTCCCCAGTAAAGATGGGGAACCCACTCTATCCTCCCAAATGCAGGAGTCAATCGATTTCCTGCCTTAAAAGGTTTTTGTGGGAGAGGTCCCTGAAGAGGGATGGGATAGGAGGAAGGATAGGAGGATAGCATATCCTGTACAGATAATTTCCAGCACCTACAGAGCCGATGTTATAGAGTCCTAATGGTGGAAAAAGGGACATAATCAGTGGGCAAAAAGATGGTCTCAATCCACTAGCACTGGATTTATGGGGAGGTCGGGCAGACCCTCATCTAAAGCCTGAAATTTGTTGCGTTGTGGTGTTAGAACCAGAAGAACATGACTGAGCAGGGTGCTTCCTCTGGGTTCATTGCTCGGTCAGTTGTAATCATATGACCTCTGTTGTGGGCAGTTGTAATGGTTGTCTCTGTTCCTATTGTAGGGGGTATAGCATTTTTGTTGATGAGGAGCATACATGCTGAGCGTACAGAGTGTAGTACTGGAGTCCTTGCTGCTATGCAGGACCTCATCAATTTTAGCTGCAAATAACTTTTTGTTGTTGAATGGGAGATCCTTCACCTTAGACTGCAGCTCCTAGAGTACCCCTGATGCCTGGAGCAATGAAGCCCTGTGCATCACAACTGCTGTTGCTATTGGTCTGGCAGTGGTATCGGCCACATCAAGTGATGACTGTAAAGTTGTGCGGGCAATAGTATGCCTTTCATGGATGACAGATCTCATAATAGGACAGAGCTGGAGCTGAACTACAGAGAAGGAATAAGGGCGGAGCAGGGTTGAAGGCAGAAATGGTCTGGGGGAGAACTGGTCTGGGTGAAACCGGGGCTTGAAATGTGGCACTTCCCCCCTTCTCCCACAGGAGACATGCCCAACACTTTGAGAACCGTTGCTTTACAGTACTAAAATGATGGCCACTGAGAGCTAGAGCTGGAGGACAGAAGTTGGGGCTAGAGCCAGGCAAACTATGTGCTGGATGGCAGGGGAAAGAGCCAGCTGTGTGCAGACGAGATAAGTTGTGGACAGGTGCTGTGGACATCACCCTGCATACCCTGTTAACCCTCTGAATGGCAATTCTGAAAATTCAAGTCAATTTTGGAAATGAAGAATCATTTTTGAAAAATAAAAAAGCAGTAACAGTGACAATTTCCAGAAAACAGTGGCCATCGCAAATCACAATTTAATTTTTCCTCTATAATATTGTTTCTCAGAGTGGTCTGCGGCTCCACTCCGAGAAAGCTGCTACCAGGTCGCCCATGTTTGTTTACTTATTGGCTTTGCAGCAGCTCCATTGGCTGCGGTTCACCATTATTAGCCAAGGGGAGCTGTGGGATGCTGCTTGCAGCCAATGGGAGCCATGAGGCTCTGTGTATGGAGCCGGTAACTAAATAAACCAGAGCGGCCTGGCAGCAGTTAACACTGCTCTACAACATAAAACATTTGTATATATTCATTCATTTGATAAACTTGCTTATGTCAATAAAACACAGTAAATTTGAAAACAGACATAATATTTTCAAAATGCTTAGAGATTCAGGAACATAAGTATTGGCGAAAGTGAGGCTTAAGTTCCTAACACAAAATTCTGAAAATTTTAGTTGAAATGAATAAAATGCATGGTAAATAGGTGTCTCACATGTTTCAGTTTTTTGGCAACTTGAGTTCTGGCCAAATACTTTCTTTTACCAAATCCTTTGAGGTACCTGATTTATTCTGAACCAAGAAAAGAAAAACCTAACAGACCAAAAGCTCTGTTACTTTCCTACTGAATGTAAGAAATCTCAAAATACACACAAAAGCAATCAACTTGTTAAAAGAAGAAAAACTCACGTCACTTAGAGCAACTATGAACTTTTCCTTGATAACTAAGGTCAGTCAGATTTGTGCTCTTAGAGGGGAAAAAACATGAAAGTGGAACAAAACCAAATTAATTTGATAGTGATTTTATTGTCATTTTTATTAGGAGGATAGCAGTGCACTATAAAGCTCACCTGTATGGACTATGATCTCAGTCCACAGAAATAAAAGACTGTTAAAAGTGTAGGGCATCTCACACAAGGAAACTAAAACTAGAAAGATTACCCCTACATGTTCAAGCTTAATTACACTATTTAAAATAGCACTGACATCAAGAGAAAGGAGGCTGAAAAAGAAATAGAAAGGAACTACAAAAAGTGAACTGTAGACACCAGTTTCCTTTGACATAATACATTAAAATGCAGAATTTTTTTTTTAACATTTAAGTGAAAGGCGACTCAGCTCATTATTATCTATTGTTCTAAGTCCAAAAATATAGGAAGCTACAAATTAAAGACCTGGTATGCAATGTCTTCAGTTAGAGTTGAGGATGCCCAGCACTTGATTGGACCTCAATGAGTAAATAATAAAAAGCAAAGCTTCAGAGACATGCTGAAGTTTTAATATCCTGAGAATACCCCAGTCTTCTTTTCTTTGATTGAAAATACATATCCACTAAATATCAGCAGTACTCCCCTTCCCTCCCCAAATACAGCAATGATAGACAAAAACATGTGGCACTGAGCTGCTGCTGATGCTATCTTTTAAATGACTCATAAGCCAAGCTTACCAAGGTGTCATGATAATTTCCATAGTCATGGAACTATTAACGACAACATCCTAGCTAAACTAATTTACAAAATTACATTCTATCTAAATATTCTGTTATGGTGCACTGATCCCATCAGTAGAGGTCAGCCACAAAATAAACTAATCATACATACATAAAACATACATACATAAAATTGAAAGTCATTCAATAAAACAACAAAACAGTTAAAACCAACACAACTTACTGGAAGTCTTTCAGAGTTTTGTTTCGGATAGGAAGAGAAGGTTCTGGAGGGACTGGAGCTTTCAGTTCCGGTGGGACTGTATCTATAGAGATGCGATGCTTTTGCCTAACATCAAGGCAAAGTGGTGGTAGATCTCTCACTTAGTGAAAATGTTTTAAAAAAGTGTTAAAGGTATTGTAATCATGTACATAATTTACAAATATCTGTTTATTTAGCTTGCAAAAGAGAAATGTATATAAATCGGGGCAGGCAGGATCCAGCCCGCCAAGTCTTTTAATCTTACCTGCAGCCCACCCTGCCAACCCTCAGGCATGGAGTAGCTCCACATTGTTCAAGGAGGCTGGCTGTTTCAGGTGGCTCTCTCTGCCATGCAAGGTGGAGAGGAGAGGAAGTAGAAGGCTTCATGCACTCTCCAGAAACCAGCCAATGGGAGCTGAGAGACTGTGTTGGGGGAAGGGACAGCATGTGAAGTCTCCCCCTATGTGGCTTCTCCCACACATGGCGCAGAGAGCCATGTGAAACAGCCAGCCACTTTGAGCATCTGGGACGGCTGGCATGCAGGAAGCCTACCTGAGGGTCCTGCTGGCCAGGACCCAACTAGATAAGGGCCTCCCGGCAATAGCCTGCCTCTGGCATCCCAGTCCCTTCTCCACCCCAATTCCCTGACTCAGGTCACCATCTCCTCTTGCTCCAGGTAACTACTCAAACCCTCTGCACCCCCTTCACCCAGCCCTAGGTCAGAATTCCCGCTCAGAACGTGCACCGTCCTCCCCTAGGCAAGTCCTCTCCTGTACTCCTGTTCTCTGCATCCCAATCCCCTGCCCCATATCACAACCTTCTCCTTCATCCAAACTCCCTCTCAGACCCCACAACCTTCTCCTGCATCTCAGGCTATGTCTACATTGCAACTTTTTGTGGCAGAAAATATGCTAATGAGGGACTTGTTATCATGAGTCACAATGTCATCAGCATATTTTCTGCAGTTTTTTTTTTTTTTGCATAAGGGGCTTTTGTGCAAAAAGAAGCAGTGTATCCGCTTCAGTTTTGAGCAAAAAACCCATTTGCACAAGAACCTTATGCCTCTCCTAGGGGGGGTTTTGCACAAAATGGAAGCGGGTACACTGCTTCTGCCGCAAAAAATTGCAGTGTAGACAAAGCCTCAGTCCTGAGCTCCCTTCTGCACCCTGAGCTCCCTTCTGCACCCAATTTCTATCCCAGATCTCACACCCCTCCACATAAAAGTGTGGCTCTTGACCACTTACCAAAATCTTGGAGTGGCTCAAAATAAAAAATTATTTCCCACCCCGGATACAAATTATACAGAAGAATTAACATTTATGTTGTAATCTGTAAAGTAATCCTAGAAATTGTTTTTGTAAACTAGGGACTCATATATACACACACAACATACAGAGCAACATTTTCCCTATGACAGACAGAAAATGCTTTTTCACCAATATAAAAATTTGCTTAAAAATTTACCATATTGCTCAAAACTTCATTTTTGACAAATATTAAAATTTAAGTTTTTGAAGCTGTTTGAGTGTGAATAACATATTCTCACTATTTTACTTTCCTCCTCCTCTTTTGCAGTGAAAATAAGGATAAAGTAAAAAGATTGAGAGAAAATGGTTTTTTCCCTCTCAAACCTTTTCAAAACAATGTATTTCAAAATGTAATACATAAATAATCATATTTCAAATTAAGCCAACAATTTTATTTCTTTTGAATGTTTTAGTGAAGCCTGCTTACTGGCTGACCAGCGGTAATATTTACTTACATTATATTAAGACTCTCAAGTGGTTAAAAATTAATAACAATTAATCAGGCAATTAGTTAGTCTGTTAAACAATAAAGCTGCGTCTATACCGGCGCGATCTTGCGCCAGAGCTATGCAAATGAGGCTCAGCGTGGAATATCGCCGAACCTCATTTACATAACTAAAGAGCCGCCATTTTTGCGGAAGAGGCTCCTGCGCAAGACTGAGCTGTCTACACTGCCCCTTCTTGCGCAAGAAAAACCCTCTTGCGCAAAGCCATTATACTGATTATTTTCAGGCATAACGGCTTTGCGCAAGAGGGTTTTTCTTGCGCAAGAAAGGGCAGTGTAGACAGCTCCGTCTTGCGCAAGAGCCTCTTCCGCAAAAATGGCAGCTCATTAGTTATGCAAATGAGGCTCGGCGCTATTCCACACTGAGCCTCATTTGCATAGCTCTGGCGCAAGATCGCGCCAGTGTAGACACAGCCTAACAGAATACCATTTACTTGAATATTTTGGGTGCTATTTATGTTTTCAAATACACTAATTTCAATTACAACACAGACTACAACATGTACAGTGCTCACTTGATAATTATTACAAATATTACACTGTAAATAACACAATAAAAAGTATTTTTCAAGTCACCTAAAATAAGTACAGGTTGAATTTCTCTAGTCTGGTACTCCCTAGCACTAGTCTGGCACTCTAGCAACATCCATGGTCCAGCATGATTTTAGATCGTGGGATGTCGGCTTATCATGGGGTTGAACCACGTTTCCTTTAGCTCAGCAGTTTGTTTACTGACACCAGTTCCGGCTTTCAATGTTCTGTGCTGTTATTTAGCTCTAACTGACTCCTAAATATGACTTCTCAGAGACCAGCACTGTTGGTAATGCTGCTAAGCGTAAGCATGTGTCAATACAATATTGATACAGCAAAAGACTGAATTGTTGCAGAAACTGGAAAAGAGCATATTAGCACATTGTTCCATTTATTCATGTCAGTGAAATAAAATTAAAAGAGACACACGTTAGAATACTGACCTCCCACTTTTCAGCAAATTCTCTGGCTCAGCACCAGTCAGGGCCCAAGGGTGCCAGACCAGAGAATTTAACCTACACTGTAGTGAAATCTGTTTCATGACCATTGAACTTACAAATTTTTAAAAAAGTACAAAAAACCTTGCATTTGAAAATAACACTGTAAAACTTTAGAGCTTAAATGTCCACTCAGTCCTAGCTCTTGTTCAGCCAATTGTTTAGTCAAAAGATAAAGCTGCCTGCTTTTTGTTCACATTATCACCTGAAAGTGAGAACAGGCATTCATATGGCACTGTTGTTGCTCATGTTGATATTTACATGCCAGACATGCTAGAGTCATATGTTCATTCATGCTTTAACCACCATTCCAGGGGATGTGTCCATGCTCATCACAGGTTCTGCTTGTTAAAAATCCAAAGAAGTGTGGACCAATGCATGTTCATTTAGTTAGATGGAAAAGACTGATTTTCTTTTTTGATGGTTTGGATTCTGTAGTTTCTACATCAAAATGTTGCCCTTAACACTTCTGAAAGCATGCTCCACACCTTCTTCTGCTCAGATTTTAGAAGATAATTCAGATTATTAAACTTTGGTTCAAGTGCGGTAGCTATGTTTAGAAATCTCATATTGGCACCTTCTTTATATTTTGTCCAATCTACAGTGAAAATGTTCTTAAAATGAAGATGTGCTAGGTCATCATCATAGACTGCTATAAATATGAACAATGGCAGGATGCAGGTAAAACAGAGTAGGACACATACAATTCTCCCCCAAGAGTGGTCGGAGCTGGGGGCCCAACCACCTCTATACCCCACCTCCCAGTCCCAGATGACCAGAGGTGAGGGCAGAGACCCCAACCCTAGTGAATCCAAGCCAGCACCCACAGCCTCTGGGTGGCACACCATATTGCCCCGATGCTCCAGTGCAGTCACCTGGGCAGAGCGGTTGCTGCCCCCAACAGCAATGGGCCTCTGGTGACTGGGCAGTGCCATAGTTCCCACCAACCTTGCCAGTCTCAGGAATTTAGTGGTAGGACAATGCCATAGTCCCTGCCGTCCCAGCCAGCCCCAGGGATCCAGCAGGTAGGCAGCACTGCAGTCTCTGCTGTCTTGGCCAGATCTTGGGATTCCATAGCCGGGTAGTATCATAGTCCCAGTCATCCTGGCCAGCCCTGAGGATCCGGCAGCTGAGCAGCATGGTTGCCAAGTCCCTGCCAGTGCCAGGGATCAGGCAGTTAGGTAGCACAGTGTCTGGACTCCAAGGCCTGAGTTCCTTCTCCACCCTCCACCCCAATTCCCAAATCCCATTCCAATCCTCTAAATTCCCTGCCCTGACTTCTGCACCCCCGCCCCCAAAACCCATCCTCTTGCCGTGATACTGAACACCCATTTTCTCACACCTCGAAGAACCATTGTTACTGCACAAGGTGAGTAACAATTTCTTCTTCGGGTAGTGTCCCTGTGGGTGCTCCACTATGGGTAATTCCACAGCAATAGCCAACCTAAGGAGGAGGGTCGGAGTCAGTGTGGTGCCGCCGAAGAGAGGACAGTATTGGCTACTGCTGTGTCAGAGGCGATGACTCTGGAAAGCGCATAATGGTTCGCGAACGTAAGTTCAGAAGACCAAAGTCTTTCATAGGGACCCCTTTAAGAAAGGCTACTGACGATGCTACTGCCCTGATGGAATGGGCCCTGATCATATGGGTAGTATGACATTTCTCATTTGGTAGCACTTGATGCATGACACAATTATCTTAGCTATTCACTGAGATGATAGCGGACGGCCTTTGGTGCGGTCATCTAGTGAGATGAACAGATGGTTTGTTTTCCATATTTTACGAGTTCTTTCTATATAGAATGCCAGTGCTCTACGGACGTCTAGTGAATGGAGTCTAGTATGGTGTTCAGAGGTGTGCGGTCTAGGGTAGAACACCGGTAAAATGATAGGTTCATTTATATGGAAGCTGGAGTTGACTTTGGGTAAGAACGTTGGTTGTGGTCGTAGGATGACTGCCTGTGGTGTGAAAACCGTATAAGGCGGTGATGCCAACAAGGCTGCCAGTTCCCTTACTCTGCGTGCAGATGTGATTGCCAGCAGGAACACAACCTTCATGGTGAGAGAGTTAAAATCGGACATGGACAATGGTTCGAAAGGTGGCCGCATGAGTGTATCTAGAACCAATTCGAGGTTCCAAGGGTTGTTTGTGCTCAGGGAACAGGTTGTTTTGAGGAATCTTTTTGTAATTGGATGCGAGAAAATGGTATAGCCCTCAACTAGCTGTCTAAAGGCTGTGATGGCCGCTAAGTGGACCTTCAGGGACGATAGGGAAAGTGCACTATGTTTAAGATGTAAAACGTATTCTAGAATGGAGTATAATGGCACTCCATGAGGGTCCATGCCCTTGTGTGCACACTATTCGGTGAACCTTTTCCATTTATGCAGGTAAGTATTTTGGGTCAAGGTTTTTCTGCTATGTAAGAGCACATGGTCGACCGCTGCTGAACCCCCTAATCTTTCTTGTTGGCAGGTGTCAGGAACCAAGTGGACAGGACAAGGTGATCCGGTTGTGGATGAAGTAGTTTCCCCTGTTCCTGTGTAAGAAGATCGGACCGACTGGGAAGGTGATATGGGGGATGAGATGACATATGGAGGAGGTAAGGGAACCACGTCTGGCACGGACAAAATGGTGCTGCTAGGATCAGTGTTGCTCTGTCCACTATCGTTTTCTCTAGGACCTTGTGGAAGAATGGGTGGAAATGCATACAGCAGTTGTCGACCCCAGTTGAGGAGGAAGGCATTGCCCTTTGATGCTCAGCCTATGCCCGCTCTGGAGCAGTAGTGATCGCACTTCGCATTGTACTGCGTGGCAAAGAGGGTTCATAGTTGGATGACCCCAGAGTTGGAATATGTTCTCTAAAACCTCGGAGTGTAGCTCCCATTCGTGCTGCTGTGCAAAATGTCGGCTGAGTGTGTCTGCTGTGGTGCTGTCGTCCCCCGGGAGATATTCTGTGGTAATTATGATGTTATGTCGTATACACCAGTTCCAGAGATGCATGGCTTCTCTGCACAGAGTACAGGAGCGGGCTCCGCCTTGTTTGTTTATATAATAGACTGTTGTCATATCGTCTGTAAGAATTTGTACCTTCTGGTCGCGTATCCAGGAGAAAAAATGGTTGTAAGCACTGTATACCACCCGTAACTCAAGAAGATTTATGTGCCAGAGCAATTCTTGTGGCGACCAACTGCCCTGCACTTGTTTGTCCTCCATGTGGGCTCCCCAGCCAAGCAGGGAGGCGTCTGTCGTAACCTGGACAGTGAGCTGGGGGGTGTGGAATGGGATACCCGTTAACATGTTGTGGGGAATTGTCCACCAATTCAGAGATTGCCTGACTGCGTTTGGTACAGTAACCATTCTGTGCACATTGAGTTTGTGAGGTGTGTATACAGTCGATATCCATTGTTGCAGGCATCTGAAATGTAGGCGTGCATGCCCAATGACATAAGTCGTGGCTGCCATATGCTCCATCAGTTGCAGGCAAGTGATCATTGGAACTGTGGGACTGGTAGTAAGGACCTGAATAAGATCTTGGATCATGCTGAGTCTGGTGTCAGGAAGGTGGGCACATGCCATCACAGAATCGAGACTAGCACCTATAAAATTTATAGTCTGTTGAGGGATGAGGGACGATTTCTGGATATTGATTATCAGGCCTAGGCTGTCGAAAAGTAGTCTTGTCATAGAGACCGGGATCGAGGCCTCGTCAAAGAATCGGGCCCCAAGGAGGCAGTCATCCTGGTAAGGGAAGATTATGATTCCTAGGTGATGCAAGAAGGCCACCACTACAGCAAGTGTCTTGGAAAATATCCGAACGGCAGTATTTTGTATTGGCGGTGTTCGGAGCCTGCCAGGAAGCGAAGAAAATGCCTGTGGGCAGGGTAGACTGTGACGTGAAAGTAAGCATCTTGTAAATCAAGGGATGCAGACCAGTCTTCTTGCTGCAATTCCGGTATGATGGTGGTGAGAGTAACCATCTTGAACCATTGCCTCCGCACGTACTGGTTGAAACCGCGGAAGACCAATATGGATCTCCAGCCGCCCAGACTTTTTCTGTTAGAAAATAGCGGGAGTAATACCCTCTCCCGTGAAAGGGTATGGGTACCCTCTCTATAGCTCTGATACTGAAGAGATGATCCACCTCTTGCTTGAGGAGGAGCTCATGAGATGGATCCCTTAAAAGGGATGGGGAGGGGCATTAGGGGGACGGGATGTGAAGGGGATTACATAGCCCGTTGTTATGAGCTGCATGACCCATTTGTCCATTGTTATTGCAGCCCATCGATGTTGGAAGGGCCGCAGGTGGTGGTGAAAGAGTGTAGTGTCAGCATTCGCGGCAGAAAGAGTTGGAATAGTTTGCAAACCCTCCAGCAACACTTCAAACTTGCTGTTTGGATTGTGGTTGAGTTGTAGGTCTGGGAGCCTGTGGATGACGTCTTTGAGGACGTTCGTTGCTTAGGGCATTGCTGTTCATATTGTTGTGGCTATGCATAGGAGGGCTGTCTCTGTCTCTGATAGGGTGTATACTTTTTGCACCAATATGGTGGTGTATACATGCCTAAAGTTCTCAAGGTGGTGTGTGAGTCCTTACTGGAATGGAGAAGTTGGTCTGTTTTCTCCACAAACAAGACTTGCTTGTCCAAAGGGCAAGTCCTTGACCTTAATCTGAAGTTCCCTGGGGACTGCCGACATATGGAGCCACGAGGCCCTGCGCATAACGACGGATGTCGCTGTTGTTCTAGCTGCCGCATCTGCCGCGTCGAGGGCTATGTTCAGCACTGAGCAGGAAGCCATATAGCCCTTCTGGATAATGGCCCTGAGCAGCTGGCATTTTGTGTCCAGCAGGTGTTCCAGTAGCTGAACTAACTTCGTGTAATTGTTGAAGTTATGGTTGGCCAGCAGCGTGGAGTAGTTGGCCATTCGAAGGATGGAGGTGGCCGAAGAGTAAACTTTTCTCCCGAGAAGGTCGAGGCATTTTTTATCTTTGTCCCCAGTCATTGCCTTGTACTGGGGGGCTTTTGCGCATTGTTGCGCCGCATCAACCACCAACGAGTTAAGCTGGGGATGGATGAACAGGTACTCCATGCCCGTGGCCAGGACATAATATTTCTTATTGGCCTTTTTATTCGTTGGTGGGGCCGTGGCAGGCATCTGCCAGATGGCGTTGGCAATCTCAAATATAGCCTCATCCAGAGGCAGGGCGACTCTGGAAGCATGGGAAGAAGGATGTAGATTGCGCAACAGATGGTGTTGTTTCTGTTGGACTTCCGTGAGCTCTACGTTCTGTGTGTCCGTGTGGGAGGAAAAATCAAATAACTCCAATTGTGTCTAAGGGGGGACTGTGCAGGAAATCAAAACTCTCTAAAAGAAAATTGCTGCAAGGGTTAAAAGTTTTCCAGGTCTCTCTCTCTCTGTAACAAAGAAATCATCTTAACTCTAATCAAGACCCTTACAATGCCTCCTATCTCAAATTCATGGAGACTCCTAGTCTGTCACAAATTGTCATGTAAACTCTTATCTTTG
>JANRFK010003679.1:35829498-35840243 GCA_030068395.1 Apalone spinifera | reverse complement strand
GCGGCTGTTGGGGCGACCGTGCGGGGTGATGAGTTTGGGGGTGTGATTGCGGGGTTAGGGCTACTCGGGGGTGGCTGTGGGTTTGGTGGGGGCGTGGGAAGGTGTCGCACACCCGGTTCGTCTTGGCTGGTTCAGTAGCTATGTCACTGCAGACCCCGCAGGCTGCCACAACCGGCTCAGATCTCCCCGCTGTTACCGAGAAAGGGTCCTTGCTGGGTTACAAAATGAGCGAGGACAGTTTTGCTCCCTCGTCAGTGGAGGAGGAAGAGGAAGACGGGGAGAAAGAAAAGGAGAGAGAGAAATTGCCTCCTATCCTGACTGCATCTAATACAGCTGCTGGGGTATGTGGAGAGCAAGTACCTTTTCCTGATGCCATAAGGCTCTTGACACATATGCTGTGTGAATCATTATGAAAGAGATTGTGTGCCTAACCCTTCTTTTCATTAAAGAGTATAATTCAGATTTAATCCCGTTTTTAAGAAGGGGTAAAACCCAGAAAGAAAAACGATTAATTTGTTAAAAGTTTTTTTTAATTTATGATTATTTTATTCTTAGTAAACAGCTTTTTTTTTCTCTTTCTTTATGTTGCTTGCTTTGAGGTGTGTTAAGTTTTTTGGTTTTTAGACATTACCAATATCAGTGACGTAGCTGTGAATTCTAAATTTGCATGTGGTTGTTTAGTATTTTATAGTGACTTTTTTCTGTTTTTTGTTGGACGTGAGTGGGATCTACTGCACTGCAAATTGATTTAAAAACACTTTTTTCAGTTTGTAATATACTTATGGTAAATTTACCCTCTTGAAAGTAATGCTAATTATTTTCAATTCATCACATTGTCTGCTGTATTTAAAGAACTGATTTCAAAAAGTCCCTTATGGTCGTCAGTCTGTTTAAACAAAGATGACAAAATAATTTTGGTGGTAGCATTATATGGGTTAATACAGACCCCCTGTAAACTTATGAATTTTTAAAACAAAAATGGCAATGCAGAGTCAGAACAAGGACCCTTCTATCCCAGTATCCCATTGTCTGACAGTGGCTGTTGCCAGAAGCTTCAGAACAGGGCAGTTTATCAAATGATCCATCCCCTGTCATCCATTCCCAGCATTTGGCAGTCACAGGTGTAGGGATACCCAGAGCATGGGGTTGTGTTCTTGACCATCTTGGCTAACAGCCATAGATAGTTCTATCATCCACAAATTTATCTAATAAAGTTGAAGATAAAGAAAGATGCTTGTATTGAAAAATTCCATTTCATAAACCATATTATTTTAGTGAAATAGCTGTACTTTTTGGAATTTTTTAAAGTTTGTTTCTGATGAAAACATAACATTTCCCACCATTTAACCTTGATTTTCTTGCTATAATTTGTCATTTGTCAAGCAACTGGAGACTATTTTTATAGAATAAAGGAGCAAACAGTAGTTTCACTAGTCCTTTAGGGTCAGAATTCTGAGGTATTTTACTTCAGAAGATTTAAATGACTGAATTATTTTTAATTGAGTGACTGTAATGCTTATGATAAGGGTAGTATTAAACACCAGCTAGTGAAAGCAGATTATGTAAACTTTTCTGCGCAGTTCTGCCAGTACATCTTGTTTTTGGTGTACAACCAAATTAAAGGCCTTTGATTGATTAAAAAGATTGTCAACTTTGTGAATGACTAATCCACACAGATATGGACTTGAATAATCCCTAGATTTATTTGTAATTGTGAACTCAAGTCAGGAATTAGGAGGAGATAATCAGAGGCACAAATAGCAGGTGTCTAACTCCTGTTGAAAGTCAATAAGAGTTAGGTACCCAAGTGACACTTGGCCTGGGCACATAGAAAGAAAGATCAAGGAAAGTAGCTTAGATAAGGTCACAGCTTTATTACTTAACTCTTCTGGGAACAAACTGTTACAGAGCATGTCATGATTCCTTAAGTTACTTTCGCTTGTTGGAGGGCTGCCACAGCTCCCCATTCCCTACAGCTAGTTTCAGCTCATTCTGAGGTCCTCCCCACCATTTCCTTTCAGATGAAGGTTATTGGGGTTGAAGAAAGAGAGTTGCCTTCTTGCTCTATGGGACATTGCCTACCCCAACCCATTTATCCTGTTTCTCTACATCCAAGAAATCCAATTCCATTTAATTAAGGAACTGGTCCCCCTATGGAATGAGTACCTGAGGTAGACAGACATAAGGGGACATAGACAATTAACTTGGCTGACTGTCTACACACCCCAAGCTGGGTTCCCAGATAGCTAACATTTCCTTCCCTAGTGGCCAAATAGATTTACTCCATTACCTGAATAATTCAGGTACCAAATATATTTTGGGTCAGTAATTACTGATCCTTCCAGATTTTGTTCCCGATACTGCTTATGCTTTGTTAAGCTACACAGCCAAGGTGGCTCCCCACCATCGCTACTGCAGCTTTTCAGAGAAGTTTACAGTCATGGCCAAGCCAAAGGTTGTGAATCTGCTGTAAATCTCTTTGGGTTTCAATTAGTGAGTCCATTAATGAAATCCAAAGTTGTTTACACCCAGGTGCACTAGATAATCATTTTAGATAGGTGCTTCCTCACTTCTAGAGAATACAAGAGTCATAAGTTGGTTCAAGATCATGTTCTTGCTATGGAAACTCAGATTTGCTTTTCACCAAGATATCTCTCTAAACCTCCAGTGCTTGCCTGCTTGCATAGATCTAGATATATATTCTCATGGCCCCTTCTATGTCAAGCACCATTCCATTTATAGTAACTCAGCTGCATTGCCACTGATGCTCAGTAGCATACTTCCCAGAGGAAATGGTCACCTGTCTGCCTGCCATATGCACAATCTTATGTCTGCACATCTGCTGACCAACTCCTGTAACCGAGTCACTTGATCCTGAAAGTTTACAACACAAAGCACTGAATTATCTTCCCAAAGGGAACTTCCAAACTTCTATGTGCATTTGGATGTCACCTTGTATAGGCCTAATCTTTTAGGTTCCTATCCCAAGATGTGCTGTAGATTAGAGCTGGGCAAATCATTTATTTTTTTAGTTTTGCCAGTAATCCAAAAAGTACCATAAACTCTTGTTTTGGTTCCGAAAATGTTCAGAATTTGTTAGCAAACTAGAAGATGATTTTATGTTGGTCATCTTCAGAAAAGATCAATTCCTATAGCCTTTAGCTTAGTGTGGAAGACCCAGGTTGGAAGACCCAGGTTGGAAGCCCCAATCTGGAGCAGGGACTTGAATTCATATCTCCCTTGTGAATACTCTAATTGATATGCTTCAGAACACTGATAATCTGTCCTTAATGGTTCAGGAGCCAAATTAGTAATCAGTATTACCCAAAAGAGCCACAGAAGTGTGAATTGTTTCATTTACTATATATATTCATATTTAAATAGTATGACTAGGGAATATTTAGTTTATAAAATTCTCAAAGAAATATCTGACCACGTATTATCTTATCTATCACAATTGGCTAATAACATGGTAAAAACTAGGGATGTGAAAGTGTAGCAGTGTATATGGTTAACCGATGAGCTTGAGCTCATAGGTTAACCTTTACAGGGGCAAGCAAGGAGCTGTTTAAAAGCCGGCTCCCCACACGCACTGGCTCCTGGGGAAGCCGCCTGCCAAACTTCCCGCAGCAGTAGGAGCCACATGGAAGTAGAGCACACTCAGCAGACACACACTTACTCCTCTGCTCTTGACTCCTGTGATGGCAGGGAAGGGGTGGGGCTTGGAACAGTAATGGACAGCTCCTCTTCTCACACACCCCTCCCGGGCCCCTGGGACTCCCGAGCCGGATCGTGCAATTGCTCCAGCCAGTGATGGCCTGTGGGCCAGGAGTTTGAGATCCCTGATATAAATATGTAATTATTCATTGGTCCAGAAACAGAGTCAGAACAACTTTAAAGCTTATTAAAGCACTCACCTGTGAGATAGGAGATGTGGGTTCCTCCAAAACAGCATTTCGAAAGAGTAAACAATTCATCCTTTAAAATTTGCACAGCTCTGCTTTTGATGTAACCAATCTAGTTCTGAAGAAATGGGCTCCCACTTTATCTGGGGAAACTTCAATAACATGCATTTTTTGACATCGACATAAACTGAAAATCATTTTAATAAGGTAAAATTTTTGTGGAGAAAGAGTTGACCCTTACTAAATAATTCTGTATTGTTTTGTCTGGGCAAATTCTAGCTTCCCCAGACTCATGGTGAAATATACTTCACCTTACTATCCTTCAATCAATTTTTTTTGATACCTTGAAATTCAGACTGTCAGATCCATCAGCTTGCTTCCTTCCTTCTTCCCTTTGCAGATCTCTACTTTCTGAAGACTTATCTAGCTCCTTCCTTGCTGATCTCCATAATAGCTTTAATAGCAAAGTAAATAAATTCTTATACACTTGAATACTGAAATTTTAAGTTACACTAAGAAAAAATGGTCAAATAAGAACTAAGCATCCAAAGATCTAGCTGCACCGGGAACCACTTCCTCACTGGCTGACAGCACCAGCTCTCAAATTCCACCTCCCTGATACTCTGAGGCAAGATCTACACTGGACCTGGAAGATCAGCTTACATTACACAACTCCAGTTATGTAGAATACTATGAGGAGTGCAGACATCGTCCCGAGCTGCCCTCAGTGTTTGATTTACATGTCTATACTAGACCCACTAAATGGAACACCAGATCAATCTCCAGTAAGCATAGTTGTGGCCTGAGATGCTTGAAAGGCCAGTTACCAACATATACTTGTGCCTGAATTGCCTCTGTAGTGTTAGAATCATAGAATACTAGGACTGGACGGGACCTCGAGAGGTCATCGAGTCCAGTCCCCTGCCCTTGTGGCAGGACCAAATACTGTCTAGACCATCCCTGTTAGATATTTATCTAACCTATTCTTAAATATCTCCAGAGATGGAGATTCTACAGCCTCCCTGGGCAATTTATTCCAGTGTTGACTTAATTCTTTCAAATAGTCTCTGCCACTGAAAGGAGAGAGAACTCTGTAGGGTTTTGCTCATATCTCCTCTTACATCTAATGAGCTTGCCCTAGTGAAAAATCCAGAACTGATGCCCCCAGTACATTCTAATTAATTTTCCGGTCCAGCTTTCTGTTGTTCCTTCCTGTAAACCCTAATGCACTGATTAGGAGATTGTCCAGCACTCAGAACCTCTTTTACTCTTCCCTAAACAAATACATTTTAGCCATAACTGAGGAAACAGTCAGCTGCCAAGTTTAAAATATCCATCCCAAAGGCATGACCTAAGATGTGAAATTAAGATGACTAGGCTGTAGTTCATGCAAACTAATCTTGGATGTCCCAGTCCCCCATAGCCAACTCCTACAATCCTGGCACTGTATTAATAGTGAGTAGACCTATCTTCCTGTTTCTGACTCAGTCTCTAGAAAAACCAGCCAGAGCCTCCTGGTGTTTCTTTTGCTGATATTATTCAGCAGACTTGTATCCTCTCTTGAATCCACTCTTGCTGAAAATAAAAGAGCATCCAGGTGGCCTACCATCTGCAAAGTTGGTCTTAAACAAATGGTTACATCTGAACTTCGATTACCTAATGTCAGGTGGGGAAAGGTTTCCTGTTGCCCCATGCGATGACATGCTCTCTTTGTAGGTATGTCTCTATCTCTGGGCTGTATGCATAGGAGTAAACCCTCTATGCATAGGGTTACATTTATGCTCCTTCCCTGGGGACAGCTTTCTCTGTCTGACCCAGCTCCATGTGGGATGCACGTCAGGGTCCCTTGACTGAAGTGTCCTCCGATATCCATGGTCCCCTTCTGTAAAAGGTCTTCTATTATAAGCATGGGTACTGCGCACAAATCTTGAACTTTTCCCACCTCGGGTAAATATCCCATATTATGCAGTGCTCCTTAAGAGCCTGAGTGTTCCTTTTCAGCTGGTATCTCTGGCCATAGAAACACTTTACTATTCCCCAGTTTCTTCCTTCCAGCTAAAATTGTAACCGTAGCAATACCCACCTGTATCTTGATTTTGGCTGGGATTGTAGTTGTAGCCACGTGCAGCTGTATCCATTAATTGTTTTGGTTACCTTACTACTGCTCTCACTCTGAAGTTAGGAAAGCCCAGCCAGCCCTTCAGCCCCCTAGGAGCCAGACACCCAGAGGGAGTAGCTGCCACACTGAATTCCACCCCTACCACATACACATGCTCTTCTCCTTCAGCAAAGGAGAGGAAAGCCAGAGGTGAGACAGCTTTCCCTTCCTCCATGGGGCTACCACTCAGTATTCTGTGGTGTGGGGAGCCCAGCTGCCCTGCCCCTGATGGGAATCCCCCGCCCTTGCTCTTCTGGTTGCAGCAGCTGCTACCGCAGTCTGTCTATAGGTTGCCCCTTCACTCTATCCTTTGTTCCCACATGAATGTGCTATCCTCTCCTGGCTGGTAACTGCACCATACATGCTTTTGCTGTGGACAGAATGAGGGAGAGAAAAGGCACAGGTCAAGTAATCAATCTCCCCCCGCCCCATGAGGCCCATTCATCCTCCCCTGTCCAAGGAAAAATAAAATAAAGCTTTATCAGGTCAGAAATGTATTATGCTGAGGTCACAGAGCAGATATTTTCATTTGAATCCAGATCTGAGTTACTGGACATTTTATCTAGCCCATCCCTGAGAGCTTATACAAACACCTGTGGTCTAGGATAATACTTAATTCTGCCTTGGTGAAGGGAACTGGACTAGATGACCTATGGAGGTTCCTTTCAGTCCTGCATTTCTATGATTCTATTATTCTATTGTAATTAATTCAAGAAAGATGTCAAATCAATGTGCTGCAGAACTTTTTAAAAAGTGAACAATTGTCCTATTAAATAGCATAAAAACATTACAGTGAGATGAGTGTAGCTATGTCTGTAATTTTCATACTCTAAAAGTTTTGGCCATCTTTTTCTAAAATGGTATTAAAGAGATTTAAATAGATTGATGTATAGCCAAAAACCTTCTTCAATGGAAGCATAAAGGACTTTTATAAATAATACACTTACTTAGCACTTTTTCTTTATTTACTCTAAACAGTCTTTACAGTAACATTTTCAGTTAGGTGTTTACTAATTTTGCATATGGGGAAACTGAGGAAGCAGTTTGATTTCTGAGTCATATTGTGGGATTTGGTTTCAGACCAGAATCATAACTCAGGAGCTCCTGACTCCTAATATTGTGCTTTCATTTATGTGTTTCTTACATGAAGGATGAATCCGAATACTTGAGTTCTTCATGCTAGTAAGAGAAGGTGCAACAGAATTGTATAAAAATAATTAGCAATATAAAGAAAGCAGGACATCAAATTCTAGAAATGTCAGTGTGCAGATGACCACGCAATTAACTGGTAAGCCTAGGCTTATCCATTAATCTTATCAACTACATGCCCCTCCCCCCCCCAGCACTTGCTTCCTTTGTATCAGATAGTCAACTTGTTGTTCACATCTCTATCTGATAAGCAAATGCTATCAGAAAGAGGCAGTGGGGGGCAGGGGCGGAAGTGGAGGGGGTGCTTAAAAGTGGAGCCTGGGGCCTGCCACTTTGAAATGCTACGTGCAGCCCAGGGACCCCTATAACGTCTGTATAGTATAGGGTAAAAAACATACAAAAGACCACATTTAACAGGGGAGACCAGATTTCACTGTCTGTGATATGTTTTTCATGGCTGTGAATTTGGTAGGGCCTACCAATGTGCATATAAGTTAGACTTCAGACAGTCAAGCAATCCCCATGCTACCCATTGTGTTTCAAAGCAGCAGTGCCATTTGGAGCCTGGGGTCAGCTGGGGACTCTCCCATTGACCCTGGGCTCCTCGCAGCGCTGCCGCTTTGAAACACCACGGGTAGATAGGGCCGGGGGGACTGCTTGACTGTGTGTTCCTGTTCATCCAGAAATATAATTTATGCCATCATGTGCCAACAGTGTCCTTCTGCTATGTATATTGGACAGACTTCTCAGACACTTCGCCAAAGAATTAATGCCCACAAATCAGGCATTTTCACAAGGAAAAACCAATTGGTTTTCATTTCAATCTACCTGGACATACTCTTAAAGACCTTACTACATGCATCGTACTTCAAAGAGACTTTAACACCAGATTACAGAGAGAAACTTCAGAACTTTCATTCATGCTTCAATTTGACACTTTACGAATGGGCCTTAACAAAGATGCTAATTACCTTACACATTACAAAGATAGGTTCCCCACTTATCACCCCTGATTAGCCATTCATTGACTCATAAATAGCTATTCTCTCCCTCTCCCCACCTTCTGACTAAATCTGATTTGTCAGTTTAATAACGTGTTCACTTTTTTCATTGTATTCCTTTGATATATATGGTCTTGCCAATTCTCTTCCAGAATATGATGTGAGGAAGTGGGTCTGGCCCACAAAAGCTATTAAACCATCTTGTTAGTCTTTAAAGTGCTGCATAGTTTTTCCTTTTATTTTAGCAAGATCAGACTAACACGGTTATCTCTCTATTACCCTTGTGGAAGATCAAGAAGTTCGGATGGCGTGAGCCCAACGAGGCAGACGGCTCCACGGGCAGTCCTCCCTCCGACCCCCTCAGAGATTTCAAAAGGTCTCTTACCTATCACAAGGCGCCTTGGGGGTCAGCAGGGGAGACAGCCCGCAGCAGTTGCCGCTGCCTTCACCCGGGCGTTGCCATCCGAGTCTCGGCACCAAATTGTGGAAGAAAACATTGTCCTCACTCTGCGTTTGTAAGCAACAAATAGCCAGAGGCAGTTTTATTACGAGCTGCAGCAAGGGAAAAACTGGTTCGGCCGGGGGGGAAGCCCCCTCCCCCCCAGGCAGATCTTCAAATACAAGCAATTATGAAGCAGTTTATATACTGTTCATTAGATATAATAACAATAACAATTAGTCTCCTTCCCATTACAAACACCAATGGCTAATAGTTATTTTAATTCCACCCAGATGCTCCTTATCTCGAGGTCTCTGCCAGAATCAGCATTCTATCCTTATCTCCGTATGGAAGCGAGAGGCAAAGGCAGCGTCTAATTACAGATCTCATGTTCTCAGGCCACAGACTTAGCCTGACTCTTGCTCTCTTGTTAACAAGACCAAGATGGCTGCACACAAATTCCCTTATTCCCTTTTCCTGCCTCCACACCCTCAAAAGAGTTTTTCTTTTCATTTCATATTTTTATCTGATCAATTATTGCATGTTTGTGGGTTTATTTTATAGTCTTGTGTGTCAAGTTTTGAGAGAGATCTATGTTTTTCTTTTTTGATATTTAAGATATGGTAGTTTGAATGGTAGCCTAACACATTACATGCTAACTTTTTGTGACCTATTTTAACTCCTCCAGCATGTTGGGAGGTTGCAATAGATAGGAAATTGAAATGTATCAGTCTAGAGGTCCTAGAAGTATCTTGTGCTGTTTTAAATTTGTTGAACCATGGGAAATGGCCATTTGTGCAAATGCAATACATTTTCAGAACGGTTTACATTTTCTGGCAAGGTTCCAACTCCTGCTATGCTTTATTGTACAATTTTCTGGGATCTTCTGAGCTTGCTGTAGTATTTTAGAATGAGCGTGTGGATGTATAGCTTTTCTCAAAACTCTAGCTATGTTTTTTGCAGTTTTTTTAAAGAATGAGAACTTGGGTTTTAAAAATGGGTGGTATATTCAATATTAATTATACCAGTTAAAAATCTGATTTTTTTTTTATTTTTATTTTTTAGAATCACAGTTCTAGCATTTTGAAGATTGATATGAAAGTTATAATTTAATGTAGAAACACAGAATAACTTCATATTTGTAGGGGTGAGAGCACTGGCAAAATTGTGGGCCAAATTCACCATTGGATTAGTGTGAGAACCTGGGATGTGAACGTGTAGTCATTTACATGATTAACCAATGAGCTTGGGCAGCAGTGTGAGGGGTGGGGGGCTGGTGGGACCTAGTGTTCATAAGGAGCTGGCTTAAAGGAACTCTTGCTCCCGCTTGTTCCGCTGCATGTAAACGTGTAACTGTTGAAATTTACAGTGATTACACATTTACAAAATTAAATGCATTTTAATATCTCTAGTGAGGACCAAATTTGTCACTGGCAAAAGAGTGAAATCAAAGAAGAGTAATTTTTTTTTTAAGTGAGCAGATGTTGAATCTGCCTGTGAGGGATGTGAATAGTTTTGAGAGTTCTAATAATCTCCACTCTGCTGCAGATTTCCTGATTTAGCTTCTCTGAACTTCACTTTATTTGTTTGTAAAATAGGGATAATACCACCTTTGTAAAATTCCATAGAAGTGCAAAGTGTTATTTCTCAAGGGATTTAAAAAATTAATGTTGTTCCCCTTCAAACAAGCCAATATAGTCATTTATATGTTCCATCACTCTGGTTCACCTAGGCTTACTCCTGATTTTTAAAGCTTACTAGCCAAGCTCTGCCTCACATCTGCGGTGCAGCGGGCTGAGGGGCAGCAGAGATGGGAGGATGCATTGGGAAGATGGGGCAGGCGAGCAGGCAGCAGAGGGGAGGGGAGGGCAGGGCAGGGCAGGGCAGGGCAGGGCACAGGAAGACCTCGGACTATCAGGTCAGGGGGCCGAGAGAGGGACAGGTGCAGTGTGACAGGCAGGAACTTACTTCCAGCCTCACTGCTTGCAGATCTCCTGCTTCTCTTTCTCCCTGGGCCTGATGTGCCATTTGGAAAAGGTATTGTGCCACAGCAGCAGCTGCTCGATGGACCGAGAAGCATTGCCCCCCCCCCC
>JANRFK010003679.1:35808441-35819435 GCA_030068395.1 Apalone spinifera | reverse complement strand
CCCAAGTGATTCCAAGAAAATCAGGGAAGAGATCACTTGGGAAATCCCCTCCCTCGGTAAAGCTCTCCCCCCTTCCCCAACCTCCGTTTTGCTTGGAGTTGGGAAAAACAGAGGGAATCCACACACCACAATGGACTCTGCCCTGGTAACTAGGCACTTAGTCCTAAGGACACATCAACCAATACCAGTTAATCAGAATAAAAAGAAAACTCTTATCAAAACAAAACTACTGTCACAAGCATAGTAAATTGGGTAGGTGACCACAATTATATATATATATATATACTCAGGGAAAGTCCCTAGGCTGTAATCCTTAGTTACAAAAGAGAAAAACAATTAGCCAGCTCAGACATGATTTCCAAACCTGCAAACAAGGAAAACAATAAACCCTGATGGAGTATCTAAACTTTTTCCTACTTACACATTTCAAGAAGTCCATTCTGGGTGAGAATCCTCTCCCATCTCCCTCAATACCTGGGAGAAACTGCTCTGATCTCAAACAAAGAAGAGAGCGAGAAAACCCCTTCTTTTCCAGTTTGAAATTCCTACCTGCGTTGTTATTGGCTGATTGCCTGAACCCCCCCACGTTACCTAGCAAAGGTGTCGGCTGAGTTAGCCCCTTAGTCACCAAGTGCTGGTCAGCACTCCTTCTGATCATGACAAGTCAGCATTATTTTTTATAGGTTAGAAATGGGGACACTATAATAGAGGTTCCAGCTGCAAGGGACTTCTCTTTTCATTCCACTTGCTCACTCATGAAGAGCTAATCATAATCTGGCAGCCTGTATATATGCTACAAAGCCTCCATTATTTTCAGCTAATAATACAAAATGTCCTGGCATTTCATGTGCTCCTAGAGGTATGAATATAGCAATCAGCGTTCTTCTAGCTCCCTTCAAATTCACTGATATTACCAAGTTATTATGCAATTTTATTCATCCAGGTTAAGTAGTGCTATTTACAATAACCTTGCACGTGACCAAAACACACTCTAAAGAAGATTACTTTTCATCTTGCAAATGTTTGATGTATAATATCATAAACACTGTGGCTTAACTAGTGTATATTTTGAATGTCACTTAAGACCAGGTTTTCATTATAAATGTCCAGTTTTTCAATAGTTTTCACCATGGACACTTCATGGACATCAAAACTGAAACTTGGATGCAAGCTATCAGCCAAGATGTTAGTTTTAGTCCAAAAAGTAAGTTAAAGCTTTTAAAGGTGCCATATGGTTTATTTATGTTGTGGTTTCAGATTTTTTTTTCAACAAAAGATTAATTTTAAAATAATATTTTAAATTTCATATCCCATCTTGAGTCCACAGCAATGAAGAAGCAAAATATTAGTAATAGAATAACTCTAGTCTCAGAAGGCACATCTACACTTGCCATGCTGAAGATCAATGTTCTTGAGTTGAAGTTAGAGGGTCTAGTATAGACTCGTAAATCGAATGCTGAGAGCATCTCCAACTGGCACCTGTACTCCTTGCAGTCATGAGGAGTAAGGGAAACCGACGGGCGTTGCTACATAGCTGGAGTTGCAAAATTTAAGCTGACCTTACAGGTCTAGCGTACACCTGGCCTGAGAAGAATCCAAACTAAGAGTAATGTGGCTGAAATATAGTTGTATGTTTAATTCATTTGATATATTATATATAAAAATGAGTTGAGACCCCAGAACCAGATGAGGAAATGGAGAGATTCCTATGATAGACATAGTATAATTATTATAACTAAGTATTATAAATCAGTACAACAAAACAGAAGATAAGTTTCTTACCCTCACAAGGGTCCCTGTACTTCTGGTAAAAAAATAGGTGAAAGCAGAATAAATTTGCTGCTACATACCTATTTGAACTGAAGGAAAATTTCCCTGCTGCAGAGAATAGCTATAAAAGGTGCCTTTTGAGGACCCCCTTTTAAGTCCTGGCATAGGGAATATGCTAGGGTGAAGGATGTGTCACAGGCTGCACACATGCAATGGAGATTTCAAGCAGTTCCATAATCCAGAGGACAGTCATTGGATGTTGCCATATAACTACAGCCCTTACTGTCAAAGGTCAGCCCCTGGAATAGCTCAGGATAGGAAGAGAAAAGAAGTGGCTTAAAGCCTCAGAGGTGCAGCACAGTGTCTTCTCCAGAGTACCTATTCCAATGTAACAAACATGGTGAATATGACATAAAAACAGTAAACTAACATAATATCCACCAACAGGAAAACAGGATGACAACAGTGGATACATTTTGAGCCCAGATTCTGACCTCTTGCTGAGAATTATCTTACCCTTCAAGTCAAGTCAGTAGGTCTTCTCTAGAACATGAGCAATGTGACAAAATCTGGCCCACAGTAAGATACTACTTAATGTGAGAAAAGGTCGCCCGTATTTATTTAGCAGTAGCTATGTAGCAATTTTTAAAACAATATTTCTAAGTACAACATTTCAATACTCTGTAACACTCATTGAAATATTGTATTTATTTCCCATACATATAATAAAAATCAAAGTAGCCCTCCTTTCCATAATAACCACTCAAGCATAAAATATTCCTATAGTTTAACTTGCTTGCTCGCCTATGCCAAAGAAAAGATGGGACTTACAGCACATTCTGGAGATATTATATCTGAGTTCTGGTGGGGAAACAAATTCTGTAGCTGAGGACTCTTCATAGAGAATGTCCTGCCAATTCCCTCCTCTCCTTTCAACCAGGTGAGTTCTAGCTACTTCCCACTGAATGGAAGGTCAGACCAGTTCAGGTATTATGCACCTTTTTGTGAAAGAAGAGTCTCATTTAGTTTGGTGAGGGGTGGGCTTTGTAAGTCATAATTTTAAAACTTGGCCATAGTGGAGAGTACCATGATTACTGTAATCCTGGTCAGTCATAGACCTATTATAATGGACTTAATCTAGGTCTCCAAAGCTCCATTTTCAAAGAGTTTGGACAAAATACATGTAAATATTTGCATGTGTGAAAAGTATAGTTAGATTTTCAAAAGCTGTAATTGTTAAGCAGTAGTTTATAAAAATCTTATCTAGACTCATCTTCACATGCTTGTCCTCAGACACACACATTTCTTTTGTAATTTTCCAAGTTTCAGGATTACCTAAAAGAGATAGTGACAAAGTTTCAGTACATGCATTGCTCTTCAGCATGAAATTATTTCTCCAACGTCTCAATTTTTTTTTCATACTAGGAAATCATTTTTTTGTGTGGAATTACCAGTACAAATAAAAATTAATGTACACTGCTACTCCTTTGTTACCATTCTCTGGGTGATCACCTGCATCTGTAAAGAAAAAAGAGCATTCAATGAATTGGCAATGTGCTTACACTTTTAAAGTCAAATGCTGTGATTCCACTGAATTCAACTGGACCCCTACTGTGCAAAATGGCTATTCACAAAGTGAAAGAATTATAAGATTGGATCTATACATAAAATAAAAAATATTCATTGTAAATCATTTTGCCCTTTAAGAATTGTAATATCTGAGTATTGCTTGTCTATATTGTTTCATAGGATCTCATTGTCCCTTTCTCTCTAAGAATATACTTTGCTATATTCAGTACTGGCAAATAACCCCTGGATAAAAATGTCATAATCTCATTACTAGTCAAGATTTAATAACCCATCTTTAACATTCTATGAAATGCAAATCTTTCTAGCCTTCAAAATTTAGCAGTATTCAACCCTTTATGTTAGGATGAGAATATGCAAGGAAGCTGTGTTAATTTATCTGGCTATCACACATGTTGATGAAGAATAGTCTATATGCAATTTTGAAATAATGCCAGCTGGCGCATATTCTGTCACTAGTCTTCAAAATACAGTTGCCATAAACTATTGGGAAGATCACCATCCCCTTCTCCCCCTTCATTATTTGATGAGAAATTTGGCATTAAGGCTTCTCTTCTTCCCCTACAACTGTCCTTTAGAAAATTTCTTTCATAGCTAACATACCAAACCTTTAAAACCCACTTTCTCATTTAAATAAATGTGGTGTTTGATCAAAAATGTTCATGTTCCCTGAAGAAATAGTTGTGTGTAGTACAAATGTTAATAGAATTTGATTTATTTCTAAAGTCTGGATTTCCATTGTGACCCAAAATGAGAAGTAGAGGGTTCTTCTACTTAGTTATTTTTCTCCTCAGTAAAATGTTTCTAGTGCAAGGAAAATGAAGTAGTTGTTATATCTATAAAACAAGAGTTTGCGCACAGGATAAGGTAATATGATCAATAGAAAAAAATTGTCCACAGTGCCTGTGGAAAAATTCAGTTTTATTAACTTTGGAATGGTCCAAGTCCCTGGCATCTGCAGGTGTGCAGAGTCTTCATATCATCACTCCATTTTTCTTTCCCTTCCCAGAAAGTGGTGAGGTATGCAACATTATCTCAGTAGAACTCCTCCCACCCTTGCTCCCTGGGAAAGGGCCCCCCCCAGAAATTTGGAGATGGGAAGTGGAGGGGAGAGGAAGAGCATGGAACTGATTCTGGCACTCACCTGCAAAACCATCACACATTTCTGCATGAAATTCCAGGAGAGAGTTGGTGTAGCTCAGAGCTTTATCAACCAGTTTGTATTTTTCATTTCTGCTAATGAAAAATGGGACCCATATCTAATTGTTACCTGCTTCCTGAGGAAGCCATATTGCCAGGGAGAAGGGGACTAGTGGAGTAACATGGTCGTCTTCCTAGTCTATAGGCACCAAATCCTCCAGAGAGCATGAATTACAGTAAACATGGTGAGGTGGAACTCAGTTTTCCTGTCCCTCAAGAATCTCTTTTGTGGATTTCTCCACAGAAGGGAAGATTTAACTGTACGTTATCAATACTAATATAGATTAATGGATTCCAAGGTCAGAAGGGATCACTGATCACCTATCTAACTTCCTGTATACCTCCGGCCATAGAACAAAATTGGCCAATAAAATGGCAGTGGTTCACTGGCAGGCCACCAGTGCTATATTTACCTGTGCCTCCCTAAGTATGGGCAATTGCAGCTCCCGTTGGCTATGGATTGCAGTTCAAAAACATTTGAATTTGTCTAGTTTCAACCACCAGCCTTTAGATCATGCTGCAGCTTTTGTTGCTACATGGAATAGTCCATTATTAAATATTTGTTCCCCATGTAGACATTTATTGGTTTGCAATCTAGTCAGTCCTAACCTTCTCTTTGTTAGATATTCAAAGAGATCAATCCAATTAACTTAACTACAAGACACGTTTTCTAATCTTTTCATCAGTTTCATGGCTTTTCTGAACCCTCTTCAGTTTATCAGCATCTATCTAAAATTGTGGGCACCAGAACTGGACACAGTATTCCAGCTGTAATTGCAGCAATGCCAAATATAGAGGTAAAATAAGTTCACTGCTCCTATTTAAGATTCCCTTCTTTATGCATTCCAGAATCTCCTTAGCTCTTTTCACCACAGCATTACAGGGGGAGCTCATGTTCAGCTGATTATCCACCACAACCCCCAAATATTTTTCAGAGTCCTTCATCCTGTAAGTACAGTCTACTTTCTTTGTTACCAGAGATCCTGTCAAGTTCAGAGATTTAAAATTACCCAGGTCATGCCGTTTACCTTTTTTAAAAATAGTGCTCCAAGAGTAATTGAAAATCACCATTAATGGTACAGGAAGCTCTTCAAACAGCACTTTTAAAACTCTTGAATGCAAGTTATCGGAACCCACTGATTTTAAAATGTCTTATTTTAGTAGCTTCTGTTTAACATCCTGGAATAGAAAAAGCATTATCACCACAATATAATGAGCCTCTATAATCTGTTTTTTCCTAAAATACAATATAGAAAAATATATTGAACACTTCTGCCTTTTCTGAATCATTATTGATAATTCTTCATTTTCATTTAGTATTGGAGAAATATTGTTAGGATTCTTTTTGTTCCTAATATACTTTAAAAACTTCTTATTTTCCTTAATTTTGCTGGCTATAGATTTCTCTTTGTGACCGTTGGGAGTACCTTATCAATTTTCCACAATTCCTGACATTTGATTTATATCTATTACCTTCAGTTTCGCTTCTCTTCCATTTGTTACATTTCCCTCTCAGGCCCCTCTCTAACTAAATCAGGTCAATTTTTTAACCAGCATGACCTTCTTTCTCAGGTGTAGCTTTTGGAGTATCCAGTAGGGAATGGGGAAAGCTCTCACAGAATTGAATATTGCCCATGATTGATTTTCTTTTTCTGGGGGACAGTGGCCCCTGGTAGGAAAAAAGCTTCCCCACCCTTATAGGAAAGGGTTCTTAAATGATCCCTAATTAGCATTCATATTTTTTCTGATTAAATTCTTTGTCCTAGCAGATTTGGCTCATAATTGTTTTCAGGTTAGTGAAACTGGCACTATTAAAGCACCAACATACTGATTTGGACTTAATTTTGTTTGCACATTATAAATGTGATTAAGTCATGCTCACTTGCACTTAATCTACCATTAATTTTTAGTTCCATGAACAATTCCTCTTTATTAACTAGGACAAGGTCTAGTAACAATTCCCCTATGTTGGCAGTAACATTTTTTGAGTTAGAAAATTGTCATCTATTACATTTAGAAATTCCAATGAGGTTTTAGTATGGGCAGCATGAGGCCTCCAGGATGCATCATTCAAAAGTCCCCCATGATCAGGCATCTTTTTTCCTGCCCTTTATCAATAGGTGCATTAGGTGCATTCCTTCCTAAACAGGTTGTAACTTCCTGCTAACCTGGACAGCCATGCAGTTTCTCATTAAGCCTGAGCAGGGGCTCGGGGCTGCAGCAGGAGAGCTGTTTCTCCCCAAGCCCCAAAGCTGCCATGGCTGTTGGGTGCACATATCTCCCTGCCAGCCCCAACATGGAGCTGCTGTGGCAGTGGCCAGCAGGTAGGGGTGCTCGTCCCCACCACAGGCAAGCCATGGGACTCCCCATGCACTGCCTCCACTCTGTGGGAGAGAGCAGCATGTGTGGCACACCACAGAGCCTACATCTCCACCCCCAGGCTACTTGCTGGCCACTTTTGGGGCACAAATTAGTGCCCCTGGACAGCCAGGCATGAGGCAGCCTGCCTTAGCACTGCTTTCCAGACCTGCCCCACCCTAACCCCCCCCCCAACACAGAGCTACCTCTTGCATCCCAAACCCCTCATCCTCACCCCAAAGTTCACACACTTAGCCCAGGGCCTGTGCACTCTCCAGCACAACAACCCCCAGTTCAGAGCCCCTCCGCAAACCTGGAACCTGCTTCCTACAGTCAAAACCCCTCATCACCAACCCCACCAGACAAAGTGCTCACATTCCTGTACCCTAACTCTCTGGCCCAGGCCTGAAGCCCTTTCCACCCTCAAAACCCTTTTGCTCAACTCTCACCACATCAATTTTGTTATGTGCACCAATATGAAGGTGATGTATGACACATCATCTCCGCATTGTTGCATGTAATGAAATTTATTCTGCTAGGGTGGGAAAAAATAGAGTGCTGGTTATATTGGTTATTACCAATTATTTTAGCATTCCAGTTCTGAGAATCATCTCACCATGTTTCAGTAATACTAACAAGGTCCAAATTATGTTATTAAATGATCGATTCCAATTCCTCTTTATACCAATGCCAGGAGCATGGGTAACAGGCAATTCAAGAATTTCTTCTCTTCATGTCCTTTGGTTCCTTAATTTTGTTCTCAACATCTCGATTTTGTGCTAAATGCTATCATCTTCCTTTATTTTATGCTCCCTTTTTGCTATTAGTTCATGCCTCTCCTGACTACTCTAGTCAGCCTGTCTCCAATAATATTGGTTTCCCTTCGACTGAGATGGAAGCTATCCAAACTATACCACCCTTTTTCCCCAGAAAAGGTGGACCAATGTTCCACAAAATCAAAACTCTCTATGGCTTACTTAGCCAGCAACCTTCTGCCTACTTTCTTCCTCCACTTGTGGGATGTGAAGAATCTCAGGGCCAGATTAATTAATGGGCCATACATTCTTTATGGCTGCTTTGAATTGCAGCATAAAGACAGTTTATCTACTTGATTAAACTGAAATGACACACAGTAATCTGACTGTACCAGTAAATCTCATCCCTGATGTCAAAATCCAGTCTTGTCAATGGTTAGGTGACCAACCTGCTTGCACATTTAGCTATACAATTCCTATTTCTATTCCTATTGATACTAGTAAATATGGGGTTTTCTGTAATTGGGGCATCTTTAGCAACATACCAATTTTTAAAAGCTGTCAGAATATCTTAATAAGACTGTAAAAACTGTAGCTTTGAGAAATGGTATAAACATTCAAGAGCTTCTAAAGACATTTTCCTAAAACAATGCCTTCTACTGGATTGAATTTCAGACCTAGCTAGGTATTTGTGATTTTGTTGCCCTTCCAAAACTTGTTCACAACTGATTGAAATTATGGGTCACGCTATTCACACCTTGTGGAGATCTTCTTTTAGCTGAATTCAGCCACTTTTACTTAATATATCTGATCTTTCAGAAAAAAAATCTTATTGTATCACAAACTCTAGATCTTTCACAATGGCCCTCAAAGCAGAAGTATTCTGATCTCCTGTAAGGACTAATAATGCCCTTTATGATTTTTAGACAGAATGTCTAGTTCAAATCTAGAAATATAAGGGTGATTTAGCCTGTGTATCTCAGAGTCAGATTACCATCATATATAAAAGCATGGTTGGGCATAGTAGGTCAAGCAGTGCATATGAACAGGAGGCTTTTTTTTAGTAATATTACATATTATAGAATGATTCATAATTAAACTTATATGACTAAGTTGAGGAATTCTTAGTGGTTATATCCAGCAAGGAATGTCCAAAAAAGGAAAAGAAAACATTGCTTGTGACTTGAGTTGACACATGACATATTGCAGTAACCTTCAAGGGCAAAGAATTCTAACCTTGTATTCAACAGATATAATTAAGGATGCATGACTTAAGTACCAGCTGAATGGTAACAGTTACACATGATGCCACGGAAGTGAGATATAATGTTGTGGTTTTGATTCCCATCTAGGGAATTTTAATATGTGCCTAAAAATACTCTGTGCTGGGTGCATGTAAATAAGAAGTGTTATCACATGCAGAAAGGAAAGACAGAGTGCAAGTCATCATAGGAGAGGAAGAAACCATAGGAGAGGGAAATCTTGTATCAAAACTTCTGAGTAGCTAATAAAACAACACAGTATTTAGTTTAAATTCCTATTACCCACCCCCATTTCATCCCCTGTGATGAAGAGTTATCTATAATTAGAAATGAGTCATATGTAAGTAGAACGGTGTGTAAATATTTGTACCATACATTGTATTGCTACACACAATGCATGGTCACCCATGGAATCTCTTTTCCCCTATTTTGTATCGGGGGAGGGGAGAAGCCATTAATTACTATCTTAATTCGAGGCAGGAGTTAATGAGGATTCAATATTTTGACAACAGAATTTTTAAAAAGCTCCCTTGACTCTTTTTGTTATTCTATTAAGTTCAGCATTGTTCTAACCACATGAAATAATATTTATTGGGATTCTGTTAAGCTACAGAATCAAATATTCAAAAGAGAGGGATAAAAACATTTAAGAAAAATATATTTGCAATAGAGAAAAATAGTAAACAGGTTACTCTGGATAAAGGATACTGGAACAAATATTATTAGATTGCAGAAAATGCTTCAGTGTGAGAGAGATACTGAGCTAAATCCTGTCACTTCATTCATATGACTAGTCTCAAACTACTATATTTGCTTTTTAAAGATACTAGCTATTTTACTGAGGAAAATTAAATTTTCTGTCTAAATGTTTCTACTGTTGACTATTACTGTAATAATTCTATTTATGAAATAGAATAATACATAGTTAGAATATCAGATCAGGTGGATGCGATGATGGCTGGACAGGGTGTTGCAAGATGAATGTCTGGATATAGGAATACAATTTTATGCAAACAGTGAAACACTATGCTTTGAAACTCCCATGCTGTAAAGAACTCTGAATATTTCTCTTGTGAATCTCCCCTAGTCTGTACTAATGTGAATTTAGTATCAACAGAATACACAGAGGAAAGAATTAAACAAAAAGCTATAACAGGTGCACAAAATGAATGTAACAGCCATCTATTCACTCTGCGCCAGAAGTGTAGCATTAGCATTTTAGATTCATGAGTGCGGCTCCAGTAATCTGATCTATGCAATTCCACGCTAACATGTTGTCAATATTGTATAGCCAAAGAAATATTCTGGGCATATAATCTTGTTGAACACAACTCCAGTCCAACACTAGTGGGGTTAGATTTGCCCATAGTAATAAGTTATTTGTCATACAGTTGCAGAAGATGATCTTAGAGATGGATCTGAAAGTAAGGCAGGATATGATGACAAATGTAAAAAAGTATAAAAGCTATAGGTGGATTGAACTTCAATGATTTTAATAATGTACTTCTAGCAAATATTTTCCCTTTTAATATACAATAAGTTTGAGTAATTAGTAAATATTTCAGTAAAGTAACTATTTATTATGTTTGTTTCTTAAAACAGTTTTAAATTCTCCCATTATGTTATCTGTGATACATCAAAAAATGTGTAATTATATATAGTCTCTTAAGAGTGATATTTATATGAAAAAGATACTTTTTAGAGTTTATTTTCTTTTTCCTATTCAACAAGCACATAATCTAAATGTCTTAAAATTATTTACAAATAGGCTAAAACAATATTGTTCTCGGTTGTAAATTTTCTGTGTTATAAATTGGCATAATGCTTATAAGATGTATTATCTGAAGACTTTTTGATGTCTTACATGTAGACCTGCTCCATGAAGAACCATGAGGAAGTATCACTACATTCAGAAAATAACTTTGATAGGGTATCATGGAACTACTGTTCACTGAGGGTATGTCTACACTACAGCGCTAATTCGAACTAACTTAGTTAGTTAGTTAACTCAAACTAAGCTCATTCGAATTAGTGCATCTAGACCTAAAAACTAATTCGAATT
>JANRFK010003679.1:35790503-35801016 GCA_030068395.1 Apalone spinifera | reverse complement strand
CCAGGGAGACTGTTACTGCCTGCAGAACGTGCTGCCAGGCTCGCAGCAACACATTCAGGAGAAGCACCAGAGTGCCCAGGGGCGCCTCTGGCTCCATGCTGCAGAGTGCTGTGGTGTCCTGAGTGAGGGCAACCAGAGTACGCAGAGAAAAAAAATGCTTTGCTGTCCCTCATCGAGGTAGGCAAGCAAGCAGGGAAACCTTAGAACTGGCTGTCTGGGAGGGGTCCCTTTAAGCACAGGTCTCAGATAGCCTCAGACAACAGCCACACAAGGTAACTCCTGACCTGATGCCCTGCCAGAACCAGTTCCGGCCAGCCTTAAATGCGATTCAGCATCCTATCAATGTGGACGTGTTATTTCGAAATAGCAAAACACTATTTTGAAATGCATTTTGTGTGTAGACACGCTGTTTCAAAATAATTCTGTAGTGTAGACATACCCCTAGTTAATAAATCTTTAGATAGTTTATTATAGGATTGGTTACAAATGTTGTCTTTGGTGGGAAAACTGAAGTACAATTGACCTGGAGTAAATGATTAGTCCTTTGGAAGGAAGGAACCTGAATATTGTTATTTTTGGTGGAGGCGACCATCTCTTACAAAAACAAGCTTACCTGAGTGACAGGATGGATTGGGGTAACAAAGGGGTCTGTGACCCTATGTTAAGGCTGTTGTAGTGCTTGGCTACTTCATATTGGATACACTCTTGGTAAAATCTATATACAATACGCACCACAGGTTTGTCTAGGCTACAGGGTTTTTTTGAAAAAAATGGCCTTTTTCGAAAAAATTTCCCCTGCATCTAGACTGCTGCCATGTTCTTTTGAAAATAAACTGAAAGAATGCGGCAGTTTTTTCAACCGCGGAAAACCTCATTTTACGAGGAAGAACGCCTTTTTTTGAAAATGCTCTTTCCTCCCCAACTGGGGCTTTGCTGGCCAGGCTTCATTTTAAATAAAGTAAAATGTCCAACAAAAAATGTTTCAACATTGTCTTTATGGCAGGAATGGGGAACCTTTTTTGGGTGAGGGGCCACTGACCCACAAAAATCAATTGGGGACCACTCAAGTTCCCCAGGGAGGGAGAGGAATTATTTAAGCTTAATACCAATGTGGACATAAGAACAAATGGATATAAGCTGGCTAGTAGGAAGTTTAGACTAGACGAAGGTTTCTAACCATTAGAGGAGTGCGGTTCTGGAACAGCCATCCAAGGGAAGTAGTGGGGGCAAAAGATCTATCTGGCTTCAAGATTAAACTAGATGGGTTTATGAAGGGGATGGTTTGATGAGATAACATGATCTTGGTAACTAATTGACCATTCATTATCAGTGGTAAATAGGTCAATGGAGGGATGATAGGAGTTACTATAGAGAACTTTCTGGATGTCTGGCTGGTGAGTCTTGCCCACATGCTCAGGGTTTAGCTGATCGCCATATTTGGGGTCGGGAAGGAATTTTCCTCCAGGGTAGATTGGCAGAGGCCCTGGAGGTTTTTCGCCTTCCTCTGTAGCATGGGATACAGATCACAGCTGGAGGATTCTCTGCATCTTGGGGTCTTCAAACTATTTGAGGGCTTCAATATCTGAGATATAGGTGAGAGGATATTCTAGGAGTGGGTGGGTGAGATTCTGTGGCGTGCATTGTGCAGGGGGTCAGATTAGATGATCATAATGATCCCTTCTGACCTTAAAGTCTATGAGTCTATGTGAGAAGGAAAAAAAAGCCCTTCCCAAAACCCCCAACCCTCACTGATGTGGCCCCCAACTAAAACTCTTCACTCCTCAGGTGCTCTAGCCTCATGGTGTGGGGAGGGTGGGAGGACTGATGTTCAAGGCCTCAGGCCAGATTAACTCTTTTGAGGTTCCAGGGTTAGTAGATTTTGTAGGCTCCTATGCTCTAGGGTGGGGCCAAAATGAGGGGTTAAGTGTGCAGGACAGGGCTGCCAGTGAGTGGGATAGGGATGGGGGTGCAGGATCCGGGTGGGAAGTGAGGTGCAGGAGCAAGGGAGAGGTTAGGTGTCTGGCTGGGGAAAGGTGCAGAAGCAAAGGAGGGTGCAGGTTGTAGGTGCTATGCCCTACAACCAACCTGCTCCAGGACCCTTCCCTTTGGCTTCACACCCTACCTCCAGCCTGCTCCTGCACCCTACCTCCTACCCAGACCTCGTACCCTCACCCCCTCCTAAACCTCACCTCCCACCCAGATCCTGCACCCCCATGCCTAGCCCACTCACTGGCAGAGACTGCAGAAGGGGCATGCATGGGAGGGGGAGGAAGGAGGCCACATGGCTCCCCATCTCCAGAGGGGGAGGGCTGAGGACAGAGGTGGAGGCAGGCGGAAGGACACAGATGATGTGATGATGTCACTGTCATCCTGCAGGGAATTTTTTTTTATACAGTGAGATGAGCTACATACTAACAGACCTCTATCATCTCCTGACATCCCTAAATGCCTCCCCCTGTCCCCTTCAAATCTCAGAGATCCCTTCAGATACCCCATATCCCTTCAGCACCTTCTCAAGTCTCCAGAGCCCCCTTCCTGCCCCACAGGATTTTGACAAGTTTTTTCTGTTAGTAAAAATTCAAAGACTATTATTTCAATGAACCTAGCTTATTGTACAGATAAACTAGATGAAATAAACCATTGTGGCATTAGCTGTGTTTTAACTGAATTCCTTTTTATTGTATCTTTTAGCAGCCAATACTACTGAAAGTGCAAATCAAGTATGTGGATTTTTGCCTATGTGATAGTACCAGGATTAAGTTTTTAAAAGATGATACCTTGTTAAATTGCGGCTAAAGTAACTGAATCTGAGATTTTCCATCTGCTTGCAAAAGATTTTCAAATGGCTCTTGTAGCAAAGTTGTTTTGGTGTAATTGTACAGTGATTGTGAGCTCTTCAGACCAGGGATTTTGTTTTCATCTGTAGGCGAACAGTACTTATTATGTTGTGTGTCCTGCTATACTACAAATAAATATTTATCTATTTTGTGTAATACGTTTCAACTTAGTTTGGGAAAGTACTGAGGGTCAGACTGATATTCCTGTAATCATGGTGAGTAATGCCTTACACAGTGAGAAGTACTTGTGTAGTAGGATATTAGTTTGAATAAGCTGAAGAAAAAAATCAATTAAGTTTTTTGTAAGATTACCTATTTTTTGTATAGTAAAATAAGGGAAATAGGTACTAAACAATGACATTAATGAGATAAAATACTGAGGAGAAATGATCCTTCATATGAAAGTCTAAACACCACTGTGGAACAAAATCTTTTCTAGCAAAACCTCATTCATATTTATCACCTTCTGTCAGGGCTGTTCCCCACCACTCTGGCACTGAGTGGAGAAGGTGGGGGCCTGCAAAAGACCTCAAATACCTTGCCTATATAGACTCTGCTTACAAAAACAAAACAAAACAAAACAAAAACTACACACTTCCTTGGGGTTACAGATGCACTGACTCTGGAAGATAGGTTGCCAGCATCAAGTGATTAAGAACCCTGAAAAACCAGGAAGGAACATATGAATTCCTTCCCCAGGGGTACCCTAAGCTCTTCTGCCACAAGAGAGCTTGACAAAAGAGACAAAAGAAAAAACAGAAAACAAACTGTGTTTTTGATAGCTGACCTCCCAGTCTAGGCAGGCACACAGAGGCTAGGTCTACACTACAAAGTTTTTGTGCAAAACCGGCCATTTTTGCACAAAAGCTCACAGAATGTCCACACCTCAAGCATGTTTTTATGCAAGTAAAATGAAAAAAACAGAGGGGTTTTTCCAGTGTAGGTATTCCTCATTCTATGAGGAATAACTCCTTTCACAAAAAAGGTGTGTGTGGATAGGCAAGAGGGATTTTTTGCGCAAGAAGAGGGAAGAGGAAAAGCACAAGTGCTCTGGTGGCCATTCTGTCTATAGCAGTGACTGCTTACTTGTGAGAGAGAATCCAGGCAGTCTCGACGCTCTTTTGCGCAAAAGCGCATTGCTTTTTCTATGTGCTTTTGCAGTGTGGATGCTCTCTTGCGCAAGAAGTTTTTGCAGAAGATTTCATCTGCAAAAAGCTTCTTGTGCAAGAAGCCTGTAGTCTAGACATAGCCAAAGAGACCTCCCAGGACAGAAGAATAAAATCATTGACTTGAAAAAGGGGATTTTATTAAGAAAACTAAAAGATATCCTAAATAAAGCATACTTGGTTGCTAGGTGTTACAGAGTGTGACGGGGCCCCAAGACCCCGCACTGGACCCCGGGGGGTAGGCGCCCTATTGGCGCTGCTGGGGAGCCCTTAGCAGCTGTGCGCCGGATGCTCCCGTGCCTCAGTCCAGCTGGGGGAGCGCCGCCATGGCTGTGGTCGGGGGGAGGAGTTGACCCCGCATCATGATGATGGGGGGTCAGAGTGACGCCAGGGACGTCAGAAGACATCCGGCCGGACGTCTGGGGTGGCGGGAGATTTAAAAGCCGCCTGGGGGAAAAGGGCACCGCAGGAGGTGACCTAGGAATGGGGAGGACTTACCCGGTCAGAGGGGACGGTTGGGGGGGGGCACTGTGAGCCCCCACATGAAGACAAGGAGGAGAGAGGAAGTAGCCCAGGGCAGGGCGGCCAACCAAGCCCGTGGGCTGACTCGTTTAGGAGAACAACCCCATCAGCCGGGCTGGGACCGCAGTGTGGTCCGAGTTCTTAGGGCCCTGGGTTGGGGCCCGTGAGTGGGGGTGGGCCCGGGCCCCCCTCTTTCCTCTGTGTCCGCCCCAGGGACACGGTCACACAGAGCAACTAAGAAAAATCAATTAAACACCAAGAACATAGTATCTCTGGGTACAGCTTAAATATAGTGAATGGGGGGGAGGTGCAGAGCACATGGATTTACACAGAGATGCTTAACTAAACAACCAAAAGAAAGAAAAATACCTTGATTGCAATTAAACATACATTCTTCTCTCTACTCACTATTCGTGCTGGTCTGTACTTCAAGGCCCAGTGTACTCCCATGCCAAATATTCCTTGTAAGCATGGTAATTACTGCACATTGCTTCCTCCAGCCCTTAACTTAGAACTCACACAAAGGAAGAAACAACTAGTTATGTATATACAATTCAAATTTCAACAGTCTTTCTCAGTGGCTTTCTGCCAATACTCCTGCTAACTACCTGAGATTACTCCTTCAGTCACTGGGTACTGGCCAGCACTCCTCCTATCCATCACACCTTCTATTAATGCAATCATAGTTTAGAGTAAGCCTATCATAAAACTTAAATGAACTGGAAAAAAGAACATTTTATATCGTAACATTAGATTTATGTGTTGTTACAGTTCAATTCTTTGTTGATTTTGGCAACAACAGCCAATCTTTAGTTCCTAAGCATGGTCTTTCTACCCTTCTGTAACATTGTCTTTAACACATCATTAATTTGCCTTAGTTTCCAATGAAGTGATGTAATTTGGACAGTCTACTGAATAGTATCTGAAAGATCTGAAAGATACTGAATAGTATCTGAAAGATGTACTGAATAGTATCTGAAAAATGTACAAGGTTGGGCTAGATATCCACAGCTGTCAGATCTGTCAAGAGCCAAAGATATGAGCTTACACTATGAGATACATGAGAAACCATCAGTCATCCTACTGTGGATTTAAACTGGTTACTAATGTTTGCATAAGCCTGGCATAGGGCCAAGCCTGTAGATAGACAAAGAATGTGTCAGCTATGAAGTAAGAGCAAAATAAGCATACAAAGTGTTATCTAATGAAAGGATCATTATTCTTTCATCAGCAATGCTTAGGAAATAAATTTCCCTTAGCTATTTTTTAAATGAAATTTTATTCACAGAAAAATTCTTGCTTCACTTAAATTGGAATGTTTTCATAGGAATATGCCAATAGCTTCAACAGAATATTTTTTAAAAGCCCATAAATAAAATGTACTTGTTTAAAAATGGAACTTCTCTAAAAACATACAATAAATAAATAAATGATCCAGTTTATTAATTGAAATTGGCCTGACTGCAATTTGAAAATAATATATGCATGTTGGAAATTAAAATCAATTAGACTAGCAAAGAACTTGAGCCATAATTTTTCCCTTAAATTTCAAGTCTTTTTGGTTTTCCCTTATCAACATTCTTGAGAAATGTCTTTTAAGAGTCTCCATCACATGCAGAGATTTTAGGTAGTGGAGGTTTTGTGGAGTTAGGTTAATTTTGACTTTAAACTTCATAATGTATTTAGGAATATTCCTATTTCTGGCCTCTGCCATGGCTCCCATACACTGGCTCTGCAGCTGTACAGAGGTCACAGTGAAAGCTTCACCAACCCCAAGAAATATCTCTGGTATATAGGGGATTTCCTGGTGGTATCAGGAAATAAAGAAGGGAATCAGGTTTTTCAGTCTTACTTGAAAAATCTATTCAAATTGCATTGGATGGGAACATGGCCTGAGGCGAGTCTGAAGAACCTTAAATAGGAAACAAAAAAACAGGACTATGTAGCACTTTAAAGACTAACAAGATGGTTTATTAGGTGATGAGCTTTCGTGGGCCAGATCCACTTCCTCAGATCAAATAGTGGAAGAAAATTGGCACAACCATATATACCAAAAGATACAATCAAGAAAATGAACACATATGAAAAGGACAAATCAAATTTCAGAACAGAAGGGTGATGAGGGTGGGGGATGTAAAAGTCTGTGAGCTAATGATATTAGAGGTGATAATTGGGGAAGCTATCTTTGTAATGGGTAAGGTAATTAATGTCTTTGTTTAGACCGAGGCATAAAGTGTCAAATTTAAGCATGAATGATAGTCATCCCCTAATAAACCATCTTGTTAGTCTTTAAAGTGCTACATAGTCCTGTTTTTTGTTTCAGCTACACCAGACTAACATGGCTACATTTCTATCACTTAAATAGGAAGTGACCCAAAAAGAAGGGAGGAGGAAGGCTGTTATCCCAGAGTGTGTGGATCTTACTCAATGGTTCCATTAATGACTAAAAATGGGCTAAATATTTTAATTAAATTAACAGATACCTGCCAATTTTAGAGTTGATACAAAAGCAAGGCATAATAAAGCAAAGACTGGAGATGCTAATAGTGTTTTTCCATCTCACTCTTGGCACTGTTTCACTATGCAAGTCAGAGATGGTTGCTGTCTGCAGCAAATTAAGGGAAAACTTGTATTGCTGCATCTGAAAATGCTAAAGTTTTTTTACACCAGCTGTTAGCTTGGAAAAGTAACAGACTGCATGTAAATCTTTTATAACTTGCCTTTTAATATTTTTTTCACTCTACAGAGCCAAATGAACCAATAAGACTAAATTTGTTATAAGGAAAGAATGAATCAGCTTTCTGTTTGACTTTGGAAATGCAGAAGGAACTTTGCAGTCACTGATTGTAATTACAAATTATACTTCAAATGTTTCTCTCTGCAAAAGCAAAAGTCAATAGGTATTTTGTGTTCAATCCATTTCTCAGGTTGGGAGCCAACACTAGCACTATTACTATTATCTGAGTCTTCATGTGATGGACATAAACTAGGACAGACCCCCATCAGCCTAGGACAGCATGCTGAAATTTTGGGTATGTCTACACTACAGCGTTATTTTGAAATAGGTTATTTCGAAATAGCGCATCTACACACAAAATGCATTTCAAAATAGTGTTTTGCTATTTCGAACTAGCATGTCCACACTGAGTGGACGTTGAATCGCATTTAAGGCAGGCTGGAACCAGGTCCAGCAGGGTAGCAGGTCAGGATTTACTTTGTGTGGCTGCTGCCTGAGGCTAACTGAGGCCTGTGCTTAAAGGGACCTCCCCCCCCAGACAGCCGGTTCTCAGGTTTCCCTGTTTGCTTGCCTATCTCGATGAGGGACAGCAAAGCATTTTGTCTCTGTGTGCTCTGGTTGCCCTTACTCGGGACACCACAGCACTCTGCAACCTGGAGCCGGAGCTGCCCCTGGGGACTCTGATGCGTCTCTTGGACACGTTGCTGTGAACCTGGCTGCACTTTCTGCAGACTGCCATCCAGGAGGTCCATCGGTGGGCTATCAGTATCCAGGAGGCCCTGCAGGAAAGCTTCCACCCTGAGGAGCACTAACAGTCTCCCTGGTGTGCCCCACTGGTGGCTTGTGCTTCATTCCCCCCTCACGTCCTTCCACTTACCCTCTCCCTCCGCAACTCCCCTTCTTGATGTAAAATAAAATACACATTTTTTTATAAACACAAACTGTCTTTATTTAACAAAACTGGGGGTGGAGGTAGAGAATGAAACTCTGGTGAGACTGGGGAAAGGAGGCGGGAGAGGGGAGGAGAGAGGAGGGGGGAACCTGGGAGGAGGGAGCTGGAAGGGGGAAGCATGGGGAAGAAGTGGGAGGGGAAGCTCAGGGCTCAGGGTGGGGGGTCTCGCCAGACCAATTTGATTTTCATGCGAACCTGCTCCTGGGTTCGCATGTGGCCTTTGGTGGCCAGGCTGGCAGCTATCTTGCCATAGACAGCTGTGTTCCTCCATCTAGTGCGGAGATCATGGACGTATAAGGTCCATGATCTCCGCCCTGGACCAGGAAGGCGCCTGCCTTCTCTGGGCCCTGGGAGCTGGCAGACTGCTCCTGGGGAGCGGTGGAGGGCTGGCTGCCGGTGGCTTGCTGGCTCATGTTTTGGGGCCACCGGGTCAGGGGCAGTGACTGCTGGCTCTGGGCTGGCAGGCTTAGAGCTGGCACAGGACTGTGGCCAGAGTCTACCCCTTTAAGGGGTCCAGAGAGGCAGGGAGGGAGAGGAGTGTTCTTGGTTGAGGCTGGAGTGGCCACCAGGGCACTCCGGGAAGGCTGGAGGCCTCCTATTTCAAAATAAGTGTCTACACAGCACTTGTTTCAAAAAGCTATTTCGAATTTGGCGTTATTCCTCATAGAAAGAGGTTTACCAAATTCAAAATAAGTGCTCCGCTATTTCAAAATAGCGGTTTGCGCTGTGTAGACGCTAGGAAAGTTATTTCGAAATAAGGGCTGTTATTTTGAAATAACTTTGCTGTGTAGACATATCCTTTGCCAGTAGGTCTAGTAATGGTGACATTAAAATAGACTCTCTAACTATTAGGTATTTCCTTTTTATATTGCACAGGATGCCTAGCTTGAATTCTGCTAAGGATTATAATATCCAAGGGGAGCAGGCCAGAGGGATATCAATTGGTTCAGATGCTGCACAAAAGCATGTACTAAAAATTGGTAGTAAAGATTTAAAATGAAGAAGTATTTGCCCAACAGGTCTACTTCTACAGCGGTATCAGAGATCTTGTGACAAATAGTCTCTCTTTTTGTGCATTGAATGGTTTACCCTACCACTGATTTTCATACTAAAATAGGCATTATCCTTATTCACTTCAGCAGGGTGTATTTAAATACATCTATTTTTTTTAAATAGTGTAATTACTGCCTATGTACAATTAAAACTGCACATGGCAACTTTTTATTAATTCAAAAGTCCCTTATTTATTAGGCTCACATGTCATTAAGTTCTTAGAGGGGCTCAGCCCTTTACAGTATTAGTCCATAAAACAATTTCATAAAAAGAAGCATGGGCTAATGAGTTAAGCTCTCAACTAGGAGATTCAGGGCATGTCTACATTAGGAAATTATTTATTTCAAAATTATAATGCTCAAAATAACTATTTCCAATTAAGCTTATTCCTCAAGGAAAGTAGGCATACGGATTTCAAAATAATCAGCTGGTTATTTTGATACAACAGGCTTCGTAGCATGGACACACCACTTATTATTTTGAAATAGGGGCGGGGGGGAGGGTATTTCAAAATAATTCCCTAATATAGAGCAGGGCTCATAGCACAGAAATTCTATTAGGACTCCTACTTGTATTGCTTTTCTGACCTTGAGTCACTTACGTTTTCTGCCTCATTTTTCTTCTCAATAAAATGGTTATAATGAATTTGTATTGACTACTGGCCTCAGAAGTGGATTAATTATCAACACTGAGTAAATATTTGTCAACTATTTTGAAAATGTGCTAAATATTTATTGAATCTTACAGTACAAATCCATTAGTTATTTTCAAAATTTTAAATATTTAAGACATTTTAGTACACTTTCTCCAAAAAAACAATTCTAGATTTCACATTCGTACGATCTGCTTATGAAATGGGTTTTTTAAAAACAAAAACAAAAAAACACCTCTAATGAAGCCATTTGCTGGGGTGTTGAGACTGCATGTCAAGTTTCATCCCAATGAGATGTGAAATGTTCAGTGCATAAAAATTGGAAAATAGCTTGTAATGGTAGCAGAGACAGAACTTCAACTGTATCTTGTGACACTATGAACCATACTATGATACATCGTATTTTAAATGCTGCATTTTTTCTTTACATTTACTTTCAGTACTCTTACACAAGAACTGAAATGATGATTGCTCAGTGTTATCTGCTATTTTAGACTACACATTTTATATTATTTTCCTTAGAATGAAGTATGCTAGAGTAAGATTATTTCCCCTCCAAGACCCATATATATATATATATATATATATATATAT
>JANRFK010003679.1:35746252-35759399 GCA_030068395.1 Apalone spinifera | reverse complement strand
ACACTTCTGGGGGATGTGAGACTCCCCCAGGCAACGGATGCACTCTGAGTGGCCATCGGAGGCTGGCATCGCCTCCCAGCAGGAGCCGCATTTTTTAAAACCGGTCGCTGACATTTTGCCGGCAGCCTGGTGGTGGGTTTTTTTTTTCCAGGTGAACGCAACTATATACAGTGGAGTTGACAGAAGAACAGCTGAGAGGCGGGAGGTAAGAGCGGTATGCGGTTTCTGTTCTTACTCCCGATAATTCTGTCTTTTTTTTTTTTTTTTTTTTTTTTTAAGTTTGGTTAGAGCAAAAACAAGGGAAAAGGGGATTTTATGTACAAGGGGAAACTAGAAGGAGTCTAGTTTCGTGAGTGAGGTAAGGAGCGTGGTTCCAAGCGTCTGCAGCCTGAGGCGGTGAAGAGGAACTGACGGGGGGCCGGACCGCACGAGACAGAAAAGAGTGCGAAAGCCGTGGTCCGGCCGAACACTGCTCATGACAAGCTTCCGTCTGCGGCGCTGGGGCAAGCCCAGCGACCCCATAGTGGAGCACCCACGGGGACATCCCCGAAGAAATAATTAGCTGTCAGTGCTCTCCTAGGCTATATTAGGTGCCATGATCAATAATGCTCTTTGTTGTTGGTGTTTTCCTGTATAGAATTTCCTCTAAGTAGCTCATACTAACAACAAACTCTTCATGTTTCCACCCACATGACACACTAATACTACAGAAAGTGCAAACACCTGCCCCTTAAACCCTGTAATGGAGGGTCAAATGAAATTCACATCTAAAACTAGCCAACGATGATCTCAACGAAACCAATAATCACTTAATTAATATGATCCCTTTTGTTGGTGAATACACATTTGGAAAGACACAAAGGGTAAACTTGGCACAGCTGACTTCTAATCTAGTACTTGTGGGCTGCTAGAGAGAAAACCCAATAACAATTACTTCAACAAGTACATTAGCCCTTCATTCCATATTGCAATTAGTTCTGCTTCTTTAATTGAACAAATTTCCTGCAAAGATAGAGCATAACCCTTTTGCAACTTACATAACTGTCTGTAGAATGCTGTACGTGTAATAGACCCAAATCATTGGAGTCCAGAGCACTTGTTCCAGCAACTCTGGGAAAACTCACAGCAATGTGAGAACCTTGCCACATAGTTCTACTTAATCACAGGTGGCAGTGTCTCAGGCTTATCTACCTTATCATTTCTATACTCTTGTACGATAATATCTAATGAATAGATTTTCAAAAGTGCCCAGGATTCAGTAGCTCCTTTTGAAAGCAATGGGTGCTGATCAAATTTAGGTCTGGAGCATTGTCTGGAACATTATTATCATGTCCAGAGAGAAGATATAGTGTCAATGAGAGGTGCTTCAGAAACTTAAGACAATTGAGAAAGGTAACAAACCAGAGTATGTCACTAAAACAAGCAGGCTGCGTCTAGACTGGCATGATTTTGCGCAAATACTTTTAACAGTTTTAAAAGTTTTTCTGTTAAAAGTATTTGCGCAAGAGAGCATCTATACTGGCATGTGCCTTTGTGCAAAAGATTTGCTTTTGCGCAAAAGCATCTGTGCCAGAGAAGACGCTTTCTTGCGCAAGAAAGCTCCGATGGCTATTTTAGTCTACACTGGCCCTCTTGTGCAAGAATACTTGCGCAAGAGGGCTTATCCCTGAGCGGGAGCATCGGAGTATTTGCGCAAGAACCACTGATTTTGTACATTACAAAGTCAGTGTTCTTGCGCAAATACTCACAGCCAGTGTAGACAGTGGCAAGATTTTGCGCACAAGTGGCCGCATTTGTGCAAAATCATGCCAGTCTAGACGCAGCCGCAGTTGCCTCCTCTCATTGGGGTTGTCACTTGCCCACCTTGGTAAGACCTTTATCTGGCTGTACAAAATCTTGACTCTATCAAGTTTCATTGAGCCCAAGGAATGGTTACTATACGTTGAGCTCTTGCAGAAATGAGAAATTAATTTATTTATGTAAGATTCAATCTTTATCTTCCAATGGAAAAGAAATGACATAGGGATCTGAATGGACAATGAAGAAAATCTTTTAAAAACGTTAACAGATTCTTTAGTCTTGATTTCTTCAGTTTCTACTTTGATGGCCAGTTCAATGAGTAAATCATTTCAACCCTTTTGTAGATTTCATATGTAATGAGTCTCTCATTTGGAATATCTTTGTTACTGTTCCATGTCTCTGAAGCTCTTTAGCTGCTATGGGAGGAGTCTTGTTTTTTTACCATTGTAGCACTGACACTTCTGACACTGAATAGCTTTTAAAATTTAATTTGTGGGTTTTTTAAAGTGTGTGGCTGCCATTTAATTTATGGCAGAATTTGGAGGAGCACCTGTAGACATTTTTCCTCCTGTAACTTGGTGATGGAGCTCTGTTCTTCCTCCCATTCAGTGGAGCAGACCATGACCTTCATCCCAAGCTCTGTGCTGTGCTGCTGTCTACTGCTCTGCTTGGATTTACTTCTGTTTCTGGGCATCTGACCCCAGGAAGACCCTACATTAATCCACCCGTCAATATTGTACTCATTGATTTGGGTTGTTCTTTTGTACAGGCACCCTGCCATCTCTCTCAGCATTTTCAATATCCAAATGCTGTGCAAGACAGGTCTAGGTAGGAACTTATTTCCTCCCCATAGTTACGGCATCTTGATGCACCCCCTCACAATTACCACCCCATCTGCATCAGTTTTTCTTCTTCTAATTATCAATGATGAATAAAAATGTTTGATGCTCAGTTAAGTCTGCAAAGTTCAGCTCCTTAATTTAAAATGTATGGACCTTTTTGTGGTCTGTTTGTATTTGTGGTAATTGTATCTGTGGTATTTCCCATTACAAACACGTTCAATGAACCCTCAACTAAAATGCAAAAGAGCAACCATCCTCCTCCACATATGGGGCTGGCACCAGAGGCCCTGGCATGCGGGATGGCAGCTGAGAACCCAGCTTGCAGGCCAGCAGCCAAAAACGCAGTATGCAGGGTGGCAGTGGAGACCCCAGGTGTTAGGATGGGAGCCCAGGAGTGCTACTGCACCCCTGCACAGCTAGTTCCTGCATTTATGTACCTGGCTCTCTTTCAGATGAAAAGTAGTCCTCCTGTTGAAGCTGCATCACATTACTTGTCTGCAGCCAGGCACTTCCTAATGTAGGCTCCCTTTACTATAGGAGCCTCTGACTTACTGGGAGGATCCTTGGCACTGCAATCTAGCTCTAGAGACAACTCCCATGATGCATTGGGAAAAATGAGAGAAACTGTTGCTCTCCTCCAGGCAGTGCAGAGAGAGTTGGGGGGCTCCAATTTGGAGAGAGGAGCCAGATTGCTGGCGTGGAGCCTTTTCAAGTCCAAGAGCTGCTGGTGGAAGCTAGAGCCTGCTGGGGCTTGGAGCTAGCAGGCTACTGCAGGGACTGTTGGTGATTGTCCTTGAAGGAAAGAGACCCTGGCTGTGCCTGTGACAGATAAGGGCATGAATGGAAAGTACTGTGAGTAACTGTAGCTGGTTGGGAAAGTGCTGCCTGCACAGAGGACAAACTGAGTCTGGGTCCAAAGACAGGCAGAGTGATCTGCCCAGTGAACCAAAGCTGCTGGCTTTTGGTGAGGCCTGTTCTAGTAGCAGAGGGATACAGAACCTGCACGGTGCTGTCTCTGCTCCAAATCTTCAAGCGCACCCATGCAGCCCTTTTCACACTCTGAAACCTTTATTTTCGGCTCCACTCTGGAGCCTAGGAAACCCCCTAAAAATGTAATAGCCCCAGATGAGTTAATCCAGCCCTGGCTCTTAGTGAGGTGAATGGGTTTCTTTTCTCTCTCTTGGTTTTTGCTTGTATGTGGCCTCTGACTGATTTTTCTGTGGGGCAATGGCCCATGACAGAGAAATGGTTCCTGACCCCAGCCTAGCGGTTTAGGGCACACAGCTATGAGACAGGCTCAAATGCCCACTTTGCCTGATTCAGAACAGGGACATAAACCCAGGTCTCCCCCTTCCACATATGTTCCCAACCCCCTGGGCTGTTGGGTATTCTGGAGTGGTAAACTCTCCTGTTGAAGCTATTTCATTTTGTATGGCCTACTTGACTACTGGAACAAGGACTGTAGTCTAAGTCTCCTCCCTCTCAGGACAGTGCCCTAACCACTGGGCCATAGATTAATTCTTACGCATTGGTCTAGTAACTACTTAAGTACTTTGTGCACAACGGAACAGTTTCAGTAGGAGAGATTCAGTAAGCACCACCCCTGTGGTCAGGACTCTTACCTGGGAAGTGGGGATACTGGGTTCAAGTCCCTGTTCTGAATCAGACAAAGTAGAATCTAGCACTCCCTTATCAGTGAGTGCTCTAACTCAGGGGCTATTGGGTATTAGACACACCCCCAACAACTCCATTTTTCATGAAAGGAAATGATCAGGCTTAGGTGCTGAGCTCCAGGAGAGAGTTCATAGCTAAGAATCTTGAGATGGATAGTTGCCTTCCTCTAACCCAGAGTCAGGTGTCCAATTTCCTAATGACTAATAGGGTGTCTCTGCAGTCAGCATGCTGGTTTCTGGGAATCCTATTCTTAGTCACCTAACTCTCCCCATGCATAGCACAGGGAGACTGACACCTTACTCAGGGTTGTGATTTCCACTTAGTGGCAGGATAGGCTCTGGGTATCTCTATGCTTGCTGGTGGATTGGCACTGCTGCAATCGATGAAACAAGTGTCAATTTACTAGGTCTGGTGAAGACACACTAGCTCAATGGGAGCGCACTCTATCGATTTGCGTCCTCCACCTCCCCAAGAAGTGTAAGGAAAGTGAATGGGAGGCACTGTTCCATCAGTGCAAATACAACACAGTGGTAAGTAGATCTAAGTATGTCAACTTCAGCTACACTATTTATGTAACTGAAGTTGTGTAAGTTAGATCTCTCTCCCCCCATAGTTTAGACCAGCCTTAGTGTCACCTTTGTGAAACAAGCCTTTGGCTCTTAGTGGCTTTTTTCAAATAAGCACCTTTAATTTGTTTTGCATTCCTACCTTAATTACCTCTGTTATTGGAAGAGTTCAGTAAAGGCCACTTTCTGAATTTTATTTGCTCCACCATAAAAGGGAGTTATTATAGAAGAGGGACCATCTTCTGGAGGGTAAAAGGAGTGGAGTTCTGCAGGGATCTGTTCTGGGACCAGTTCAATATTTTCACCAATGATTTAGATAATGGCATAGAGAGTACACTTGTAAAGTTTGTGGATAACACCAAGCTGTGAGGGGTTACAGTGCTTTGGAGGATAGGGTCATAATTCAAAATGATCTGGACAAACTAGAGAGATAGTCTGAGATAAACAGGATGAAATTCAATAAAGACAAATGCAAAATATTCTACTTAGGAAGAATCAATCAACTGCACACCTACAGAATGGGAAGCAACTTTCTAGGAAGGAGTACTGCAGAAAGGGATCTAGGGATCATAGTGGATTACAGGCTAAATATGAGTCAACAGTGTGACACTTAAAAAAAAGCAAACATCAAACTGGGATGTGTTAGCAGGAGTGTTGTAAGCAAGACACGAGAAATCATTCTTCCGCTCTGCTCTTCACTGATTAGGCCTCAACTGGAGTACTGTGTCCAGTTCTGGGTGCCATATTTCAGGAACGATGAAGACAAAATTGGAAAAAGTCCAGAGAAGAGCAACAAAAGTGATTAAAGATCTAGAAAAAATGACCTATGAGAGAAGACTGAAAGAATTAGGCTTGTTTATTCTGGAAAAGAGAAGACTGAGATGAAACATGATAACAGTTTTCAAGTACCTAAAAGGTTGTCCTAAGGAGGAAGAAAAATTATTTTCTTTATCCCTCATGGTGATTGGACATCTCAAGACTCTATTGCCAGGTAGTACTAACAGGTAAGGAGTGATCAGATACGGCTTGGCTTAAAACTGATGAGGCAGCCCTTAAATAGCCAGTATGGGCCAGAATACAGGTCACATGCTCAACCAACCAAAAGTAAGAGCAAGAAAGTATCCTCAGGGGAAGAAGGGGAAGGGAAGCCAAGATGGAGTGCTGGTTGTTGTTTTGGACATTCCAAGATGGCACATCTGTATTGTTAAGCACCAGAGTTTCCCCACCCTCCATCAAATGAGCTTAAATTTCAACAAGGGAGGTTTAGGTTGGACATTAGAAGTACATCTCTTAGTTTTCACGTCTTTCTTAAACAATTCCTCACATCTAGTCCAGTTCTACTGCCCTGCATTCACAACAGAAAACTCTGGTCCTTGTTGCAGGCCAGAAGGTTAACCTGGGAAAGGTCGAAATATCCTGTTATAGGAGAGAGGAATAAGCCACAAAGTTGAGATCTATAACTGAACTCAGAACTAGAGTTTTGCTTCAGGAGTCTCTCTAACACTGGAGTTTCTAGCTCTCCTCGCCTCATCTCCTGCCATCAAGTACTAGCTCACATGTTCTTAAATCTTTTACAGTTGATTCCCATGTAAAGAAAAACCTGCAAACCCTGCCCTTACTTCCATCCAGTATTGCATTAAGATCGATACTGGGTACTAAATAATAATTATATGGGAGTGGACCTAGGCATACTGGACATTTAATTTCTACCTGGGCCCAAGGTTTGGCTTTAGCTGGTCTCCTACACTAACTGAAGAAAAGATGAACTAACTACATAGGCCCCAAAAAAGGATACTGTAGTCACTGTTGCCATATCAATGACTTTTTCAAAGGTGAGTGGCCCGAGGAACTTAAAAAGAACACAGTTTTTCTTTCAATTGTGTAGGCTGTGATTAATGCTTGTGCTTTACCATTTTAGCAACTGATTCTATTAAGGTTTAGAGCCAGAAGGGGAATATGGAGTAAAATGCTAATTAAAGGTTAACTTGCGCCTAAAAAACTGTTTGCTATGGAATTTGCTGCAAAACTTCTGTGGGGCTTGGACAGAATCTACAAACAGATGTAAAGAAAAATAGTCTTTGGTAGGATACGTACAATCTGAGCTCTTTACCCCTTATCGATAAAGATTGTTTAGCATTTTCCAAGAACAAGGGTGTTAGGTTTTGTCAAATTCCAAAATGAGTGACTATTGCACATTATAGCTTCCTTAAAAATTTCCCTTAGGTATCAGTTGGTTCAGTATTCTTTTTCTGCCTTAAGCTATCATATTCTATTTCTACCAATGGCTGCAATTCAGTAATGTAATAACTGGAGTAGTTTGGGTAAAATTTATAAATCACTTTGGATTCCTTTAAGATTAAATTTATTTTTCTAGCGGATATGATTTTCTTGCATACATACATTCTGTAAAACACACACCGCTCTTTAACATCAAGATTATTAGCAGTTTCCAAGATACTCTTATTTCAGCACGAAGGCCTCAATCCTTAGCAAATACTTTACTCACAGGGGACTCATTTACTCACATGCCTGGTTTTAGGATCAGGACATTCATTTCACACTACTACAAAATAAACTTTGCTTCCTTCTATTTTTTTATGCTTTTGGTAGAAGGAAAGAATATTAAATTGTAATTGGTTTTGGTTGCAAGGTTTCTGTAAGTAGGATAATATAGGATGCATAAAGAGCTACAGGTTGAACCTCCCTGGTCCGGCACCCTGTGGACTGGTGTGGTCTGAAACATGAGAATTTGCTGCACCAGAGGAGGCCAGGTGTCCAGGCTCTCCCGGAGTTCCCCTCCTGGCTGCTGCCCAAAGAGAACACAGAGGCCTGACTTTCTCTAGCTCAGCTGCCTTGCTCTGCTGCCCCCAGCCCATAGGGTTGCCAGGTGTCCAGTTTTGAACCAGACAGTCCAGTATTTGAGCTTTCTGTTCGGGAAACAAATTGAGAAAATATAAATGAGAAAATATAAATATCCAGTATTTTCTAAATAAGATGTAATGTAGAGTGTGATGAAATGTCAATTGTGTCCGGTATTTTTGTTGAAACCATCTGGCAACTCTACCCACTCACAGGGCGGCAGCTACTCCCAGGGCTTTCTACTCCCAGGTCATTGCCCCTGAAGGTTGTCGCTAACCAGACTGACTCAGCTCCCAACAACTCTCAGCCTCTGTGGCTGGGGCTATCTGGTCTAGCACATCTGTGGTCTGGGTTGATGGACCAGAGAGTCCCGGATGAGAGAGATTCAACCTGCATACACAGTTCTGTTCAGCAGTAGATAGGGCTACTTTTTAAGCATGGATTGTAATTTGTATTTATATTACAATAGCCTGTTAGATTCCTGATCAGGGCCCCGTTGTGGTAAATGTACAAATGCAGAACACAAGATAAACTTTTGGGGGAAGGGCCGAAAAACAATCACATCACACAAACTACAACAACATGGTAACCTCTGAAAGAGTGCTTTATTTCATGTGTTTCAATGCCTTGCAGCGTGGGTTTCTCATCTGTAGATCTGAGAAAGCTTGACATTTTGTATATATTCTTGTGAGAGTCAGTTGGCAACTTGAAAACTGAAACAATAGCTCGACTTGTTTTCCTTCATAGCATAACTTGCTTATTTTTGTAATAATACATGGCAGCTATATGAAAACCACCGAGTGGAATTTATATTATGTCTATGTACGAAAGAAGAAATTTTTTTTGGGTTAGATACAGAATGTTACTTTATTTACCAATTATTTCTCTAAACATGTAAGCACACACCTGCTGCCTTAGAATATTAACCATATGGCTATTCAAAACAGAAGCCATTAAATCAGGAGAAACAGGATGTTTTGAGTGTTCTTCCTCACACAGCTTAAGCAGCACCATGCCTCCATTTGCCAGGTACCACATAATAATGACAAAAGAGAGATTCTGGCCATTGGAAGACTGCACAAGCCAAGAGATGATTTGCTAAAGTAACATTCAGACAACTCTAGTTCCTGGTAAGGAGGCAGCTTCTTGTCCCCCTCTTGTGCCATAGATGTTCACTACTAGGACTGAACTGCAGAGGCAGAAGTGAGCACTATACGAGGGTGTTAACACTGCTACCCCCCTGCTATGAATTCAATTCAGAGGTAGAGAGGAGCCAGCTAATTGCAGCTGTACAGGGGCTAGTCAGAGGTGCACTGTTCTGAGGAGGAATCTGTTGGAAGTAGGCTGCAAAAATAGCTCCTTTTGAACAAGCTCACATGCTGCAGTGGCCATTCCATACAACAGCCCCCTCCTAGACCTTCGCAGCCACCCCAGCACTGAGCCTTGTGAAGCAGGCTTGGAACCTGCCTGAGCAGAGCCCAGCCTGGGTTCACAGAGGCCATTGAGTGTCGGGGATGGACCCGGCGAGAGGACAGCTCAACTCGTGGGGCTCCAGTTAATGGATAGCGACGACCCCTTGGGGGGTGCTGATGCCCTTTGAGCTAGGGGCAGCAGGCTCCTTCCCAGTGTAGAGCATGGTGGGGTGTCTGTGCCTTGGCCCCCACACCCAGCCACCATTCTGCTCACATTCTGCCACTCCACACTCTGCATCCCCCCGCCTGTCTCCTCCCTGCACCTTTCCAGGGGAGCACAGTGTTGGCAGAGCAGCAGGGGCACGGGCCAGTGCAGGCGAGTCTCCACCAGCAGCATGTAACCCAGGCTGGAATGGGGAAGCTGTGTCAGCCTGCTGCGCTCCACCACCTTCGGCAGTGCTGAGCCCACCTGGAACTGGCGGGGCCTGGCTCCAAGGTAGACAGCAGCGCAGCCAGGACAGACCTGAAGGCACATAGCTGGACACTGAGGCCAGGGTGGGCAGTGGCGCTCTAGTGCTCTTTGCAGCATTCAACAAGGGCAAGCCCAAGGGGTCTGTCACACACACTGCCCTGTGTTCCTGTAAAGGTAGGGAGCAACACAACGGGGAGCCCAGTTGGAAATGTGATTTTTGTCTAGGTTCACTTCTTGCCCTACTGGGGAAAATTCCACCCATTCCTGCCCCTGCACCTGCCCCAGACTGAGGTGACTGGCCCACTTTTCCACATTTCAGGTGCTGCTTTTTGATGTAACTTACTGACCCAGAACATAAATACACTTTCCATAATGCTCCTTCAGCTTATTCTCCATACACAATACAAAGAGGTTGAATCCTGCTCTAACTACAAAATTCAGTTCAATCGTATTGACCCGTAGTCAGCACCTTCCCCATGATGTCAGGTAACGACTGGGAAGGACTAGGCCTTTGGGCAGCCAAAATGAGAAGACGTAGGATTAGCAGCAGCTCCATGATTAGCTCTTGTGTTACTGAAGTGGAAATCTGTGAGTCACTTCTGCAACTAGAGCTGCAGTTACGATGTATGAACTGGAAATTTGGGGAAGAATCTGGTAAATGTTTTGCATTTTTGCTATCACACAACAATCCTTGGAACATCAGAAGTTCAGCATAACACTATCTGCAGGGGTTGAATTATGCTTTGAATGTTCCTACCATGGTTTTTTTCTTATTGCATTATGCTGTGATAGCACTATGGCTTATAGCAATTTCTTGTATAAAAATTTTCCTTCAAAAGGGAAAGTGATTTAATAATCTAGTTTTCATTAAAGAAACAGAAATCTGCTGCCATCTGTAATGTGAGTGCCTCACTACAAGGGCAGAGTTCCAACAACTTCATTTGGAAAAAAGGCTGCTGCATTCATAATTCATAAAAGCATTGGCATCAACCCCATTAAATTAACAAAGGAAGAAAAACATTCTTATTCTCAAAACACTCTTTTCTGAACTATTTATATGCTTGGGCATATCATTTTCCTAAGCTCAGAGGAAACCACAGGCTAACCCCAATGAATAAGAAACCTATTCTCAAAAGAAAAATGTCTTCCCTGCTTAATGCAACTATTTACAAATATCATACATTTCTCAGATTTATGATTTTCATTCACTGATTTTTGGGAAACTTATATTTTTAAAAGGCAAAATGCAAGCATCCACACTTCTCTTCCATTCTTCTACTCATTTTCTTAAGTAGCTGCTGAAGCTTTTGTTACTGGTGACGGTATTTTCATTAGCAACTGTTAACAACTGTGGTATTAAAAGATATTTAAATTCCTTGCTCACACAGTTACATCAAACAGACTGCTTCAGACTAGGGCTGTCAAGCGACTAAAAAAATTAATTGCAATTAATTGCATGCGCTGCCCCTTTGAAATGCTGTGGCAGCGTTTCAAAGGGGCAGCGCTGCATAAGCCCGGGATCAGCTGGAGTCCTCAGCTGATCCCAGGGAAGTACAGTTGCCCCTTTGAAACACAGTGGTGACGTTTCAAAGGGGCAGCACCTCAGGAGCCCGGGATCGCTGGAGTCCAGCTGACCCCAGCTCTGTGCAGCGCTGCACGTTGGAAGCACCATGGAGGCATTTCCAAGGGGCAGCGCAAGGCGGAGCCCAGGGTCAGCTGGAGTTTCCAGCTGACCCCCGGGCTCCATGCAGCACTGCCCCTTTGAAGTGCTGCGATGGCACTTCAAAGGGGCAGCACATTAGGAGCCTGGGATCAGCTGGGGATTCCAGAGCAGCACTTCAAAGGGGCAACACAGCATTAACACCTGCAATTAACGTGTTAATCCTGTCCTGCCTTAATCGCAGGCATTAATGCAAGTCAGTTGACAGCCCTACTTCAGGCTGATCTGGATCCAGCTCTTCCTGCCAGTGGCTGAGTTCTTATTCTGCACCCGTGATATCTAAGCACCTTTAGAAAAAGGTATTGAAGGGACTCAACAAATTCAGTGTAGCTCCTCCACTTGCTGGCTCATGATACTGATTTGTTAAAATTGCTTTATTGCCCAGGAAGAATTCCCAGGAAGGGAATATTTTCAAGCAGCAGAGCTAATGGTCCCTTCTAAGAAAGACAATACATGATTCATTTTAAGAAAGTAATGAGCTACTTGTGGAATCAAGTGCTACTCGACACGAGTAAGGGTGATGCAATTTGGCCCTGTATTATGCACTCACGTATTATACGTGTTTTAAAAATGCCTGAGATAAACAGCTGCATTGTACTAAATTGGCTGAGAAATACAGCCCATTCAGTAAGGGAAGAAGTTACTCACCTTGTGCAGTAACGATGGTTCTTTGAGATGTGTGTCCTGTGGATGCTCCACTGCAGGTGTTGGGCTTGTCCCGGCGCCGCAGATCGGAGATCTTTCTCAGCCGTAGTCCGCTGGACCGTGCATGCACGATGCGCGTCTTGTGCCATTCGCACTGTTTCTGAGAGCACGGTCTGGCTCTTGCCAGTTCCTCCTGATCCTCTAGGGTCTGAAAGACATAATAAACAAGGTACTCCGAAGAGGGGAGGAGGGCAGGTCGTGGAGCACCTACAGTACACGCATCTCGAAGAACCATTGTTACTGCACAAGTTGAGTAACTTCTTCTTCTTCTTCAAGCAGTGTCCTGTGGGTGCTCCACTGTAGGTGAATTCACTGCAGTAGCCTAATTAAAGGAGGCAGGATTTGGAGCTATCACCTTTCTGCCGGGAGAGAACGGCAGAGGCCACTGCTGCATCATTCATCTGAATGTTAGAGATAGCGTAATGTTTAGCAAAAGTGAGGCCAGAAGACCAAGTGGCTGCATAACAAATGTCCCGTAGGGGAACTCCCTTGAGGAAGGCGGATGACATCGCCATTGCTCTTGTTGAGTTTGCTCTCAAGGAATGTTGGAGTGGCTTGCCCTGTAGTGAATAGCACCGTGTGATACAAGAGATGATCAGCTTAGATATGCGCTGAGCGGACAAGGAGTTGCCTTTGAAGCGGTCTGCAATGGATACAAGGCGAGTCTGAGATTTCCGAAAACTCTGTGTCCCGTCGATGTAGAATGCCAACACCCGGCGGACATCTGACAACGTGTGGAATCACATCTGTTGAGGTGAGGAATGTGGCTTAGGGTAGAATGTGGGAAGGACTACGGGTTCATTTATATGGAACTCCGAATTGACCTTTGGTATAAAGGATGGTAGAAGCCAAAGTATTATTGCGTGAGGGGTGAATATGGTATCGGGTGGTGTTGCGGAGAGGACGGATAATTCGCTTTTCTTCATGCTGAGGTTATCACCAACAGAAAAACCACCTTTAGATTTAAAGTATTTAGGTCACAAGTTGCTAAAGGCTCTAAAGGGGGTCGCATTAATGCATCCGAGACTAGCTCTAGGCTCCAAGGGTTGTGACAGAGCAGGGGTGACACAGCAGGTTCAAGAGCTTGATGGAAGGGG
>JANRFK010003679.1:35706327-35733725 GCA_030068395.1 Apalone spinifera | reverse complement strand
TAAACTAGTTTACATGGCTCCATCAATGGAGCCATGTAGTCTAGACATACCCTTGAAGTGCTTGTGTAGCCACTTGCAGAGCTGTAGGAAATATTAAATAGTTTATCAGTAATGGGAACAAACTTCTTACTGGTAATGACTATATTCAGAAGCAGCCATTGTAAAGACATCAGAAGAATGTCTTGTGGTCCCTTCTCAGAAGTCCCATCTGAAAGAGCCTCTCCATCTGTGTGTTTTGAAACTCAGAGAACTGGGAATTGGCAATGCCGTCTAGGACTTAAATCAGTTAGGGCTTGTCTAGCTTACAGCAAGCTGGGGCATAAATCTAGCCCACCTTATTTACACAAGTCCTTAGCGTCTGGTTAAGTTGGTTGTTGTGGTTTTGCTGCAATTTCCATGAAATACCGCTCCCTGACTCCTCAGACCTTGTCAAACACATTTTGCCTCTTGACCTCTGTGGTGATAGGGAAATGGAAAACAAATAGAGCAAATGAGCTCAGAAAAGCCCTACAAATTTTGGTTCACAATGTGAGAGTAGAGACCAAAAGATGTTGGTTACTACTGTCCCCAAATCTGCTTTAACAGATAAAACTGCAGTGGATAAAATGAGAGCTCTATCTACCACTCCGTGCTGCAAAAAGTAAATTTAAACAGTGTGACCAAACCTTAAATCCTGATGGAGAAGTCTGAATTACCTCTGGTATTTGCAAGAAGAATACAGTCAAAATATCTCAGACTAGGGAAAACATAAGAATCCAGAATTCAAGATTATTGCTTAGGGGAAAATAAAATTGACTTGACAAAGAGCTCATCTTTTAAAAATAGTTTCTAAAATGTGAGATACCATATATGCCAATATTTGAAATGCCTAATTAACAGAAAATATTTCTTTGATGTCTGCTTGTTTTGCTTGAAAGAAGTTTCTTCTAATATTCAGAAATACTAATACTGAAAATATTTAGAACATTTACAATACACAGAAAAAATATTCTCATTTAAAATGTATAAAGTGGGTCTAAAAGATATTCTGTATTAGTAATCCATCATGTTCCTTTAAAATAACATTTTTCAGTAAGACCAGAAGTCAAAATAATTTGCAATATAAAATTTCATTAAAAGACTATAGTTACATTTTTGTTGCACATTAATTATTTTCCTATCTGAGCAAACAATACAATGATAGGGTCTGATCCTAAAAACATGAGTAATTCTTATTGTAATGATGAATTCCTCTGATTACAGAGGGGCTATTCCAACAAATAAGAATCATTCATATGTTTGCAGGATCAAGCTCTTAGTCAAGGTAGTTTAATAGAATATAATGTAATGCACATTTCATGCTAATCTAATAGATTTGTACTATATATACCTTTTAAATCTTACAAAATCCCACTCTGTACACTCATAATTTACAGTATGTTAGAGGACATAAAATCCATAGAGATTTCTAGTCTAACAAAATGCATTATAATTTGACTTCTATTATTGGGCAAACTGCGGGAAGGAGGTGGACATAAATTCTGGACTCTCATTTTAGGAAAAACCCTCAACCTAGTGGGATAAAGGATGTACATTTGGGGAAAGTGTCTCTTTCTATATTTGGCAAGCCCCCCATTGTAGTTGGGTGCCACCAATATGGATATATTGTAGGCTCAGCTATTTTCTGCCTTTCTGATTGACTTTATGCAGTGGTGCTATTGAAATGTCCACATAAGCATGCTTGTAAATAACAGTGTGCTTTTTTATTGGAACATGTTGTGTGAGTTTCATTAAATACTTAAGTACACACTGCATTATAATCAGACTTTGGCACTCAAAAGTGTCTGTACATGCCCTCCACTATTCTTATACTTTTCATATTTTTGAATTGGCACAATGAATCAACAGGGATAAACACAGGTACATATCTGTATACATGTTGCACCTATGCAATATAAGAAAAGAGGACTTTACTACAACAGAAACAGCACTTGCTTTATGCAAGTTGCCCACATATATATCAATTTGGTTCTCATCTGACCCCTAGACAAGTATTCAATCAAACCACAAGCAGGCACTATGCTGTCATACCAGAAATTCATAATTGTAGGTAGTTTGATCATGTTTATAAAAGTGCTGAAAGCCAGGATTCTCAGCTAAGTATATTGAAAACATATCTGCTTACAATGAACATTTGACTTCCCTAATCCAGTTCTGAGCTGGATTAAAAAAAATAATGCAAAAATATAATTGTCAATTCTGAGCAAGGCAAATTGTTGGCTCCCTGAATTGAGAATGCAGAAAATCTTATGAAGCATTCAAACCTCTATTCATTGTCACTCATGGGCCCTCATGACATGCTAAAAAGAAGTTTCAGTGGCCACACTAAATCCAATATGAATTTGTTGGTTGGATGCAAAATTCTGTCTGTCATATTCTTAAGAATGGACATAAAGTGATAAATTTTGGGTTAGACAGGTAAGTGAGAGAATATCTTTTATGAGACCAATTTCTGCTGAATAAAAAAACAAGCTTTCACATTTACAGAGCTCTTCTTTGGATCTGGGAAAGATACTCAGATTGTCACAGCTAAGTACAAGAAAGAATAGACTGTTAAATATAAGAAGTAAATGTGTTTCAAGAGACCATTAAAGATAAAGTGGGCAATAAGCACCTTTGCATTGGTAGGACATATTGTTGCAGAGAGCCAACAATACAGGATCTTAATTGAGTGCATGTTTTTTAGTGTCCATGCAAGGTTATGAATTTAAGCTTCCGAAGATGTTGTGCTGGTTTTTGTTGAGGATTAGGACTAAGTTGTCAGATATGGAGTGATTATTTTGTGAAAAAAATGTTTTGTCATAGTTGATATGGGAGTTCCACTTTGGAACTTATGTAGGGAATCAATAATTATAGGCTGAAAGAGATCTTTCCTGAGCCCTTCTTCTGGCCTTCAAGCAACCTCCCAACCTCATCAAGGTCATCATCAGAACCAAGCTCCCCACAGACAAGGACATATCAACTCATAGTGGCATCAAAACCAGAACAGATGCAAACCCAGATGGCATATCTCCACTTCATATGATTGATATCTTTCATAACACACCTTTCAAGACCACTTAGACCCACACATGCCTAATTCAACATATGGTGTACCTCATTCATTGCACTAAATGCCTCAACGATGATGGATGAAACCAGACAATTACTACACTCTTAAATGAACTCACACAAAACAATGATAAAGACTAAAAACACCCTATCACTCATGGCCAAATACCTTTTACAAAGCAATCACTCCATATCTAACCTCTCCTCATCATGAAAGGATGCTTGCATAATGCCTTAAAAAGCTGGAAAAAATTCACCGGGGTGCTAGACATTAAAAACCATGGGCTCAGTAAAGATACTGGATGTATAGCTCTTTGCAACAATCCATGCCCCAGTAGCCCTCCTTTGTCCCATGGCTGCAAAGTGGTTAACTGCTCACTTCACCTTTAATGTATTTTACAATGCATTAACTCCATCTGTTTAGCTATTTGTTTCATCTGGTATTTAGCAGTGACACACTACACTTTTCTCAGACCTGAAGAAGAGTTACGTGAGCCTGAAAGCTTGTCTTTCACCTGTAGAAGTTGGTCCAATAAATATCACCTCACCTACTTAGTCTTTCAAATATTCTAACACTACCCGGCTACAACAATACTGAAAACAAATATCAGAGGGGTAGCCGTGTTAGTCTGAATCTGCAAAAGCGACGAGGAGTCCTGTGGCACCTTATAGAATAACCGAAGTGTTGGAGCATAAGCTTTCGTGGGCAAAGACCCACCACAAAAGCTTATGCTCCAACACTTTGGTTAGTCTATAAGGTGCCACAGGACTCCTCGCCGCTACTGAAAACAAATGTTATGCTGCCCTTCCGTTTGTTTAAATACCTAATCCAAATTTATCAAACCAGCAAATATACAGTTAAAGAAATACACTGACTCCCAAATCAATTAAAATTAAGCTTGAAAAACCTGCTGTTAATTTTATGACAAACTGAAACCAAAAGTTTTGAAACAAACCTTTCATTTTAACATGAAGCCACCTTGAAAACACTCCTGGCATAAACACAACACTTTTATGATGTGATGGATATGAAAATTCTAAGATGTCTTTTGTACATACAGATCAATATTTAGAAATAACATCCTATTGCTAACTTTATAAAGGAATTTAGTATACTGCATATAATAATGATATGCAATAGAAATTTGGACCCCACGCCTGCAAATCTGTAAAGAGTACCACTGCATTTGTTAAGGCTTTGTGTAGGAGCCGGGTATACCCATATGGAGCAACTCATCAGATCTGCCAATGAGCATGTCATGGACTGGGAGGGCAAGAGATGTTTAGACTTTGTAATCAGCAAGTACATCTATCAACAGAATGGGCAAACTAGCTCAAATACCAGTCAGCAAGCATACTGTGCCAGCTGAAGGGAGTATTCCAAATGTTTCCCATGGCACCCTGTCTCAGCATACTATGTGCAATCTTGATCTGCAATGGCAGGATTTCTTACAGAATGCTAGTGGCAATTTCTCCACTCCCTCGTTATGTGGCTTTTGGAACACAAAAGTAGCATTTGACTCAGTGTATACGAATAACATGAAAGCCTGTTGTCACTTAAGTCAATAGCAAAACTGTCACTGATTTAAAGGGCCCAGCATTTCACCCATCATGCACGCTTGTTTGCATGCCCTACACTTACAAATTGTACTGACACTAAACTTCTATTGGAGCTATTTCCCATAATCCATCTTTTATGCTTAGATCCCATGTTTTACATTTAGTTTTTCTTTGTTGGATTCTATAGTAGTTTCTGAAAGTCAACTGTTTCTGTTGTATACATAGTCATATAAAAATAAATACGAATGCTGGTAGCTGTGCATTAAATAGAAATTATACCAAGTACTGAACAGTAATTATTTCCGCACAGTTTGAAGTAAAAACCCACTCTGACTTGCAAACTGAGAAAAGACAATGGAAGAGTACAGAAAACAGTTGAAACACAATGCATCCTGTGTTAAGGTTACCAGAAACCTTAATACAATTTTCTGTACTAGAACCACTATATTTGTCATACCTAAGGCAAAAATCACATTTTCCCCCACCACTATCAGTTCTGAGAAAAACATGTTTTGGACAGGCTGAATTATTTCCATCAGACTGCTTATCTACTATATTGCATTACCTCTAGTTTTATGGAACTAGCTTTATGATGTGACATTAACTAAAGTAATCTGCAATAGCTACTGAACCTCAGATAAACAGAAATTTAATGCCATGAAAGCTATGTATTTAGAAATTTATTACAGTAGTTTGTATTATTTTACTCTATTATATGCCAAACTTGGACACAAGTAAACCCAATCTTAAAATTAAATCCTTAAAGTGAATGGCAATCGTGACAAAAGATGCATACATTTTTGCCACGTGGAGTAATTTTAAACAGGATTTTCTGCTTTTTTTTTAAACATTTATAGGATTTTAACCTCACTTTTAGGCTGACATTATTAAAAATAATGTAATTTGACCAGCTACCATAATCCTAAATAACTGAATATCAAATTCCAACCTTCAGGCAAGCCATAAAATTTTTCACTCATTAGGGCAGGTGATACTAAAATAATCTATTTAGATAATTTCAAATGGCTCAGTTTAATGACTGTATTCTAATATTGTTGCAAGGATAATCTTCATTCACTGCAAAATGATTGCTATACGCTGATGAGTGAGATATATCCAGACTCATGAAAAACTGAACAATGTAGTTGCAAAATTACCACTGTTCTAAATATATTTTCTATACAAAATATTTTCAAGGTATAATTCTTAACTTTTGTACAGTTCTCTATCATTTATACAACAATAATCAGTAAAACAGTAAATATGTGACAATTGCACTACCACATGGAATGAGCATTCTGCCATTTTGCTAGTGTAATCAACATTAGAATAGAAAACTTTTCTAACAGGCAGGCAAAATATTCTGTAGTTTCTGAATCTTTACTATATATGTCATGATTTTGGCTATGACTTGCAGCACATTTTTAAGATACTACAAATATCTTATGCACATTTCAGTAGCAGAATGGCACTTGGCTTGCTCTAATAGAAACAACAAAGATGCAACTGACAACTTTAAGAAAAACAATGTCCTTATTTGCATGCTGAAAATCTGGTTGTGTCCTCTTAATCCAGGCACATCCATTCATTGTGCAATCTGTCGATGGGTAAACAAATAGTGCAGGATTCATCTCAGTGGGATCTGGCCCTTTGGTCTAACCAAAGTCAATTCTGGGTCGATACTGCAGTACCATAGGGTAAGACTAGAAACAAAAACAAAAAAAGACAAACAAGGATAATGTGAAGAAATGGTTTATATGAAATACAAAGAAAATACAGTTATACCACACTGTAAGGAATGTAAAAACTTATTTCTAGGGTTAATAACAGATTAATGTGGTTTTATACATTTCAATAACATTTACATTCACAATCAGTCTTCAAAAACATAAGGAAAAGTATATCTTTTCAGTCTAAGTTTGATATTTCCCCCACTAACTTTACTACAGAATTGGAACTTCTCTAACACAAAATCAAGAATGATCTATTATATTATCATGGTGAGCTCAGGAGTCAGATTATATCATTCACACACAATGCATATACTATGTAACTTAAATTATACGTGTGATGTACTGCAACAACATTTGTGTGATCCTATAGATAGTGTTTTTAATCCTGTGCTGTGAGATTTGACAAAAACATTCATAAGAGCTCACACTGGTTAAATGAATTCTAAGACGCAATATCTGACCTGATATTTCAGAAGTACAGACAACAGCTCCCACTATAACCAGTATCACCCAATGAAAATCACAGTTACTCAACTCTTTTAAAAGTCAAGTCAGCCAGAGTCACTTGATTCCATGAGAAAGGAGGAGTGAAATCTCCTGAAAATAATTATCTTCATATTCATTCAGAGTTACATTTTCAATAGCTCTCAATCTTGCATTCACAAAAATGCAACCCATCCATTTAGATACATAAACTGAGGATCACTGTGATCATGGAAGGATCGTGGAACTTCTGGTTACTTGGTGCTGAAAATTCTATTTATAAAATGTATATTTTTTCAGTCTAAGTTTGATATTTCCCCTACTAACTTTACTACAGTATTGGAGCTTCTCTAACACAAAATCAAGAATGGTCTATTATATCACCTGGACCACGGGGTTCAAATAGCCTCTGACTCCTCTAGTGGAAACAACCTCAGTTAAGATACAGACTTTAAGTTGTGTGGAATTACTGAGAATCTTTTGCACTTCAAACTAATGCTCCTGAACTACGCATTTGCTTCTAAACACACCTAACTTCTACTAGCACTAATGGGAATTACACACAAGTAATGAGGATAATTACACTCCTAAAACTTAGTGTCAAGTATCAGACGGGTAGCCGTGTTAGTCTGAATCTGCAAAAGCGGCGAGGAGTCCTGTTGCACCTTATAGACTAACCGAAGTGTAGGAGCATAAGCTTTCATGGGCAAAGACCCACTTCACTAAAAGTGGAACTTATTTTAAAAATCATAAACCTTAGAACTCCTAAATATAATTCATTCATTCATTCATTCATGCAATACAAGCTTTACTGAATGAATACACAGAAGATTTAGACCTTATATGTCAAGTTTTAGCTAGAAGAACATAGATTTATAAAATCTCCACAATGAGTTTCAATTAAAATGTTTACAGGTCCTGTAATATGTACAGTCGTGAGTGCCTCTTACCTGATAAAAAGTGCCATCCTGTGAGCAGACTTGCGAAGATGAGCAGTTCTGACACCGAAACTGCGAGGGAAGATGATTTTCTGATCAGATAAGAGGCATCCACAACTGGACACATACATTTATCAATCATTTAATTATTTTTTGTTTCAAATGAGAGAATTAAAATTAATTACTTTTAAAGTAGGAAGCGTTTTCCAAGGAATAAATTATCTTTTTGTCTTAGACTATATGAAGCTCTCCTAGTGTCCGCAGGTATGTCAATGAAAGCTCACAATAAACATCATCATAGACACAGATAACGGATTTACCCGATCTTCATCCATCAGAGGAAGAGATTATCAACTAAGAACCAGTAATACTTTTGTACTACACTTTGGCCTAAAACAAACTTCATCAGATTAGGGCTAGATAACCAAAGGGCAGATATCATGGGGGCTGCCTCACTATAAGGTTCTTGATAATTCTAGTCCCCAAAAAATAACTTTCCAAACAGGCTAATAATTGGAGAGTTTGTTACCAAAAATATAAATTTCTGAAATATTTCTTCCAGGCAGGAACAATACCATGAAGAGACTTAAGCTACTTCAAAGATCACAGTATTATATATTTTATAATTTCTATTGGTTTTTGTTTTTAATCATGAGCTATTAAGATTATTTTACAAACATCCACCTGAAAAGGTGAATGGAGATTCTGTATGTCTATAAACATTCCATAAAATTTCACTGAGTTTTCAGTATCATCATATATATCTCTAAGAAAACATTTTTCTTTTCATTTTCTGGAAAAATTTAAGATGGAAAAAATATGGGCATTTGACCAAATAGTATAAATTATTGCCCCCAACCCAATACTATTCTCAAGAATCCATTGACAGGAGCCAGTAGTTTCAGTCATCATGAATGCATTCTATTATTATTGCCTCATTTCTCCTCAATATTTCCTTAGGGTATGTCTACACTGAGCGGCTATTTCGGAATACTGGAGGTATCCCAAAATAACTACCCCCTGTCTTAACAAGCCACCCATTATTTAGAAATATTTTTCAAAATAATGGGCACACTATTTGGGCATCCCTCTAACCCTCGTTCCAGTTTAATCCCAGTACAATATTCTGCCAAATCCAGTCAATATTTGCTATGCACAAATTATTTTTTTTAAAAAAGGCCTTTCTAGGTTTTAAGGTAAAATTGTTAAAGAGTTTGTGAGTTGTTTGATCAACATTGTGCTTATTCCTGTCTCTACTGCCAATGCCATAGTGAGTACTTACAAAATGGAAAAACAGAGTGATGGCAATCTTAAATTTACTACAGCTTAGTATGTAAAATTACACTGGTACTTAACCTTTACTGAATTCATGTACAACTTCCTCTTGCATTGAAATGCAACCACTCTGCACACAAAGCAAAGCCTTGCAAGATAAAGTGTAATATATAACCACACGTGCATGAATTAATATATAAAAGACAGATAAACGCAAAAGACAGCAAGATGATTTTAACGAGTGACCAAATAGGAACAGTTAATGGTCCAAAGCAAATCTAAGGGTTATTAACTCAATCTGATCACTAAAAAATGTGCTTTAGCAAGATAGCTATTGTTTTCTAAACTATATATGTGGGTGAAATAATTAGCAGTCCTCTCTGTTGTGGACATTATGTTAACAGAATTAAGTACTGTCAAAATCATTAGATGACTCAAATGATTTCTCAATGTCCCATCATATTATAAAGAGTGCATTCTGAATACAGATTGATTGGACCCAAATTCCTAGACTTATGAAAGTTAAAGGATCATACTATTTTAATTGAAATTCTCAGGATGACTAAGTGTTTGTGGTTTCAGATATTTCACCTAAGAATTCAAAATTAGAATTTATATTGAAACTTTGTATTTCTGCTAATTCTGAATTTCAATATCTGTATAGCATGCCAGTTGTAGTATTTCAATAACTAATCTTAGAATGTTTTAATATAAATAATCTAGCGTGTGAGAGATTTTGTAAAGATCACAGAACACTTTCTATAGAAAGGCAAACATAATTACATGTAAAAATTATAAAAGTACTCACATTTTCGCCTCTTAGTCTCCATCTTGTCATATAGATGAATTCCATAGTATGATCCTTCCCCATGATTTCACCATTGCATAGTACATCCAGCTTAAAAAAAATTACAAGAGTGCAACCGATATCACATTGTTACTTTTAAATGAAATCATAAGTGAATCTCTTAACTTTTTAATCATCCTATCAGAGACTCTTAGTGTCCGAACTATATATTGACTTAAATAACATGTTGATAAATGTCAATGCGATAAATTCCCCCTAAAATATTGATTCTATTATTCCCATACAGTTACCTGAGCAAAGAAGGCGGCTGTACAGTACAGTGTGCCTTGGAGAATACTCTGAACGTTGCAATACTCTTTCAGTCCTAAGGATACACATATGACTATCACACTTTCCTGCTTGTTAAAAAATTTAAGAATAACCCAAAAATGTGGTTATGTGATGAAGTGAGATTCCATGATGAGAAGCATCTTTACCAAAATGGCATCATGGGCACCCATGTTTATTGTCTCTTAGGTTTTATCTCCACTGAGAATTTTAGAAATTTATATATTGCTGGTTAGCAGAGGAGCTGCTCCACTTGCCAGTGATTATTTTCCCATCTCACAGGAGTACTGTGAGGAAAAATATATTAAAGATCATGAGGTGTTTAGATATTATAGTAATGGAGGCTATTGGAGTACCTAGACTCTAGGAACTGGACTGCTTTTCACATTGCACAGTGAAAAAGGATGGCTCTCTAATGAAACTGCAGAATGTTTTGGTGGTGTCTAATCACCACTATTTTTCTCCCAGCAGTTATAGATATAGGGCTCACTTGTGTTGTTAAACAGATAAGAGAAAGCAAGAATAGAAAACATGTACATGTATATCAAACACCTGAAAAGATAATTATATGATTCAGTTACAGAAGTCACGGATTCCATGATCTTTCATGAACTCTGTTACTTCTTCTTGGGCAGGGCTGGAGCAGCTGTCAGCCTTAGGCTGCTGAAGTGCCTGATTGGGGTTGGTTATTTCCTGTGGCAGAGCTGGCCAGTGGTTAGCCCCAGGGCTGCTGGAGCATTGGCTGGGGCTGGGTCAGTCACTATCACAAGAGCAGTGCCAGGACTGAAGCAACTGCAAGCCCCCAACAGCTCTCTATTTGTTCCCCCCCACCACAGCGTATTTTTAGTGAAAGTCAGGGACAGGTCGCAGGCAACAAACAAAAATTCATGGAAGACTGTAACTAGTCCCTGACTTCTACTGACAGAATCTTAATTTTACTGATAAAACAAAGCGATGGTCACTCTAAAGCTGAGCAACAAGCAATGTTTATGTGGAAGTTCCCTGACAGTAACTGAAGCTGGGTGCTCCCCAATCCAAGTGCCCTTTAGTGAGTATGACTCATTTCCAGGTTTAGGAAACCTTTTATCTGAGACTGAATACTGCCGTGTACCCATTGATATAATTATTTTAAAAATCCTTTGTTTAGCTGAATCTTAAATTTAACATTTTGCAGTTAGGTGAATGTGTATATGTGCGGGGGAATTTACCTCGTAAGAACTTGGAAGCTTTAATTTCAAACTGAGAAACTTCTTGATGGTTCCTACAGTCACTCGTGTAGAACAGCGGATGAATTTCTTCATTAAACCCTAAATGAACAGATCAGAGACAGGATGTTAGATATTTTGAAACAAAGCACTCTAACTTAAATAGCATGTAAGCAACTTTCAGTTAATAAATATTTATTAGAGTTGAGTATTTTTACTATTAACTAACTTTACTGTATTCTTTGAATTTTTCTTGTATTATTATTTATGAAATATTAGTAAGGTTACAAATCTTTACTATATCAATATCAGAGACAAAATATTACAAGAATGAGCTTCTGATTTAAGAGACATTATACAGGAATTTAGTCATTACATCTCCCTATTTAACAGGATATTACTACTGTACATTATAAGCAACACCACAACACCTCTGACACATTGCTTCTACTGAGTGTCATTGGTAGGGGAAAAAAATTATCTTATCTCTAGTTCTACCCTAAACGCATGCAACAGTTTTTGCTAAAGAATGTGTATACATTTCTGGAAAGGATTTTTATTAATCCAAGGAAGTCTGGTGACATTTACATTGCCACAATTCATTATTTAATAGCACCCCAGTGTTTGGCTGGGTTAGGGTAGCCCCAATATGCTACTTCTTTGCACAGCCTAATTTGATAGAACCATACATATTTGGAAAAACTAGCTTATACTGTTCAATGGGTCAGTATAAAGAATTCGCTTTTGAGCTTTACTTGTTCCTTATAAATTCTAATAATATCCTTTGTGTTCTTGCAAGGGTTTTATCTGGGATAATCACAGAAAGATTTTGAAAAAAGAAAGATATTTGTGGTAAACCATTTGTTTTAACTGGGACCCACTAAGACCTCCTTAAATACTTTGTAAAATTCAGCTAGAACACCACTAGCTCCTGGAATTTTACCACTGCTCATGCTTACTATTGTCTCTAAGATTTCTTCTGTTATTTCTTTATCTAAAGATGCTTCATCAAATTTATCTTTGGCAAGGTTGCTATTTACTGATATTTCTGAACAACTTCAAAGCTTGGATTATCTGATATATTTCAATAGGGTGTATAATTATTTTTGCTGACTGTTTTACTTAGTGAAATAATATGTTGCTGTTGAATCCCCTTTAAGCTTTTCAGTCAAAATATTATCACATTTATTTAGTTTTTCATAAAACATCTGCTTTGGATACCTACAGGAATTCAGTGGCATCTGTCATCAATATATTCAGTTCCCCTTTATATTAGTTAATTGCTCTTATTCTTTTTAACCTGTTTTCATGACCGTCTTGTAACCTTTTTATCTCCCACTCTACTTCTATTGCTTCTTGCGCTCTTCTTCCTTCCTTTCCTGCCTTTCTTTCTTCCAGCCTTCCCCTTCCTTCTATTCTGCTTATCCAAATGGCCCCTAAATACAGCTTTATCTGCCTCCCAGAAAATAACCCTTTCATTAATTTGAAAGTATTGAACAATGCCCTCTTTAACTACTTCAACTCTGTCTTGGTTTGGAGAGACAAGCAATTCATTTCCCCCAAAAAATTTATCTCTAGGACTTATCCCACCTATCAAATACTTTCTTTGGTGCATGATTTGACTGTGTAATGGTGCCAATTTGTGCAGTTTCTGTCCTGCATTATTAAGGATTTAAAGAGAAACAATAATTCTAGTCTGGGGTGGTGTGAATAAAATTTAGTCTTTTCCACATGCGTGCAGTTCTCTCCTACAATCCAAGACTGAGTTATTAGTACAAGAGAAGACTTTTTGTCAAATCTCTCCCCTGAAAGAACCGGTATGGAATAAAAGTCTCCTCCAGGTATAATTTCTCAGTCCTAAAGTTCTGCACAATTTTAAAAGATTTTTATTTTTTGCTTTTAATTGGGAGGCACCAAGCCCTTCAACAAGCTAATCTGGTCTTTAATGTATGAGTGTTTTGCTGAACCCTTAACCTTTGTACTTTGTCCATGAATACTTGGAATGCTTCTCTTGTAATTCAAAAATGCCAAATTCTCCACCTATAGGCTCCTCCCCATTAAGTTTCTATTGACAATATCCTCCAGCCCTAGGATGCCCATTCCTCCTTATTGTCCTTTATTTTCTAAAATGCAACTATTACAAAATTATGATCATCCCCTTAAAGCAACACCACACTACTTCCTTTCTAACATTAACATAGTTACTTCACAACTGTTCTTTCTTGATGACTTCAGGAAGTCCCTTATGGGTAGTCTTTATCTTATTCCTCAGATATCTGAGCACTCCTCTTCAGGTTCATTTCTATCACTGACAGTACATTATCTAGAGGCCTTGTCTTTTCTTTTCCTATCCTCCTTTCTCAAGTTTCCACATGGTTACACTTTCACATCCCTAGCATGTATGTGTTTAATACTTTTCATCCAAGCTGCAAAACACAGAGACCTATCTTGAGAAAGACAGACATTTCTTGCAACATGTGACATATAAAGCTGAGAGAGCGACATGGACAAAGTTTTACTGATTCTGGGTTAGAGAAAAGATTTTTCTACTGTATAAGGGAATGTCTACACTAGCCCCCTAGTTTGAACTAGGGAGGCTAATGTAGGCATTTGAAGTTGCAAATGAAGCCCGGGATTTAAATATCCCGGGCTTTATTTGCATCTTCCCGTCTGGGTGCCATTTTTAAATTCCCTTAGTCCGAACTAACTGCCCGCAGTTACACGCGGCAGTCAAACGTTAACTCGAACTAAGTCAAACTAAGTCCTCATTCCACGAGGTGTAACAGTTAACTCGAACTAAGGACTTAGTTTGAGTTAACGTTTGATTGTCGTGTGTAGCCACGGGCAGTTAGTTCGGACTAAGGGGATTTAAAAATGGCGCCCGGACGGGAAGATGCAAATAAAGCCCGAAATATTTAAATCCCGGGCTTCATTTGCAACTTCGAATGCCTACATTAACCTCTCCAGTTCAAACTAGGGGGCTGGTGTAGACATACCCTAAGAGTTTCAAATATTGAGCATGATTGTTTAAAACACACAGCTATAGAGTAAAGCATTCTGTAATATTTAACTAGGTGTTTTGTTTTTATCCTTTTATGATTTTCTCTCTGCAGCAGTTTGTCAATTTGACAATAAAATCTGCAAGGATTCATTAACTTATTCCCCTTAGGAAGGGCTCAGACATGAGAGAAAGTAAATAACTCCAAGTGTTGTAAGACTGGTAAGAAAGCCTCATCATCTCCATTTTTCAAATAGAGAAAGTGACCTGCCCAGGGTCACAGAATAAGTTAGTGTCAAAATCAGGTTTATAGCTCAGGAGATTTGGCTCTCAGTTCTGAAGCAATCCTTGGTTTAAAAATATTAAAAACTTTTTTTGTTGAAAGTGACGGGAAGACATTTGAGCCTGTTCCTGTAAGTGGACAAATCACAACAGAAGATGATATAATATATTGTAATACTATGGCGTACACTTCTATTTGTTATTCCAATTCTTATCCTGTTTTACCATGATATGTGCTAATTCTGTAATTTATTGAAAAGGTTAATCACAAATGAGTAATTTTATATGCAGCTAACTGTGAATATAATGCTTCAACCAAGAGAAGATTTTGTTATGGCAACAATGAAGAGAGTTAAAGGTCATGAACACTGCAAAGTTCTCTCCCATGGAAGTTTATCTTAAATTGCCAGGAAATAATAAGCAGCATAGATTCTTTCCAACAACTCACTTTTACTATGTTATCCCCTGACTGCCCATTGTTGCGTAAACAATCAAGGCAAATAGCAATCTGAGGGTCGCTCCTATGATAGTCTTTATCGTCTTGATTTTCATCACCCTCTTCATCTACTTTGGGCTTTTCAGCTTTTGGACTTTCATCTGTAAAAGATAAAGATCAGATTATTCAGCTATCTTACAACTGAAAGGAATGGTTTGCAATGCCTGGGAATTAATTTAGTACATTTACACACACAGAAGTATAGATATGAAATCAAAAATATATTTAAAGCTAAATTCTCCCAAATGCGTCAAAACGCTTTGATTCAGTTACTTTAAATGTGGCATGGTTTCCAAAATACGTTCTTTAAAAATATGCTACTGGACTGAATTTCATTCAATGCATGCTTTATGAATTTTCTTTATATATAAATATATATATGGATGGATGGAGATATACCTATCTCATAGAACTGGAAGGGACCTTGAGAGGTTATTGAGTCTAGTCCCCTGCCCTCATGGCAGGTCCAAGTACCATCCTTGACAGATTTGCCCCAGATCCTTAAATGGCCCCCTCAAGGACTGAACTCACAACTGCGGGTTTAGCAGGCCAATGTTCAAATCACTGAGCTATCCCTCCCCCCTTCATATACAATCCCTGAAAACTGATGTTTACTACTCCAATTATAATTTTAGATGCAGACAAAAGACTTCTACTTTACACACAGTGGCTAGGCAGCTGGCTAGTAGTGATTATGGATGCCTATTTTTGAGTGTTTACTTCCTGTAATTAAAAAAGCTCATCTCTCTGAATAAATCAACCCCATTTAACTGCGCCAAAGTAACATGTATTAGCTGTGGGATAACATGCATTAACTATCCTGCAATAAAATCCTGCAGGTGACGAAGTTTATTCTTACTAGGCAAGATCAATTACATGTAGAGGTACAGTATTAACTTTGCTATATAATCTACAGGTGCCCTATGTCCACTAGGATTTTACAGATAATGTATAAAATATCCTGCTGTAAAAACCCTCTTTTTTTTTTTTTTTTTTTTGGCAGTGAAGGCACAGTCTGCGTAACTATGTTTTTATCACAGTTACCTTTTATCCTCCCTCACCCCCTTCCCTCCATTTATTTGTTACACCCACTTGTTGCATCTTAATTTACAGTGTAAGCTCTATGGGTACGTCTCCACCGCACACTTATTTCAAAATAAGCTATTCCGGAAGAAATACTCCAAAATAGCATGTATACAGTAAAGGAGAGCCTCAAAATTAGCCTGAGGTAGGCATCCCTAATGTGGATGTGCTACCTCAACTTAGAGCCCCAGGAGTCACAGGAAAGTAATTAATTTGAATGGCCGTGGAGAGGAGCTATTTCGAAATAACAACAGCGGAGCATCCACACTACTGCTATTCCGAAATTGCTATTTCGGAATAGGCATTACTCCTAATGGAATGAGATTTACAGACGTCAGAATAAGCTGTCCATTATTTCGAATTTATTTCAAAGTAACAGAATTGCTGTGTAGACGCTTGTATTGTTATTTTGGAATAACGGCCATTATTCTGAAATAACACTGCTGCATAGATTCATCTTATGGAGTGTCTCCTACCATGGATATTACAGTATCTAGCAAAATAGATTCCACTATCAGTGGAAGCTTCCTAGAATTAGGAGGAACTAAACTGTGGTCCTGCCCCTGCACTGCCATTCTCCCTTAGGACCTGCCTCTGCATGGCCACTTCTCCTCGAGTCCCCACGCAAACACTGTTCTTTCCCCCGTGCTCCGTCTCTATTCACCCTTCTCCATCCCCTCCTCCCCTGTTACTCTCCCTTGTGGCTAGTAAAAAGGGCACAGCCCTCCCACTTTTAAAAGCGATGGGGTCATGACCCCTGAGGACCACCCCCCCGCCCCATTCCAACACCCCTGATAGAGCCCTAATTTTAACAAGGACCTCTGGGTATAATTGTAATACAAATAAAACTAATCAGATGCCAAAGGAAAATTATGCGTTTATATTTGGAAGACAATATACAACACACCTATTATATACAGCTAACAGTGGTGAGTTCAGTGTCCCTCTATTTTATTTATGGGGTTACCAGCAAAAGCTGCACATTGCAGGCACAAAGAACTAATTCAAGATATTAAGACCGATAAAGTGCTGACACAAGTTACAGAAAAATGAATATCTGATAAAAACTGAAAAATAAACATGAAACTAGAACAAAAGAACAGTTTAAATAATCTGAGCTATCAACTCTGATTTACATGCATGCAAAAGCTGCTTCATAAGATAAACAGGTGACTTGAACCAATTAATTTTTGCCTATTCTGTTACTCTGTTAAATCAGATTCAATTATGTTTTGTATTTTTAACTCAAACTACTCATACAGAATAAAAACAGTTAAAACGTGAAACCAGAGTCAAAACTATATGGAAAACAATTTCTCATGCATCAATCAATCTACACATTTTCAAACATCATAACTTATTCACCTTGATCTTCCCTATACACAAAATTCTATCTTAAGGTAGTATTTTAGTTACTTTTCATTCCAAAAATTAGTAGTATCTTAGACAAGCCAAAAACAAGATGACTTGATGTCTGAAAGACATCAATAATCACTGGCATATTTTCTAGTTGAAAAATCATGTTTTTATTTGTCCCTGCTGCTGCCTTTTACAATCTATAAACAAGATTGTATCAAACTACCAAGGAAAGTTCTGTGAAATTCCAGGAATTAAACTTCTTTCTTCAAACAGATAATGTACATATGACAAGCATTTGTCTGTGGAGAATCCTGTACCCTCATGGCTTCTGTAGCAAATAAAAAATATCTTGCTTAACTTCAATTTTCAGCAGTTACCAATTTGAATAATAGAAAAAGCTTTTCTGTTAAGGAACTGGATTTCCTGTTAAGGCTTTTCCAGTGCCAGATTAGGGAATTGGTTAATTTCTAATCAGATAAACAATCTAAAAACACATGCAAGAGTACATCTTTTAGGACATGCTGATAGGAATTCTAACTCCTCTCCCAGACCTTAACAGCTCTAAGCTATTTCCCAGAAAAAACCTTGCAGCTATTTCAACTATGATCTTTGTCTAGGCAATGTCCAGACATCAGTCCAGGCATCTGGTAGAGGCAATCTATGAAAGCATGACTTGATGTGATTGAAAAAAACCTCTCCCTTTTAGACTTATGATATTGAATCAGTATCCAAGATATTTCTTCAAACTGAAAGAACCAAACCCCATGTGACATAAAAATCCGTCACAAATTAGTTGCAAACTGCTGCCTGTAACACTATTGAAATTATTCAGTTAGAAATCCATACACTTAATTCTTTTTCAGAGCATATTTCTAAGCAATTTCTGGGTGTCTAACTTATTCCAAATGCTTCTTTCCAAACTGTTATCTGGACTTAGAAGTATTTTGCAAATCCAAACTTCCTCCACCAAGGTCACCCTTGGCACTAACAGAAAGTCTATTTTGGTAGGTTGACAACTGCTTTTGTAGTGAACAGACCTCAGTAATGATAGTAACAAATCATAACAATCTTAGAACATTAGGTCATAACAAACTTGTTTGTGCCTTTACTGAATATTAGCATGTAGTTACAAGCATGGTATAGCCAGGGTGCTTGGTGAGTATTACAAACATGTTACATTTTAGTTATTTATGTCTAGGGTAACCAGCTGTCCTGTTTTTAAAGGGGCAGTCCTTTATATAAGCCCTCCTGCAGCTATCCAGATGACTTCTTAAAAACAGGCAAATTGTCCTACATTTTCTATCTCCTCTCCTCCCCCCATCAGCACTGGTGGGTCCTGCTGCTGGCCAGATCCCTGCTCACAAACTGCCTGCCCACCAATGATGAGTGAGAGAGGTCCAGCGGTCTATGATGGGGATGAGTACGCAAGCCTTTAGCAGGGCAAAGCTGCAGGTGTATTTTTTTTATAATTTCATTAAAACAGAATGGAGAACAATATAACATTCTCAAGTGTTCCCCTTTCACTCACACTCTGCTACCCTGCTCAAGCACTCCTCCACTCATCTTGGCCATCTCTACAAGCAAGCTGCCACAGACACCTACGAAGAAAAAGTTAATGACCCTGACAATCAGGGTGCAGACACGCCCAAAGAGAACCGGGCTTCTAACCCTCAAAGAATACGCAACTGAATCAACTGCTTGTTTACAATGTTATCATGTATAAATATATGACAAGTAAGCTCTTTTATGAAAGCTTTAATTTTCAGGCCTTGATGCTTATTAGGAGATATGTACTCAAGACTTCCGATAATCCAGAACCTTTGGGACCTAGGTGGTGCCGGATATGCTGGACTATCAGGAGGTACTATAAAATGGTCTCTGTCTCACACACACACACAGTAAACAGTATATACTGTATATAAAGTGTTTTAACCCTTTTTATTGTACATACTGTATAAAGTATACTGTAATGTTTTAGGTTTTTTAAACCCTTTTTCACCCGGTTCAGCTGCTGCCACTGCTGCCTTGTGACTCGTTTTTTGCCAAAGCTCACTCACTAGGCTCTTGCCATTTTGATGCCAGACTATTGGGAGTGCTGTATGATTGGATGCTGGACTATTGGAGTTTTACTGTATATAGATTATGGTTATGAATGTACGAGTTTATTTATATAAAGAAAATTGTAATTATAACAGCAGTACTACAGAATCACCTCAGAACAGGGAGTAAAGTAATCAGGAAGGAAAGAGCACCTTTCCGGCTAGCTATTTACATACCAATTTCAAATACCCATCCATCATTTAGCCAGGAAGATCCATGGAAAGACATTTAAACTGAAAAGAAAACTAAGGAAGTCTTGGAGTTTCTCCTTAACTCTGTAACTATGAACTACCATAGCCTGAAGAAAGAAAAGCACATCCCTGTTAAAAGAGAAGTAAGGTTTGAAGCGATTCAAAAACTGAGGGCTAGTATGCTATGAAACTGTTCAGACGCAATAGGAACTTGTATTGGAAAAGGGAATATATAGAAGTGTAAAGACAAGGCCTGCATCTTTATGTTTATATTCTGTGTAACTTGTGTTTGCTTTTCCGTCCCATTTCATCTTTAAATCTATTATTTTTCTATGAAACACACTTTTATTTTTACCACAAGCAAGAGTTTGTTGTGCAAAATGAGTGAAGCATATGTACCAAAGCGAACTCATGACTGAGGAAGGCAGGTTTCACTCCTTCAGGACTGATATACCAGAAGAGAAAATTTTGAGTGTCTGGTAGTTAAGAACTTCGACAGATATGGGAGAGACATGAGACTAGAAGGGCTAATGAGATCACCACTGCAAGGAATTACTAGGCAGGGTTGAAACCTTTATGCTTGTAGGCTGGCTACTGGTGTCACAGTTCTGAGCTCTTGTAGCACAGCAGTGAAGCACCCAAAACTACAAAACTTCATTTTGATTTGATGAAGTCCATCAACTGAACTATATTAGATTAACAACTGAACTATTTGATGAAGATATAAAAGGATGAACGGGTTAAAAATATATCAATTGTACAATCCTTAGAACTGTCTAAATTTACAATAACTGGTAATTTACACCATTAGTTCCTTGACTCTGCACCCTTCTTTTAATGGATCATTATGATAAGTAAATAACACTATTGACAGTTCTGTTTATCTTTACTGAAATTAATAAATGAAAATATTTTCTAAGTTTTTTTTTATGTAATATGTAAAAGTACATTTGGTACTTTGTAGTTGACCAGCAAAATTTTGTCTAAATTGTACTGCAGTTTAACATTAAAATAATAGTATCAATAGGAAGAGAAAAAAATCCAAGTTGACCCAGTAACATTTGTTAAACATAAATGTACAAAATTACTAAATAAGGAATTTTTTTTTCAGTTTGCAAAAGAGGATATTTTAAACAACAGAAAGTATATTTAAAAAAAAACGTATAAAAAGATTATTTGACAGTGCCTCTTTGAAACAAATAATCCTACAACATAGTAAATCTCTCTTTGGATTGAAGGAACCTCTTTAAATGATTTACAAAAAGTCAAACAGGCTGTGGCAGTCAAATCATAAAGCCAGTTTAGAGAACACAAAACCTCTGGATTTTCTACACTACTTATCAGCTCAGTAAAGAACTCAAAAGATTTTTAAGACAACTAGTGAAAGATGGCCATTCTGGAATCTAAATACGGCAATAGTTTAGAACTTGTGGAAAAATTTTTTTTGTTACTTGTCAAATCTAAGTCTTGACAACCTCCCGCTAAGCAGCTGGTCAAATTTGATGACAGAAATTAATCTGTATATAAAGACTCACGTAGTTCTATGTTTTAACCCTAGTGGGTTATAATTAGGATCAAAGGAGACAAGAAATTAAGAATTCAAACCAGAAAGTAGTATGAATTTCAAAAAATAAGGATGAAATTGTTAGATTCAAAATTTACAAATCGCTAAATAGACAAATTGTAAGCAGTTATGCACAGGTGCAATTTTATGTGCCTGTGTAGTTGCAACCACTGAATTTAATAGAACTGTACATAAACACAAGTATTTGCAAGGAACTGGGGTGCATGGTAGAGCCATTACATTACTTCAGGGATTCTCAAACTTTGTGATACCGTGACCACTCTCTAAGTTGCTCACAACCTCCTGGGGGATCGGGACCCACAGTTTAAGAAACATGGCATTACTTGATAGATTTTTAAATGTACAGTTAGAACAAGCAAAAAAAATTACCTTGTCCATTTTCTTGAGGTTTGTTTTTCTTCCAAAATTCAATCTCACGCTGAAGTTCCTCTAGTCAACAAACAAAAGAAAAGTGATATGTCAGATCAACAACACAGAACTATCACTAGAAATGCTGCTTCCAACAACACAAAAAAGGCAGCAAAACTAATGCAACTTACGTTCTCGAAGTCCAGGCACCAGCTTAAATATAATTTCTTCTAATGTGTTATCCAGCCTTCCAAGGAAGAAGAAAAAAAATCTTACAAAGAGATGCCTATGCAGCATTTTGGACACACCTTACAAGTAATTGAAATGAATTTTAAAAAGCCTCAGAAATAAAAAATTCAGCAATTAGATAGCAATACTCCTTGTAACTAATACATCATTCACAACTCAACAGATTTCAAAATGAAAAACAAAGAAATATTTGAGAAAAATATATTCACATTTATGTTATCTTGTCTCACTCATCACTTGTACTAATTTGTTTCAGAGTCAGGCATAACTTCAAGTGTCAGTATTTTAACTAAAAACACAGGATAAGGGGAAGGAGGAGAAAAATTTAACTATCAAAAACTTCCATAGTATTTTTTAATTTCTGGCACATGCAAATGATTACATATTAATGTGAAGGGGTTTACTTAATATTAGAAAAAGACTATTAGAATAAATATAAAATATAACCCAACCCTGTATTTTAAGATGGTGGCCACCATAGCCAACTTTAAATAATAAATTCACTGACCATATTTCTCTGGTAAATTTCTGGTTATGGACCTTTTTTCTGGGCTACAGAACGCTGCTATCACCACAATCTCAAGATACCAGAAGATAAAGGAATGAAAAACCATATTTTAAAAATAATTTAAAATAGGTAGCAGCTCTTCAGAATAATAACCACAGGGTTAGAATACAGTTCTAGCACACACAAATGTTAAGTTCCATGAGATGATTGTTTGTGTGACAAACTAACAAAAGGAAGGCTACTTACAGATAAAGGTTGCAAATATATTTGTATTCTGATGTATGTAAACAGAGTAGGTAACTATCTAGTACTGACGTTGCTTGCTTAAACTTTATGAAGTAAGACAGACTTCTGACTTCTGCTATCACTTCTACTAGTCTGGCTAGGAACTCAGTTTCTATAATGCTGTTTTTTATATATTAATCAAAATACAGTTTTCTATGGTAATATGACATCGAAATAATCTTCAGATTAAATAATATGTATGTGCATTGGCTATGAATAACACAGACTATTAATACAATAATAGATTGATTGAAAATATAGCTGTGTTTTATAGAATAGTAAGGTATGCAGTTAATGTTATCTCTGATATAAAGGAAGTACAGATTGGAGTAAGTGGTAGAATCACATAATTTACACAGATACTGCATTTATTGGATGTGGGAAATGAATGTAATTTACGTATCAAAAGTCAGAAGGACAAGTATGAAAATAAAAATTAAAATAAAGCAAAGATTATTCCATTCCACTTTATTGTCAAGAACTTAGCAAAGAGATGTATGATGTGCAAAAATGGCGGTTTTTGCGTAAAAACTTGAGGAGCATTCACACCTCAAATGCACTTTTGCACAAGCAAATCAGCAGTAAAGCAGCAGAACAGAGGGCTTTTGCCAGTGTAGGTAAACCTCCTTCTATGAGGCATAACTCCCTTTTGCGCTATAGAGATTGTGCAAAAGGCAAGTGTGGATGCTCCAGAGGGAAAAAGGACAGGTGAATGGCCATCAGAGCTTTCTGTGAATGGCCATCAGAGCTTTCTTGCCCAAGAGCGTCCATGCAGTGTGGACGCTCTCTTGCACAAAAGCACATCACTTTTGCAATGCGCTTTGAGGTGTGGACATGCTCTTGTGCAAGAAGTTTTTGCGCAAAAACTCTTACGCAAAAGGCTTCTTGAGCAAGAAGCCTGCAGTGTAGACATAGCCTAAGTGTATGTAACAAGGCAAACTAAAAATTCACTCAAGTTCTCTGATGTTCATAGACCAGGATACCAAAAAAGTGTGATTCTGCCTTCCTGGTGCACTGTAAGCCACCAATGATTTTTGGAGCATACATAATTTTGGTTAAACAGGGAATGCAGAACAGGGCCCCAAAGCAATTTTAATAAAGTAACATCCCTCAGAAAGTGAATTTCCATTTCCAGTATTGACACAGAATTTCAGTTAACCTTGCAATTTAGACAGGCCCTAAACACTAGTAACTAAAAGATATATTTTTAAAAAATTAACACTTATGGCTATTACTCAGAAGTTAATTTATAATGATATAGTACTTATAAGAGCTATTTGGGTCAAACACGTAATAACACAGTTCACTCATATCACTGAGAATATTTTTTCAATCATAAAAAACTACAGTGCAATTCATTTTTTAGTTAAAACTTCATATATTGTTTAATATCATTGCACACAAAATATTATTCCATTCTAAAGTTCCCACACAATATTGCTGTTTCTGCCGTTCTACTTCTGATAGTTTTTACCCCCCTCATCATCCTCGTGTTTCCTGCCTAGAGAATAAAATTACTTTTACAAATCAGACTGCAACATATTTCATACATGTATTTTTCAGATAAAGTGATAGTCACACATTAACAGAAAACTATTTCTACTATATATTTGTTTTTAACATATAAGTAGCATTGTTTGTACTACACACCATCTTCTGAGAGGTGAGCCTGGACCTACTGTGGGCAGAGGCTACTGCCACCGGGCAGCTCATCTGCACAGGGAGCTGTTTTTTAAACTGGCTCCCCTCTTGGACTGGCTCCCGCTTTATAACCCATGCTACTGCCTCTGATACAGAGGCAGCAGAGTGGGTTAGCAAGGGGCTCCCTAGGAGTGGGGCTGGGTGCGCATTGGCTTCTGGTCAGCCTCCAGGAACTACTGAATAGTTGTGTAACTGCTATGATTTCAAGTGGTTACATGACTATTCAATTACATGATATCTAACATCCCCATTCATTCTCTCTAGACAGCAATATGCCTGTCTGTCCTATTTACTTCATAGGACAGGTTGTCACCCAGCCTACGTAGTCTACATCTAGACTACGATCCTGATCCGCAAGAGGAAATGCAAATAGAGTGCTCATTTGCATAGGTCACGCTCTTCTTTGCATTTCCTCCTCCGATCCCTTTTGCACAAGAGGCTTTTGTGCAAAAAAGAGCTGGGTAGACAGCGCTTTTTGCACAAAAAAACCCTTTTGCGCAAGAGCCATTCTTCAAAAGGGACCAAAACACCACATAAATCCATCTTACTCCGCATCAATAATTCCCAAATATACTGGGATTCCACGAAGTGAAAGGGTTCCATGAGAACCCGATCATTCCCTACCTCGAGCCAGTCTTAGGGGCGGGCAAGCCAGGCGGCTGCCCAGAGCCATCAGCCATCTTTAGGGGCAGGCCAGCTTTTTTGCTTGTTTGTTTGTTTTGCTTGACAGTTTTCATACCTGGTGGGGGGGAGGGGAGAGGAGGAGAGCACCAGTTTTCCGTCAGGTTTTTTTTTTTAAAGGGTTCTGTGGCCAAATAAAATTGGAAAACACAGCTCTACATAAAAGTTTTACAGAGAAAGCTTATAAGTTCACTGTCTTTTATTAAGTATAAAAAAGGAGGATTTAAATGACTGCAAGTGAAAACAGTCAGATCAAAGTAAGTTACTTAACCAAAATAAACAAAACACACCAGCTACTTCTAATACACTGAGAAACTTGTTACATACAAATTCTTATCCTAATTATCTGTCTCACAAGCGAGGCAGCCTCCTAGCTTGGGCACAGTCTTTCCTCCTGTTAAGTCTTAGATGTGTCCATCAGGCATATTAGGTGGTAAGTTAACTCCCTCTGGCAACTCCCTCTACTGTTTGTTTGTCTTCTCCCCCCCACCCCCAAACACACCTTTACAACTCTTTTGCCCAAGAGGGAATTCTTTGTTTTCAGTTCAAACTTTTCTCACCTTGAATGGAAAAGTACCAGATCCAAAATGGGTTTCAGCATCATGTGGCTTGGCCTTTGTAGGACCAACCATACAGGAAAACCAAAACCATTCACAGGTTGTTGACCTGATCACCGAGCCATTCATTTCCTAAAGTATCAATAATGACTTTTATTATAATACCTAGACTGACAAAACAGGTTCCCACTTTTTATTTCTAACTTCATGTACAAGAAAGATACATGAACTGCTTAAAAGTTGCCTAAGAGCATATGGAATAGTGTTTTTTTCCAGTATAGTCCATCCTCTGTCAAAAATGTTGTGGATAAAGTTCTGAAGCAAGCAACATATAGATTATTTTCATTAGTTAGCAATAACTAAAGTTCTCTGCTTTCACTCCAGGGAGTTCTCTTATAGATTAAAAATGCAACTCCCCTATTTAATTGGCACTCCCTCCCCTTTTTAAAAAAAAATATGGCACTGAACACGTCCAACTCATCCCCGTAGAAATGTCTTCCCTCCAAGGTTATTAGTTTTCATAGCTTTCTCCATAACAATTCTATCCACAGAGGAAATTTTTTTTCCCTTCCAGTCAAAGGCTAAAACTGTGAGCTGTTTGAGACTAAGGGTACGTCTACACTGCAAGCTTCTTTCAGAAAAAGCTCATTTCAAAATAGCATGTCTATACACAAAAAACGCAATGAAATAGCAATTTGCTATTTTGAAAGATAGTATCCAGTCAGCGTGAACACTATCTTGCATTTAAGGCCACCCGGAAGTTCAGGCAGGGCATTAGATCAGCAGGTGCAACCTGGAGCTGCTGCCAAAGGCTATCTGATATGAGTGCTTAAAGGGAACCCCCTGGGCAGCTGTTTCTCAGGTTCTTCTGCGTGCGCTGGTTGCCTTGCTTCAGAACATCATATCACTCCCTACCATGGAGCCAGAGCTGCCTCTGGGCATGTGATAGCCCCACACTGCCATGCTACAGATTCTGCAGGCTTCCTTCATAGCCCTGCATGAGCTGGACCTCAAGTTGATCCTTGAGAACCTCTGCCTGTTTGCGGGAGCAATGCCCTTGCAAATGCACCCCATGGTGGAGCGATGCTTCTGGTGGTTGGACACCAGTTCTGACTGGTAGGACCGGCTGGTGGGACCAGCAATGGCTTCAAAACTTCTGCATGAGGAAGGAGACCATCCTGGAGCTGTGTGCCTGACTTGCCCTTTCCCTCAGACAACGGGAAACCCATTTTCCACCCGCCATCTCCCTGAAGTAGCAGGACGCCATCGTCATCTAAAACAGTGTTTCCCAAATGGTGTTCCGTGGAACCCCGGGGTTCCGTGAAGTGAAAATAAGGGTTCTGTGAGAAAATTCCATTACAATAACATTTTATGATTTTTAAAAAAATAATTAATATTTAATGACGATTAGTTTTTGAGCTTTATTTTTTGTACACATTAAATGTGATTTTTCTTTTTAAATAAGTGCAATTAAACTAAATGTTGATCTCATGACCTTGTTTAGCATTTGTTTATTACTATTCTTACTTATTTGTGGTCTATTTTTTCAGCTCCAT
>JANRFK010003679.1:35692172-35706227 GCA_030068395.1 Apalone spinifera | reverse complement strand
AGCCTTCTTGGCTACAAAGGCACACTGTTGACTCATATCCAACTTCTCATCCACCATAACCCCCAGGTCCTTTTCTGCAGAACTACGATTTAGCTGGTTGGTCCCCACCCTGTAACAATGCTTGGGATTCTTCCATCCCAAGTGCAGGACGTCCTTGTCCTTGTTGAAGCTCATCAGATTTCTTGTGGCCCAATCCTCCAATTTGACTAAGTCACTCTGGACCCTATCTCTGCCCTCAAGCGTATCTACCTCTCCCCCAACTTAGTGTCATTTGCAAACTTGCTGAGGGTGCAATCCATCCTCTCATTCGGTCATTAATAAAGATACTGATCAAAACCGGTCCCAGAACCGAATCTTGGGGCACTTCGCTAGAAACTGACCGCCATCCTGACATCGAGCCGTTGATCACTACCTGCTGGGCCCGGCCTTCTAGCCAGCTTTCTATCCATCTTACAGTCCATTTATCCAATCCACATTCCCTTAACTTGCTGGCAAGAGTATTGTGGGAGACCGTATCAAAAGCATTGCTAAAGTCAAGGTATATCACATCCACTGACTTTCCCATGTCCACAGAGCCAGTTACCTTATCATAGAAGCTAATCAGATTGGTCAGGCACGACTTGCCCTTTGTGAATCCATGCTGACTACTCCTGATCACTTTCCTCTCTTCCAAGTGCTTCAAAATGGATTCCTTAAAGATCCCTTCCTTGATTTTTCCAGGAACCGAGGTAAAACTGACCAGCCTATAGTTCCCTGGATTGTCCTTCTTCCCTTTTTTGAAGATGGGCACTACATTTGCCCTTTTCCAATCATCCAGGATCTCTTCCGATCTCCACGACTTTTCAAAGATAATGGCCAAAGGCTCCTCAATGACATTTGCCAACTCCCTCAGTACCCTCGGATGCATTAAGTCCGGACCCATGGATTTGTGTACGTTTACCTTTTCTAAATAGTTCCTAACCTGTTCTTTACCCACCAAGGGCTGTCCATCTTCATCCCATCTTGTGTCACTTAGCGCATTAGTCTGGGAGCCGATCTTGTCCGTGAATACAGAGGCAAAGAAAGCATTGAGTGTTTCAGCTTTTCCCACATCATCTGTCACTAGGTTACCGCCTTCATCCAGTAGGGGCCGCACACCCTCCTTGATCACCTTCTTCTTGTTAACATGCCTGTAGAAACCTTTCTTGTTATCCTTCACATCCTTTGCCAGTCGCAATTCCAATTGCGCTTTCGCCTTCCTGATAACCCCCCGGCATTCTCAAACTATACATTTAAACCCTTCCCTGGTCATTTGTCCAAGTTTCCACTTTTTGTAAGCTTCCTTTTTGTGCTTAAGTTCACCAAGGATTTCCCCTGTAAGCCAATCCGGTCTCCTACTATGTTTGCCTCTCTTGCTACGCATCGGGATGGTTTCTTTCTGTGCCTTCAATAAGGCTTCTTTAATATGAGACCCTTGGCCTCTTGCCAAAATCTTGCAGTGGTCCCCCCCCCCCATCAAAATTATTGCCCACCTGTGATCAAGGACAAGGCTCCTTCCATGATGAACACATTTTAATGACTGAGTAAATGAGTACTAGTTTTCAACCCAAAAGATCCCTTCAGAAAACATAGAATTATGTAGACTGGACTTCAATATAATTTCAAGTCCAGTTCCTTGCACTGAGACAGGACTAAGTACTATCTAGACCAGCCATGTCAAACATGCGGCCCAATCAAATTTTTTTGCGGCCCACAACTACATTTTCATAAATGATCTAAGTGTGGCCCACCCGGTTACATTGTTTATAACAGGGGTGGCCAACCCTTGGCTCTCAAGCTGCATGCAGCTCTTTGATTAAAGAAATGCAGCTCCTGCTGGTTCTAAGCCGCATGCCTGGATTGCTCATGGCCGGCTGCTCTGTGCACACGTCCCAGTGCCTGCTGATAGCCGGCCACTCTATGCACGCATCCCAGAGCCTGGAGGGAGAAGCGTGTGGCAGTGGCAGCTCCAGGACCCAAGCAGTAGGCTAGAGCAGGGGTGGGAGGAAAGCTGGGTGTGCCTGGCTCTGGGGGAGTGAAGGGTGATTGGGTTAGAACGGGGGCATGGGGGTGCCTGGCTCTGTGGGAGAGGAGGGAGACTGGGTTAGAGTGGGAGGGCTGGGGGTGCCTGGCTCTGGGAGAGAGAAGTGGGATTGGGTTAGAGCAGGGAGGCTGGGGGTGCCTGGCTCAGCAGGAGAAGGGGGAATTGCATTAGAGCGGGGGAGGGGGAGGCTGAAGCACCTTAAACTCAAAGTCTTCATGGATGCTGTCACATTACTGGATTTTAAGGGGAGCAGCCAGATCACTGCTGTACCTAGAGGGGGGTATTTGCCCCAAAAGTCTGTACAGAGAGATGGGTGGTCATGTGAGATGTTGAATGAAAGCTTATGGTCTATTGATTCTGTATATGCTATTCATGTTCTTGTATAATATCTGTATGTGGAGTTATAAATGTACTCTATATGGATGCTGAGCAATGGACAAGGAATGCCTGGCCAATGGCTGTGCTAATTAGCAAGGGGACAATGAGGCTCTAGGTGCCAATACACACCTCAGAAACGTGATTGATATCTGCAAACCAGCATGGGACGCAGGGATAGGTTGTCTGACCATGTGACCTGCAGTAACCTGCTCGGACCAAGAAGATGCTAGGGGAGGTATATAAGTGCCATTGGCACCCTCCATCTTGTCTTTAGCTCAGTTCTTGATCCCAGAGGCAGCCTTGCAGGGAACCACAAGCCGGAAAGAACTGTGGACTCATCCTGACATGGGACGTACACCAAAAACTTTTAAGCCAGCAGTTATAACATCTCTGCTACGAGCCTGTATCGAGAACTGGGTGATTCAATGCATGTAATGTATTATGCTTTATCAACCCTACTCTCATGCTTTTCTTTCTTCTAGTAATAAGCCTTTAGATTTTAGATTCTAAAGGATTGGCTCAGCGTGGTCTTGTGGGTAAGATCCAGAGTGTAAATTGATCGGGATCTGTGGCTGGTTTCTTGGGACCGGAAGAACCCGTTTGGGGTAGGTGAGATTGAGTTCTATAACCCCTCACCTGTGTGTTAGGCCCGGGGCTGATTGGAACACAGGAAGAGCTGGGGTGTTAGAGGGGTTTTGCTCGTGAGGCTTCTGGCTGGCCAGATTAGCAGCTGAAGCACTCGGTGTGACTGGTCTGTGGCCTATTTGGGAAGGTATCCAGTCTGGCTCTGTAAGGAGCCACGAGTTTGAGCAATTCACCCTGGGTAGACACCTTCAGCTGTGCCCAGACCCGGCTCAGTCCGTCACAGATGCAAATAACAGCAATTTTACACATCAAATGATTGTATTATATTCAAAACAAGACCTGAAAAATTATAAAATATACCTAAAATATAATCTAATAATAATAAATAGGGCTGTCAATTGACATGTGTTAACACCTGCGATGAATGCAGTCCAGGATTAATGCGTTAATTTTTTGAACATGTTAATGCTGTGCTGCCCCTTTGAAGTGCCACTGCAGCACTTCAAAGGGGCAGCCATCTCACAGCTTAGCTGGGGATCAGCTATGTGGCAACTGCCCCTTAGAAACGCCACCTCTGCATGTTTCAAAGGGGCAGGGACCCACCTTGCGCTGCCCCTTGGAAACACTGCCCTGGCGCTGCAAAGGGGCAGTGCTGCATGGAGCCCAGGGTCAGCTGGGGACTCTAGCTGATCCCCGGCTCCATACAGCGCTGCCCCATTGAAATGCTGCGGCGGTGTTTCAAAGGGGAGGTGCATGTGATTAATCGCGATAAAATTTTTTAAATGTTTGACAGCCCTAATAATAAATAATTACGACTTTCTGATGGAAGTACATTTTCTTTGGTGGCCCTGAAAGCTATCAGTTTTCATTTGTGCGGCCCTCAATAGGCTTCGGGTTCGACATGCCTGATCTAGACCAGAGTTTCTCAACTAGTTTCTCAATCCCTTTCAGGGGTACTCAAGAGAAGTCTGGGGGGTACGTCAACACAACTGAAATTTGGAGAAAACTGAATTTTTGTTTTAAGTTTTACAGTTTTATTATTTTTGTACTTTTTATACCCAAGAATTTCATCACCCTCCTGGCTACGATTTAGTTGTTTAAACAAATATGTTGCAATGATAGAAAAAAAAAACCCCTGTGTGTCTGAAAATGGTAGGTACTGGGGGTACTATATATTTTTTTTTTTTAAAGGGAGGTATTTTATAAAAAAAAGTGAGAAACACTGATCTAGACCATTACTGACAGTTGCTTGCTTAACCTGTTCTTAAAAACCTCCACAAACTCCCCATGAAATTTGTTCCCATGCTTACCTACTCTTACAATTATGATATTTTTCTTAATGTCTAAACTAAATCTCCCTTGTTACAATTTAAGCCCATTTCTTATTGTGCTGTCCTCAGTAGAAAGGGTGATCACTAGAGCTCCGCAAATCCAAGAATATCTGCTTTATATCCTCATCTGCAGATGTGGATATCTACGGTTCGTTTTTGCAGATTCAGTTGCAGATACAAATTTTGTATCTAGAACCCTGCAAATTTGCCAATATCCACTTTATATTTGATGAAAACTGCATCTCTGGATGTGGATATTAGGGATGTAAAATTATGTTTAGTTGGTTAACCAGTTTTAACTGGTTAACATTGTGTTTAACCAGTTAACTGATTAAAGGGACTGCAGGAGAGGGGATCGCTCCAGTCCTGCTGGGCTAGAGCGCCTCCCTTGCCCCGCACCACAGTCAGGGGCTGTTTCAGCCCAGCCCTGTCCATGGCACATCTGACATGTCTTGGGCAGGGGCTGCTCCAGTCATCCAGCTCACCACAGGACTGAAGCAGTCTCCTGCTCGTAGGAGCCAAGGAGCTGCTCTTGCCCCCACTATTTAACTGGCTAACCAGTTATCCTTTCCCATCCCTAGTGGATATTCATGGCGCATTTTTATGGATGTGGATAAAGATACAAATTTTGTATCCACACAGGGCTCTAGACCAGTGGTGCACAACCTTTTTTCAACCGCAACACCCATATACTTGTATCGCGACCCCTAAGATAATTTGAGCAGCGCAGTGCAGTGCTTAGATCCAGGCAGCCAGGGGCTGGGCCCAGCTGTTGGCGGCTCCACAACGTGGCACTTAGATCAGGCCGGGGGATGGGCCCGGCCGTTGGTTGCCCCCCAGGAAGACATCCGCAACACCCTGGGGGGTCGCAACCCACGGGTTGCGCACCACTGCTCTAGACATCACCCTCTGTATAATAACATTGTATGTACTTGATGACTGGTATGCCCCTCCCCCAGTCTTCTTCTGACTAACAAACATTTTTTTCAATCTTTATCAATCATGTTTTCTAGACATTTAATCATTTTTGTTGCTCTTCTCTGGACATTCTCCCATTTGGCCCCATCTTTCCTGAAGTGCAATGTCCAAAACTGGACATAGTATTCAACTTGAGGACTTATCAGTGCTGAGCAGAGTGAACAATTAAAACACTCCTTATTAAACAATCTAACCCTGACAGAGATGAGGAAGAGAGAAAAAAGCAAAGTATACACATACAAAAATGTTATTTGCAAAGCTATCCAAGAGAACTATCATAATGGGCTGGAGACAGACAGACATAAGGGGAGCAGGAGTGATGTTACCAGAGTTCTGCTTTTCTCCAACTCCATCTGCTGGTAGGAGAATTTATGTCAGCCCAGGTAGATGGGTGGACTATAGGGAGGCATTGGAGAAACTATTCTGGAGTGTAAGTTGCACCTCTTAATTTCTGCAGCTGCTAGTAGTGGTGACACTATCAGAGATAAAAAAGGAAGGAAAGACACAGGAAAGAGGGACAGAACCAGAGCTCACACAAAATAAAATGTGGTTTAAATAATAATAGATATTTCATATTCTCTTCATGATGATTATAGAGGTGAACTATTTTGCCCTTTCAAACAGCCTATGGGATTCCATATTTCATAACAATTTGTTTCTCTCCACAAGTACTTTGCACTGTGGGACATTAGTTACATACTTAAGTGTGAATATTTTCTAGAAATAGTCTTATTAGTCTAAACTGTGTAGCCAAAATGTAGTATTTCAGTATTGGCATAAGAATACAAGTATAATGATAGAAACAAGTTCTGTATGATTTGCTTATAAGTTTTGTATTGTATGCTTCTATTTCACCCTGTCTCTCACGATTAGGCAATGTTTACTGTAAGGTCTTGCTTTCTGTTACAACTTAATTTGTAATTCTCTCTCATGTCTTCATGGCAAGGCCAAGAACAGGGACAGCTATCAGGGAGTTTTGAGAGGGAGATCTCCAGATGAAGGAGGAGTGAATATGGGACCCTTGAGGTAAGTGACTGTCTGTAGTGTGTGTTTGTGTTTAGGGGCTACTTGCTAGTTGCCCGAACAAATCTGTGTAGAGCTTGTGTTTGTTTGTCTGTTTGGAGATTCAAGTGCTGAGCTGTTTGTATGCTGTGGCCGGCAGCTGGAAGCTGTGAACTTCTCAATGAGGATTTGAAATCTAGAACCCTCTGTTCACAGGTTGAACCTTAGCCAGGGGGCAGAGCTATCAGGAAGGCCACGGCTTTATAAAGCCCATGAGTAAGCGACCAGGGAGCTTTGCGACCAGGGGCAGCTAACAGGGAGTTTTGAGAGGGAGTTTTGGAAGGGGGTGAGGTACACTTGCCATTTTTAAAAACTTTTAAACTAAACTAAAAACAAAACTTCCTGATTTAAATAAAACGCCTATCAATAATCTAAATAGCTGTAGGAGAGAATACAGGCAGAAGCCCAGCAACAGAGTGGGAGCTATCCTGTTTGTTGCACTCAATGTAGCATGTGGGTGGGTGGCATATGTGGGTGCCCTGTGGGTGGCATGGCGTATGTGTGCATTCGGTGCAAGGAGTTTGTGGCCCTCAGAGACCGCGTAAGGGCTTTGGAGGCCAGGGTGGCTGAATTGGAGGAGTTAAGGGAGGCCAAGAGGTATGTAGATGAGGCTTTCCAGGACACTGTAGAACTGTCTCACCTCATTGTTAAGGAGAATGAAAGGCTCAGGGAAGGAGAACATTTAACTGGAGCAGAGGGAAATCATCCCATAGTTGGGACCCTCCTTCCAGAGGATGTTATGGTATCCTCTTGCACTGAGGATACATCTCCAGGGAAGGGAACTCCAGGCGTTAGGAAAAGGCAGGTCTTAGTAATGGGGGATTCAATCATTAGAAACATAGATAGCTGGGTTTTTAATGACCGGAAGAACCGTATGGTGACTTGCCTGCGTGGTGCGAAGGTTGAGGATCTCTCGAGATATTTAGATAGACTTATGTAATCCTGGGGAGGAGCCAGTGGTCGTGGTACATGTAGGTACCAACGACATAGGAAAGGATAGGAGAGAGGTTTTGGAGGCCAAATTTAGGCTGCTAGGAAAGAGACTGAAAACCAGGACCTCTATGGTAGCATTCTCTGAAATGCTTCCAATTCCATGTGCAGGGCCGGGAAGACAGGAAGAGCTTCAGAGTCTCAATGCATGGATGAGACGATGGTGTAGAGAGGAGGGGTTTAGATTTATTAGGAACTGGGGAAACTTTTGGGATTGGGGGAGCCTATACAGGAAGGATGGGCTCTACCTAAACCAAAATGGAACCAGACTGTTGGCACTTAACATTAAAAAGGTTGTAGAGCAGTTTTTAAACTAAGGGCTGGGGGAAAGCCGACAGGTGTGGAGGAGCACATGGATTGCACAGAGACATCTATTAGGGGAGGCTCTATGTTCTAGTCAGGAGGAGAGGATGGAAGAGTGGGATGAGACACAATCAAATGAAAAAGAGTTTAACACATCAAGAAATGACAGACAGATAAATAGAGACAAATTATTGAAGTGCTTATACACAAATGCTAGAAGTCGGTAAAATGGGTGAACTAGAGTGCCTAGTTTTAAAGGAGAATATTGATATAATAGACATAATGGAAACTTAGTGGAATGAAGACAATCAATGAGACACAGTCATACCAGGGTACAAAATATATCAGAAGGACAGAACAGGTCGTTCTCATGGGGGAGTGGCACTGTAGGTGAAAGACAATGTAGAAGCAAATGAAGTAAAAATCTTAAATGAGCCAAAATGTTCCATAGAATCTTTATAGATAGTAACTCCAATGTCCAATAATAAGAATATAGCAGTAGGGATATATATCAGGACAGAAATAGTGACTATGAAATGCTAAGGGAGATTAGAGAGGATATCAAAACAAAATACTCAATAATAGTGGGGGATTTTAACTATCCATATATTTACTGGGTACATGTCACCTCAGGATGCGATGCAGAGATAAAATTTCTTGATACCTTAAATTACTGTTTCTTGAAGCAGCTAGTTCTGGAACCCACAAGGGGAGAGGCTATTCTTGATTTAGTCCTAAGTGGAGTGCAGGATCTCATTCAAGAGGTAAATATAACTGGACTGCTTGGAAATAGTGACCATAATATAATAAAATTTAACATCCCTATTGGGGGAAAAACACCTCAGCAGCCCAAAACTGTGACATTTAATTTCAGAAAGGGGAACTACACAAAAATGAGGAAGTTAGTTAAACAGAAATTAAAAGGTACAGTGATAAAAGTAAAATCTCTGCAAACTGCATGGAAACTTTTCAAAGACACCATAATAGAGGCTCAACTTAAATGTATACTCCAAATTAAAAAACAGTAAGAGAACCAAAAAAGTGACACCATGGCTTAACAACCAGGTAAAAGAAGCAGACACAGATAAAAAGATATCTTTAAAAAAGTGGAAGTCAAATGCTAGTGAAGAAAATAGAAAGGACCATAAACTTGGTCAAATTAAGTATAAAAATATAATAAGAAAAGCAAAAAAGAGTTTGAGAACAGCTAGCCAAAACCTCAAAAAGTAATATTAAAATGTTTTTTAAATACATCAGAAGCAGGAAGCCGGCTAAGCAACCAGTGGGACCCTTGGATGATCAAGATGCTAAAGGAGCACTCAAAGATTATAAAGTCATACCAGAGAAGCTAAATGAATTCTTTGCTTCAGCCTTTACGGCTGAGGGTACTGGGGAGATTCCCAAACCTGAGCCATTCTTTTTAGGTGACAAATCTGAGGAATTGTCCCAGATTGAGGTGTCATTAGAGGTGGTTTTGGAACAAATTGATAAACTTAACAGTAACAAGACACTGGGACCAGATGGCATTCACCCAAGAGTTCTGAAAGAACTCAAATGGGAGATTGCAGAACTATTAACTGTGGTTTGTAACCTATCCTTTAAGTCGGCTTCCGTACCTAATGAATGAAAGATAGCTAACGTGATGCCAATATTTAAAAAGGGCTCTAGAGGTGATCCTGGCAATTACAGAACAGGTAAGTCTAACTTCACTACCGGGAAAATTAGTTGAAACTATAGTAAAGAATAAACTTGTCAGACACATAGAGGAATATCATTTATTGGGGGGAAAGTCAACATGATTTCTGTAAAGAAAAATTATGCCTTAGTAGTCTGCTAGAGTTCTTTGAGGGGGTCAACAAACATGTGGACAAGGGGGATCCAGTGGATACAGTATACTTCGATTTCGAGAAAGCCTTTGACAAGGTCCCTCACCAAAGGCTCTTAAGGTAAAGTAAGTTGTCATGGGATAAGAGGGAAGGTCGTTTCGTGGATTGGTAACTGGTTAAAAGACAGGAAACAAAGGGTAGGAGTAAATGGGAGGTTTTCCAAGTGGAGAGAGATAACTAGTGGGGTCCCCCAAGGGTCTGTTCTGGGACTCATCCTATTCAACTTATTTATAAATGATCTAGAGAAAGGGGTAAACAGGGAGGTGGAAAAATTTGCAGATGATATCAAACTGCTCAAGATCGTTAAGATCAAAGCAGACTGTGAAGAGGTTCAAAAAGATCTCACCAAATTAAGTGATTAGACAAGAAAACGACAAATAAAGTTTAACGTTGATAAATGTAAAGTAATGTACACTGGAAAAAATAATCCCAGCTATATATATACAAGATGATAGGGACTAATTTGGTTACAACTATTCAAGAGAAAGATCTTGGAGTCATTGTGGAAAGTTCTCTGAAAACATCCACTCAGTGTGCAGCAGCAGTGAAAAAAGCAAATAAAATGTTAGGAATTGTTAAAAAAGAGAGAATAAGACAGAAAATATTTTATTGCCTATATATAAATGCATGGTATGCCCACATCTTGAATACTGCGTACAGATGTGATTGCCTCATCTAAAAAAAAAAGATATATTGGCATTGGAAAAGGTTCAGAAAAGGGCAACAAAAATGATTAGGGGTTTGGAACGGGTCCCATATGAAGAGAGATTAAAAAGACTTGGACTTTTCAGCTTAGAAAAGAGGAGACTAAAAAGGCTATGATACAGGTCTATAAAATCATGACGGATGTGGAAAAAGTGAATAAGGAAAAGTTAATTTACTTATTCCTACAACAAAAGAACTAGGGGTCACCAAATGAAATTAATAGGTAGCAGGTTTAGAACAAACAAAAGGAAGTTTTTCTTCACTCAGTGCACAGTTAACCTGTGGAACTCCTTGACAAAGTTACAGCCTTCACCACATCCTCTAACAGGGTTCAAAAAAGAGCTAAATAGATTTGTGGCGGTTAGGTCCATCAATGACTATTAGCCAGGATGGGTAGAAATGGTATCCCTAGCCTCTGTTTCTCTGCAGGTGGGTAAGAGGGGAAGGATCACGTGAGGATTCCTATTGTGATCCCTCCCTCTGGGGCATCAGGTATTGGCCACTGTCGGCAGACAGAATACTGGGCTAAATGGACCTTTGGTCTGACCCAGTATGGCTGTTCTTATGTTCATTACAAACTAAGTTGTGTCTTCTGGTAACTATATAATCCTTTGTCTGAAACTCTCTGCAAAATTATTTGGTGTGAGTGGAGGATGTGTGTGAGTGTGAAAGCCATCACAAAATGCCCAGGTGGTTAAGAAGAAGTGGGAATCTTGAAGATAACTAGGAAACACCCATTGTACTAGAGGCAAAATTAATATTAGCAGAATTGACAGAACCCTGGAAGGTTCCTTCACGAAAACTTGCCCAGGCATTCATTAATGGATCTCAAAGTCACTGTATTACTTCAGACCAATTTCAAAAGCCAGCTCGACAGGGAAGTTACAGAACTTAATTTCATTTACTAGTTTGGTACCTACAACAAAAGTCTAAATAAAGACGTTGGCTGGATAGCCTGCTCCATTCCACATCCTAATGACATAAAAACCAAACAAAGGGTACTTAGAGTGGGTACTAAATACTCTTATCAGCTTCATTTAGCATGGTCACTCTAATTGGCAATTTTTTTCTCCTCCCCCCCTTCTTTTTCCTTCTCTCCCCCTCATTCTTTTTCTGTGCTATTTATTTGAAAACTGGACCCCTTAAACTCCATTCATCTGAAGAAGTGGGTTGTGCCCACGAAACCTCATGATACCATCTACATTTTTCGTCAGTCTCTAAGGTGCTGCAAAACTATTTGTTGTTTTTTAAGTTTTTCCAGTTAGATGTAACCAGGGTCTAAACGATTGCTTGCAATGCAGCCAGCTGAAAGGCGAGAGCAGCGCTGGGGGTGGGTATGCTCATTCTAATTGTTTAGCCCTGCAAGATAATCAACTGTTGATATGTAAATACAGCTCCTGCCGGAATGGGGAAGGAATCCAGGGTGTGGTTATGTAAATCGAATTCACCTAGGGCTGATGGAGGGTGAATTGTTGGAATAGAATGAGGCATATTGTAACTAATTTGGCTGTTGTGGGATCACAAACCATGCTACCCTAAATGTAGGAACTGTAAAATATGACACCAGTGCTTGCAAGAGAAACACTAGGGTCTCAAATGAATAAACCTCCCCCTTCCAGATTTGAGTGGACGAGTTAGGGGGGAAGGGGCTTAAGCCAGCCAGCTTCATGCCTGCCAGGTGTGAGCTGTAAGACTGATTCCACCTTTCTCCCTGTTCTAAGAATAGACCTAAAGCAGAGTCCATAAGGCGTCTCTTTGTTATTCCAGTGGAAACTGGAATCTTTTGGTCAGCCTAGGTGTTGCTAAGAGTTGAAATCACTAAGAGCTGAAGTCACTGGTCTGGCCTGAAGCCAGACCCATTGCAAGTGGCGGGCAGCCAGCAGGTCAGCTGGCGGGAGTGACTGGCGGGTGGCCAGCAGGAGCAGGCTGCTGGTGGGAGCGACTGGCTGGCGGCCGGCAGGAGAAATGGCAGGCAGCCAGCAGGGCAGCTGGAAGGAGCAAGAGGACCACAGGAGCAGCACAAAGGTGGCATGGCCTCAGGCTCAGTGAGTGGAGTCATCAGCGTGATGTGTCTGGATCTGCACTGACTGAACAGAGCTGTAAGTGGGGCATTTGAAGTGGGGTAAGGAGAAAGTTTGGGTAGGTGAATGGGACCCTTATATTGCTGGACTAGTGAGCCTGAAAGGCAAAGGATACATTGCTCAATCCATTTGAGCTGAGACGGTTATTCATGGGTTGGTTATAAACTCATTGTGGTATTTTCCCAAGTTAATCCCATGTTACTTCTCTCTCTCTTTCATTAAAAGTTTCTTTTCTACGTTCAGACTCTGTGCTTGCGAGTGGGAAAGCATTGCCTCTCAAAGGCGCACAGGGTTGTGTGAATTTCCCAGGCTACTGGGTGGGAGCTCGAGCCTGTTCTGAGTGAGATGGATGAAAAGGAATCTTTACATATTGAATCCGGCCCTGGCTGCTGCCGACGCTACTTGGCAGAAGGGTTACATACAGACTAACATGAAACTCTCTGAAACTTTTGAACACAAACAACAGTTAACAATAGGAAGCCTGACAATAGCTATCAAAGGATAACTGTGGAAAACCCTGAGATTAACACCATTTAAGGATGAATAATTGCAGCATGACACTGCAATACCCATAGACTCAAATGGGGGGCTTTTGCCATTAGGCTCTGGGTTCAGACCTAAAAGCCAAGCCTCAGAGGAGCCCCAAATTACTATTGATGAACCCCTATTCCTCAATCAGTCAATCTTGCCTGGCCAGTAAGACTGATTTGAGCCATGACAGACTGATAACTATACCATCTGCAGGGTGTGTGTGTGTGTGTATGCGTATGCTGCTTTTCATTCTGTATTTTCAATAAATATGGCATATTTCCTTTTTCAAGGGAAAAGATCTTGTGTGCTTTTTATAAGCATAAACAACTGGATAAAGGAAAAGCTGTTTAACAAGGCAGATAGGGCAGAGAATTTAGGTATTGGAGGGTTATGTCTTTAACTGTATGAAATATATTTTCACATCATGACAATTCAAAACTATGTTAAACAATTGTTTTTCTTAAAACTGAATTCTTCTGAGGAAATCTTACAGTGAAACCAAGGTGACATGGAACTTGTACACATGACAGAGAAAAACACAAACTAGTTTTCCCATGTAAAGTAATTTGCCAGTTCTGTTGTTTTTATTTCATATAACATCTAACTAGGTTCCTTTAGGAGTAGAAAGCACTATGTTTACTGTTCTCATATCTGCTATGGTAGAGATTTCTGTTTAATTTGTGCTTCATGTCTTGAATAAATCGAAGTATACTATAGATATCTGAATGATGCAGATGGGGTATAAAAATTGTATTGCCAATCAATTTACAGGTCTAGATCAAGCAATCATTTATATATGAAAACATATTGTATGAAATTCCTGATGAGGAATTACCTGCAAAAGGTAAAAGTTTTTAGTGATCATGTTTGAAATAGTACCCAGCAATTTTACAAGTGTGTTCTTGAATGTTTGAATTACAAATGAACAACATCATGAAAGAATGCATATGCCATACTAGAAACAACAGTAAATTTAAATATAAACATTGGGCTAGAGAAATGGGAAAATAACAGATTGTTAAAAATTCAGTAACAATAAATTTAAAACAAATTCTATTAAAAAGAGGCCTTGAAGGGGAACTGGCAGTTTTGGAAGAGCTTCTAAGGAATAAGGGTATGTCTACACTTGTCCCCTAGTTCGGACTAGGGAGGCAAATGAAGCA
>JANRFK010003679.1:35672941-35692072 GCA_030068395.1 Apalone spinifera | reverse complement strand
GCTTCATTTGCCTCCCTACTTCGAACTAGGGGGCAAGTGTAGACGTACCCTAAGAGTTTGTGTAGAGCTTCTTTCCCAGTTGAAAAATAGGCTAAAAATATTTCATATGGATGTCAGAAGCATTTTTTAAAGAACTTTCTTCTTTTAAGTGAATTTATGCTAAATGGATATTAGCCAAACTACAATGGTCAGCTTTCTTTTCACGCATTTGAAGGCAGGGAGTAATGTAAAGGAGCAGGAATTGAAACTTTTTAGTTGACCAGTTTGCTGCTGGTGGGTTATGCTGGATATTCATTTAGTTTTATATTCAAGAAATATAAAGGATGCCTTGAGTGTACACACAGAAGTCAGCATTTGTGTCAATTAAAAAAAAAGAAATTATGGAATGTCCTTAAATTAACGAAATTATTAAAAAAGACTGTTAAAAACTTCCAATGACATGTATTTATTCAAATTTTATTTAATGTTGTCTTACCTTAACATTTCTAATGGATTGGTCTCATGTACCTGATTGCCACATCTGGGGCAGTCATTGCTTTCTTCAAAGTGCTGAACAATACATGTCTTACAAACTGTAACAAAGAAAAAACTGTGCATTAGATAAAAGTGTACATTATTACAATGTAACTTTTAGATCAATAAAATATTATTGATCCCATATGGTTTGCAATTAAAAAAACAGACTAATGTTGAATGCTTCCTGTAGCAGGCATAAGGAGGATATTCTTTAACACACTGAAATACAATATTGATTTACCTGTTTCTTATAACATTGAGCCAATACAGGTTAAAAGAATATTGCTCATAATTATGCAATGTTTTTATCATTGTTTTATACTCCTCACAATGCACAGTGTAAAACCATGCCACATAAAAGACATAAAAAGCCAGTTCAGAGAAAGTGCATGTAGGGGAATCTCAGCAAAGCAGGATCCTTCCATAACTTTGGAAGAACTGAAAAGAAGGCAAGTTTGCAATCAGTTATGATACAGAATTCCTTTATTTATACTTGAAATGCTGGTGACTGAAAACTTGTCATCTACTAATTTTCAAAAAGGGTAAAAAGAAAAGTATAAAACATTGTTCCATGGGTTGAAGTGAGCTATTTTTCCCTCCAGATATATGGCCTTTAATAACAATGATGATAAAAGCAATGGTGAACATTCAGTACTTGAATCTTAACATCACAACAATCAGAGGAGCATGGATATTGCTTTAGGAATCAACATCAATATAAGAGCCAACAAATTTATATTAACCTAAACACTATCAAAGTTTTCAAACAAAAAGTATCACACCAAGGTTGATTCCAAATATGATTAATTGCTGATTTGGGCATCATTAATACGATAAGGGAAACACAAATTGGAAAGGTCTGCTATCACTGATTTGCTAAAATGTTCTGGATGCATATTTACTCTCTTCTGTGTATTATTTTTCAGCTGACTTGAAATGTGAACTGCAAATAGAGCAACTCCTCACTTAGCATTGTAGTTATGGTCTTGAAAAATGTGACTTTAAACAAAACAATGTTAAATGAATCCAATTTACCCACAGGAGTTAATGTAAGGAGAGGGGGAAAGAGCCAGGCCGTTAGGTTCCAGGGAATTTATTTTCCCCCTCAATCAGAAGATTGTCTGGGGATCTTCTTTTGAGCTTCTTGAACTTCTAAAGCAATCCTGTTGATATCAGGTGGGATATTTCCAAGAGAATACCTTGCTGCTCAGGCACTAATTTTCCAAAGTGCTGGAGGGTGCTCAACCCTATGCTCTGTCCTGGACCTGCATCCACTCCTCCCTCTTCCCCCAAACTCCTTGAAATTGCAGGCAGAAAGCACAGGGAGGGAAGGATAAGGCTGCGTGCCACCCATGCACAGCAATCAGCTCTTTGGTGGTGTTCAAGAGGCTCCGCGGGGGTGTGGGGTAGTGAGGATGGGATGAACAGCCTTCCTCCTCACAGAATATCATTCCTGCAGCAATCAGCTGTTTAGTGGTGTTCAAGAGGCTTGGGGGAGGGGAGGCTGCGCACCACATCTTCACTTCTCCTCCTCTTCCTCCAGAATCTTCTGAACAACTGACTGCTGTGGGGAGGAAGGGGGAACTGCTGTATGCAGGAGGTAGAAGGTGGGGTGGGGAACTGATAAGGGAGCTGCTGTCCCACCCTGGTTCCAAGACTCTACCTGCTAACAACCTGAGGCCCATTGGGATTCTATGTGCGGCCAGCGAGACATTTTGTTTACCACTGTCCATGCACAGGGTTGTCAGATTCCGTTAGTTTCCACAGCATAGTTTTTTTCCTGAGATTACTAAAGTGATAAGCATCTAAAACATGGGCATGTGAAGTAAGGTGTATGCTGACTGCACTCAACATTGACTGTGAGAGGTGTGTGCTCCCTCTGCATCCAATCAAAGCATTGCAGGGCACACCCTGCAAATTATACGAATGCAGTTCATAAAACTACCCTATCCTGGGACATTGTCTTGGTTACAGCAATCTTGCAGCCCACTGAGATAAAGGAGGGCCACTCATGCAGCTCACTCACTAGCCTAGGTTGCCCATCGCTGTGCTAGCAGGTGGCCAAACAATCTTATAAGCAAATATTATGCAACTTTAAGCAAATATGTTCTTTATTAGACCAGAGACTAAACAATGAAGCAACATTAACCAGGACCATATTAAGTTATACTAGGGGTGGGCAAAAGTCTCTCAGCAGGCCGGATCTAGCCCACCTTGGGCTTTGATTCGCCCCCTAACTGGCGTGTGCCCCAGGGAAAGAATTCAGCCCTGCCCCTCCTCCTCCTGGGCAGCCTCTGGAGAGGAGGCAGCGCTGGGGCTGAGGCTCCTCAACAGGGTCAGCCACGGAGGCGCCGCTACTGTGGCCAGGCGGCCAGGGCCACCCCAGGAGGCTGGAGGCACTGCTTGCCATGGCACTTCCGGGGTGGGCGCAGTAGCGGCGCCTCCGGGGCCAGCTCCAGGCTGTGTGGGTGCAGTAGTGGCACCTCTGGGGCTTACCCTGGGCCGTAGTAGCACCACGCCTCCAGGTCAGTCCCGGGCTGCGTGGGCATGGTAACAGCACCTCTGGGCCAGCCCCAGGTTGCGCACCGCCTGCTTCTGGGACGGCCTGGGGACGCACGGCTCCAGGGCAGCCTGTGGCACCTCCGGGATGGCCTGTGGCCCCATGACCGCAGCAGCGGTGCCTACAGCCTCCGGGGTGGCCTGTGGCAGCGGTGCTTTGGGGCCAGCCCCTGGACTGAGTGGCCGTGGCAGCCGTGTCATTGACCTCCAGGACTGCCTGGCCACAGCAGCGGGGCCTCCCTCTAGGGCAGCTGGGACAGTGTGGCCGCAGCTGTTGCTGCAAGGTGGCAAGAAATACGGTAAGGTTCCCCCTCATGCCCAGACCTCCCCCACCCCAATCCTGTCACTTCCCTCCCCACCAAGACCCAGCAATCTCAGCTTGCTCCGACACCCTACCCTGTTCTTGCACCCTCTCTCCTGGACACACACTACCCTCCCTGTTCCTGCTCCCACCACCTGCACAGACACCCTACTCCCAGCCTGCTTTTGCACCCCAGCTCCCTCCCAGATCCTGCACCCCATCCCTATCCTACTTACTGGCACCCTGTCTCATGCACTTTACCCCTCATTTTTGTCCCTACCCCAAAACCTAAGGAGGTCCATAAAATCCACTAACTCCAGAACCCCAGAAAAGTAAATCTGGTCTATGGGAAGCCCTGAACCTCAGTTTCTCCCTTCCTTTCCCCTCACCCCATGAGGCTGGGGCACTAGAGGAGTGAGGTGTCTCAGTTGAGGCCACATCTGTGAGCGCTGGAGGTTTTGGAGGAGTTTTTTTTGCTTCTCACTTGCGTGGCTCCCAACTGATTCTTTTGTGGGTCAATGACCTCTGACTTAAAAACGGTTCCCCACCCCTGACAAATAAAGAAATCACTGACACTTTTTGTGTTGGATATAATATTTTACTTTACTGAAAATGAACTTTAATAAAATGCTTAATCTTTCTCACGTTAGTTTAACTGTTTCATAATTTAAATTAAACTGTTCTTACTAGCAACAGCTGGTTCAGAAAATAAGGTCACCATGCCTAGCAGGGTAGTTCTTAACCCTGCCCCTTCCGCCAGAGGCCATGATCCTTCCACCCGAGGCCACACCCCTTCTGGATCGGCCCACAACCACTTCCAAAATTTGTGAAGTGGTCCCCCTTCCAAAAATTATTGCCCACCCCTGAGTTATACTTTAATAAATGGACTGAAAAACTATTTTGTAATTTTTTCAAACAATTCTTCAAAGAACTAAGATCAGTTCTAAAACAAAAACAGTGAACCCTAATAATATGGAGATCTATGAGGGATTTCTGAAATCTTCAGAAATAAAGTACTGTAATAATCTGGAAAGCCATCCCAGGAGTTCTAATATCTGCATTCATGTTTCCCTAAATTTGGGGCACAGACTTTAAGGCCCACTGTCTGGCTCTCCTAATTGTAAAGACTGATGGCTGGCTTTCCATGGATTGGTGGATCTAGAAGCCAAGCTGCACTGCAAGTACTCCTAATCCTAATGAAGTGAGGAGGATCTGTTGCTGGCAAGTCCAGCAACAGGGGCACACCTGCTGCACTTCACGCTTGTGATAAAGTGAAGAGGAGACAGCAGATGCCATCAATTAGGCACAACCCTCAGGCCTAGGGATTTAAGAGTATAACTGAATAGTTGTGTAACTGCATAAAATTTTAGCCATTACACGACTATTTGATAGTCCCTGAGGGTGGGCCGGCAGCCAATGCGCTCCTGGCCCTACTCCTGGGGAGCCCCCTGTCACTCTGGGCTACTGCCTCTCTATCAGAGGCAGCAGCGCAGGGTTGCAGGCGAGAGCTGGTCCACAAGGGAAATTGGTTTACAAACCAGCTCCCCACGCAGACCAGTTCTGCCTGCGGTCCTGTGCTGCTGCCTCTAGGTGACTTACCACAGCACAAAAGCACCTATGTGACTTACCTTTAATTAACTAATAAACAAAACATCCCATTCAGTGTTCTACTTTCTCTTTAACAGCTATATATTTGAGAAAGTTTGTCTGAGAGTGAGTGAGTCTATCTATTAATCCATCTGTTTGTTCAAGAACTCCTTCTAAATGGTAAGAGCTAGAACCACCAAATTTGGTATGCAGAACCCGTATCATAACTTAAAAAGCAAGGTAAAGGTTTGATTGTCTCAGGACAATGGGATGTGCCTGGAATGTAATTATTTTCCATAACACAGAAAGGGAGGGGACTGCTTGCAGGAACAGTTGACCACAGGGGGGCAGCAAGGTGCCAGAGATGGGGACCGGAATAGCTATAATCCCACTGGACCAGCAGGGAGTAGGTGTTAAGGATGTGAACAACCACTTGACTACTCAACTATCCACTAAACAAATGCTTACCAGATAGTTGACAGGCTAGTCGACTAGTCCCTCCCCCGCCCCCTTGCTGCCTCTATCAGAAAGAGGCAACGGGGGCTGGGGGAGAAAAGGGGATACTTCAAAGCTGCAGCGCCACATGGAGCCTGGGGCAAGAACTTGGGCTCCACACGGCGCTGCCACTTTAAAACACCACATGCAGCCCGGGGCCAGTTTGGGTGTCCCCAGGCTGCATACGGCGTTTCAAAGTGGCAGCGCCATTTGGAGCCCGGGATCAGCTGGGGATTCCCCTGCTGACCCCAGGCTCTGTGTTGTGCTGCCACTTTGAAAGGCTGCTGATGCTGAGCTCCCTGCAGTGTTTCAAAGCAGCAGCGCTGCATGGAGCCCAGGGTCAGCAGGAGAGTCCCCAGCTGACTCCAGGCTCCACTGCTGCTTTAAAATGCTGTGTGCAGCCTGACACCAGGCTCCCCATGACATTTCAAAGAGGCAGCACCACACGGAGCTTGGAGTCAGTGGGGAAGCTCCAGCTGACAACGGGCTCCACACGGCATTGCCATTTTGAAACACCGTGGGGAGCATAGGGCCAGCGGGGGATTGCCCCGCTAGCCCCATGCTCCCTGCAGCGCTTTCACCATTGAAGTGCAGCAAAAGCCCTAGAGAGGCGCCCTATCGACTAACTGAATAGTAGAAACAAATTGCATCAACTATGCGATTAATCAATTACCCAAAATTTAACATCCCTAGTATGAGTGGAGGTAAGTTTCCCGCCCAGCCAGTGTGGCCCCCACCACAGCCAGCCCTGGGAAGCTGCTCTCTCACCAGCGCGTTTCCCAACCAGCCAGTGCAGCCCTTGCTGTGGCCAAACCCAGAAAGCAGCCGCCCAGAAGGTATGATCCCTGCCATGGCCAGCCCCTGGGAACCACCGCCTGGAAGCACGATCCCCACTGGCTCCTGCATCCCCTACACCTTCAGCTCCCTATCCTGACCCCCTTTCACTCCTAAACTCTGAGTCTTGCACCTCTCCCACACCCACCCTGAGTCCCGCCTCACTCCCAGACCTTGACTCCTGCAACCCACACTCATTCTGCATCCACTGCCCTGAGCCCCCCTTGCTCCCCAACCCTGACTTCTGCACCCACCCACACTTTCAACTCCCTGGCCAAGCAATGCTAGGTAAATTTTCTAATATAGGTTAATTGTTAACACTGATGGTACTCTTTCCACTTTTAAACCCTTGCACAGAGCTAAACAGTCATGAACATCTGTGTTGGTGCTGCTGCACGCATCATCACTGAAGGAACACAACATGACTGATACTGTATTTACAAAGACAATGTGGGTGAGGCAATATTTTATTGGTTCAACTTCTGTTGGAACAAGAGACAAGCTTTTGAACTTCCCCAGAGCTCTTCTTAAGCTCTGCATAGGCTTTAAATTTTGTCTCTTTCCACAGCAGAGGCTGGTCCAATAAAAGATATTACCTCACTCTCTTTATTTTTCTAATATCTTAGGATCAACACAGCTAGAACATGACTGCAAACAACTGTATTAACATACTATTCTAATTTATTTATGTCAAAGGCAGCTCAAGGGTTAGAGCCTCTCTGAGGCCAGATCCACACTACAAGGAAAGGTTGGCTTAAGGTATGCAATTACAGCTTCATAAAAATGTAGTCGGAGTTGACATACTTTAAGCCGAACTTTGGTGCTGTACTCACAGTGGGCGGTTGACAGAAGAAACACTCCTGTTGACTTCCCTTATTCCTTGTGAAGAGTAAGAGTACCGGCACTGACATGGGTGGCCTCAGCGTTCATTAGTGGGTATTTATTAGACCCATGGAACTGAACACCAGAAGATGGACCACCACAGCGTTGAACATCCCGCAAGTGAAAACTTGGCCTAAGATACTTTTAAATGATAATCACAAATGTATCTAAGCACAGATTACAACTAAGTATAAGTCTCATAATTTGCCTATAGTATACGTATTGCACTTTATGATGAATAAGTGTTTTATAATATATTCTGAAATTTTAAACTGATGTGCTCATTATAGGGCAAGACTCCCTCAGAATACAGCCCAAGTCAGGGGAATGCAAGCCAAAAACTCAAAGACAAAGTGGAGTCAATTCTCAGAGGTTACCCTAGCCACCACTTCATTGGCACAAAAGAGGAGACAAATGGACCACATAGTATGTGGTCTTCCAGACTGTACTCATTTCTTCCTCACTCAAAATTAAGCTACAAGATAGGTGACACACAGAAAAGCTTCTCTGTTGATCAGCTAATTTATTAAACTAAACTTTTACCTCTTTATATGCACGATTTTAAAACAAATATATTTTTAGAACAATGTACATGCCAGACAGCTTAAAATTATAATTAAAAAACACTTCACTTGTTCAACGGCACAAATAAAGTTGACAATTAATCAGCTATTCACTTGCACACAAAGTAGAATTCCATTGAAAGACCAACTATTCTCCAAAATCCAGAGCAGTCTTACACATACTTTATCACCCTTTTGAAAATTTCTTAGGCACTTATCTTCCACTTACACACACCACTCTATTTAGGCATACACTCAAGGGACCACTCTGCTGTCTCAATTACAAGCAGCAGAGACACTCAAACTGGAGTTTCCTCTATTTACAAATGGAGGGATTTTGGTGGTAGGGTATCCTCCTTGAGGGAGTCATCTTGTTCCAAAACTGGATGGGTTTAATGACTATCAGGACACACTAAGTCATATGAATTTGCTTAGGCTTAAGAGGAGGGAGAGGCATGAAAAGGATTGAGGTTTATTTGTAAGTGACTGGGAGAATCTGTAGGAATTCTGATGTGGGTACAGTCCTGTAGAGAGGTGCTGGTAAGACAACATGGTAGTTTCAGCAGATTGATGTGTATTTATAATTTATGTCAAAGACACTCAGATTAGGGATGTTAGCTATCAGTTAATTGAATAGTCAAGTAACTGCATGAAATATTTGTAGTTACTCGACTATTCTATAATCCCTGGAAGCAGGGGCAGCAGCTAGAGTGCTCCCAAGCCCCACTCTTGGGGAGCCCTGTCACCCCGCACTTCTGCCACTGTATCAGAGGCAGCAGCACAGGTGCCAGGCAGAAGCCGGTCCGAGAAGGGAGCCGGTTGAAAAATCAGCTCCCATCGTGGACCGTCTGCCTACTGCCCTGCGCTGCTACCTGTGATACAGAGGCAGCAGTGTGGGGTGGCAGCAGCCTCTGTCTGCTCCACAGAGGCTGCTCCAACTGTCATAGAGCTGTCTCAGTACACAGCAAGCCTGGGCCTGCTGTAGACAGAGGCTGATTTGCAGCAGCAGCCCCTGTCGGTGAGGGTCCCAGCTCCCACAGACAGAGGCTGCTCTATCTGCCCAGGCTTGCTGCAAGCAGAGGCTGCTTCATGGCAGCGACTCCTGCTTCCATCCTGCGCTGCTGCTTGTAATAGAGCAAGTTGACTCTAAGCAAGCTCCCCCCCAGCACCAGCTCCTACCTAGGCTTATTAGTTTATTGTCTACTCGACTACTCGCTTACATCCCTAACTCATATTGCTAGATATATTTATTTTTATTACTTTATTAATTGTTATTATGTAATGTACAGCAAGCAATTTTGAAAATTCTGGCCCAGGTAATTTTTCTGTGTGGACTGGCATTTTTAAACCACAGTAAAGCTAGTACTCCCTGTTTCCTCAACTTCTCTAATGTCTCTGAGTTGACATTACATAATGAAGGTTCTACTCTTTAAGGCTGATCTGTAAGAACTATACACTGTTTGTAAGATATCCCAGAGAGTTCTCCCTGTCTCTGTTGCTCAAAAGGTACAACAGACATCCCACTATTGTCCAAATACTTAAACATTATGGCTACGTCTACCCTGGCACGTTCTCACGCAAAAACTCTTTTGCGGAAGAGTTCTTCTGCAAAAGCTCTTCCAGAAGAGAGTGTCTACACTGGCATGTGCTTTTGCACAAGAGAAGTGCTTATGCGCAACAGCATTCATGCCAATGTAGAGGCTCTCTTGCCCAAGAAAACTCTGATGGCCATTTTAACCAAAGGGCTTTCTTGCACAAGATATTCATATTGCCTGTCTACACTGGCCTCTTCTGGAAGAGCTCTTGCGCAAGAGGGCTTATTCCTGAGCGGTAGCGTCAGAGTTCTCGCGCAAGAAGCCCTGATTTTATACATTAGAATGTCAGTTTACTTGCGCAAGAACACACGGCCAGTGTAGACAGGCAGCAAGTTTTTGCGCAAAAGCAGCTGCTTTTGTGCGAGATTGCGCCAGCGTAGACACAGCCCAAGAACGGTGGAGCAGCTGCATCTACAACTTCACCATAAAAAGCTAATAAAGCACATCTGGTCTAAAGGGAGAGTGAATTCTTGCTCACTCTTCAAAGTGAAGAGAGAACCCAGGCTGAGATGCCATTCATCAGCATTGTCTGGGTGTGGCTTTATTAGCTAATTGATAGGCCGGGTCCCTGAAAAGTCACAGTATTAACATCATTCATAGCCCTTCTGTGCTGAGAATATAGTATTTATATTCAGGAAGCATCCCGTGTGATCTATCATAGCCTAAAAATACTAGAATTGTATGATTTAGGTTTAAAAGAACTCTGAATGATTACTAAGATTAAAGAACTGAGAAGTGATATCATAGCTTAAAATTACTAGAATTGTATGATTTAGGCTTTAAAAAAACTCTGAATACTCAGTTAGGTTAAAGAACTGGGAAGTGAACACAATCCACTGCCCCAGAAGTTTTGGAAGCCTTCCATTATCACAAGAATATTGGTATTTTTGGCACACAGATTAGCAGGACATACTTCACTGCAACAGATTCCTCCTGTGTTATATCTCCCAGAGTGCTCTTCTGCATTCCAAAGAATTCTCAGGGAGCAGTCGTCTCTGTTTTTGGACAGTCACCATTCTGTTGTAGCAACTCAATTTTCCACAGGGAGACTGTCTCCCAAATGGGTGGCTATACACTGTAAAGCTGCAGTCAGTTCCATGTGCAGAAACTCAAAAGTGAGGCATCTTGTGCAGGTGCCTCAGTCACTCATTTCCAGTTCAGACAGAAAATTTCTCACTAATTCACAGAACCTGGCCTAGTTAAAAATCTTCCCTCCCTATAATTCAGTTCAATAGTTCTCATGTTATTACAAACATTCACTGGACACGCTATTTTGAAATTTTAAGCAGACTATACTGCCTGAACCATAATAAACCCTTTGAAGTATTTGACTTCTCTCTTCTTCAACTCTAAGGCCCAATGTACTCCACACTGAGATTTTCAGTGGTAATAGTGTACATCCAAACTGAACATCCTTAAACATGTAATGTTACACATTAAAAAAAATGACTGGTGATATCAAAAGGAAATATTACTAGTTGGATGAATATCTTGCAAAGTACTACTTACAAGTATGGAGGCACTCAGTTACTGTGGTGGGCTTGATAAGATATCCTTTACAGATGTAACAGGTGATATGAGGATTGAAATCTTTCACCAAGTGCTTCCGCTGGGTAGCCATTCGTGGGGCAGGCAATGCAGTGGAAACACTTTAGGCCAGAGGCTTGAGTTTGACAGCTGGAAGTGATGCTGTTCAAAGGAGCTGTTCTGTGCAACTGCACTGGTGCAGGCATTTGATGGACATTCCAAACCTCTCACAGGGACATCATTCATAACTCCTGCTCCTTTTTCGGGCTAGGCGTTCTCACATCTGCAAGGCATGTGAAAGGAGAAGCAAAATGACATTGGTGCCCCACAGACAAGTGCCACAGTGCTCGGCACTGAGCAATACACAGCACTGCCTCTGTGCTAGGTGCTTTAGGGACAATTAAGCCAGTATCCCTGCCCCCACCCCTATGAGCTTCCTCTGAGGCGGGTTAGTGCCCAGAGAGCAAGGTGACAGACAAGGAGGGAAGGGCAGGTCACAGGTGCAGGGGCTCTGCTCAAGCTGCCGGGACCCTGAGCGATTTCCAGTGAGCCCTGGAGGAGCCTGGGAACGTCCCAGGAACCACACACTGGACGAACTCCTCCTTCCCCACAGGCACAGCCCGTAACCAGGCCTCACAACGGGTCCCGGCGGAGAAGGGTTCTTCCCGCCCGTCCCCCGGCCTGAGAGGAAGGGGAGGGGGGGAAGGTCTCCCCGAGCGCCGAGAAGCCACCGGGGCGCCACGGCCCAGACTCAGGGCTGCGGCGCTTCGTCCCTCCCGGACAACTCTCGTCCCTCCCCCCGTGCACCTGCGGCGCCTCCTACCCCGAGTCCGCCCCAACTGTCCCTCCCCTCCCCCAGCAGTACCTGGCGGCGCCCATCGGCCTCCCGCCGGCAGCAGCCCCAGCCGCGCTGCCCAGCGAAAGAGAAAGGGAAACAGCGTGCGCCACCCGCCCCTTCAAGCCCGCCCTCCTTCCCGCCGGGCTGCCGCGGCCGGTCCCAGCGCTGGGCCACAGCGAGCAGGCGGGACAGGCGCGCAGGCGCTGCTCCCACGCCGAGCCCTGCTGCGCCACAGCCCAGGCGGCCTCTCTCGGGGCAGGGCGCGGTGTCTCCCCGCGGGCTCCGGGGCTGCCGCTCTCAAGGGTCCCAGGTTCCCGCCACTGGAGGGCAGCCGGGGCCTGTGGGTAGCTTTGGAGGTTAGGCAGAGGGCAGCTGGAGAGGAGGGTGGCAGCGGTGGGGCTGGAGAGGGCAGTTGCAGTGAGGCTGGGGAGAGGTGGGGCTTGGGGCTCCATAGCTCACAAGCTGAGTGGCCTTGCAGAGAGCAGTAGCTAACACGAGAATCAGGGCCCTGCGGAGCTGTACTCACCGACTCTGTCTCAGTTTTTACAGAAATCTCTCTGAGGAGACTTACATCACACCTCTTAAGGTGCGGTTTTTTTAAAAAAAATAGTTTTCTTGCTATAGTGTGTATCAGATTTTCAGACAGCTGAAACTTAAACCAATTTTCAAAACTTTTAATCCTTTCTATATAGCTCTGAGAGTTTAGGGTTGAGAACACAGTTACTGGAATAAATTAGGCTTAAATCCAGAAAATAAATACACATCCTGCAGCAGTACAAAATTTGCCTCTGCGTCCACATCTGTATCTGCAAAAATGAACTATGGATATATGCACTGACATCTGTGGCTACAAAGTTGATATTTGCAATTTGCAGGATTCTAGATACAGAATTTGTATCTGCATCCATATCTGCAAAAACAAACTGCCAATATCCACATCTATTGATGTGGATACCTGCAGATATAAAATGGATATCTGTGGAATTGCAGGGCTCTACTCATAGATGTAAAATTAAGCATGAATAAAAGTGTAACCCACATACTTGTTGGGTGTGGTGTACAGTAATTACTCGCTTAACACGTGCCCGCTTAACACGTTTTCGCATTAGCACGATTTTTGGGGGGGAAACGTTTTTTGAATAACACGACCGTCCCTGAAATAACATGGTTTCCTCAGCTGGCTGGTCGCAGGTGGCTGTGTGGGGCTTCCTCCGCCTCCCTGCAAAGTGGTGGAGGGTTTGCCATGCCGTTCCCCGGCGACCCTCTGTCACCAGACGCCTTGCTCCCTCTCCTCCGACCCAGCTTGCAGGCCGGCAGCTGGGTCTCCCCATTCCCCATCGCTTGAAACGCAACCCCCACCTTTTCCATTATTTTCAATGGGAAAATTGACCCTGCATAACAAGTTTTCACTTAACACGATCATGTTCTGAAACGTATCTACCGTGTTAAATGAGGAATTACTGTACTGTCCCACCTAGTGGCACCAACACTACTTACAGGAAAAATAAAAGTCAGCTCTACAGTTATAGTTGAGTGCCAGTTGGCTTTTAACTCACTTAGTAGAGCAAGGGTGGGGAACTTTTTTTGGGCTGGGGGTTGCTGACCCACAGAAAAATCAGTTGGGGGCTGCACGTCAGTGAGAACCCCCCCAAAAAAGCTCCAAAAAACCACCAAACCTTCCCTGACGTGGCCCCCGATTGAGAAGGAAAAAGAGACTCCCCACAATCTCCTCACACACCTGAGACTGGGGGTGGGGGGGACTAGTAGATTTTGTGTACTACTGCTCTACAGGAGGACAGGATAGCAGGCAGACGGGTGCGAGCTCTCTAGTACTGGGTGAGGGAGCAGATCTGGGGCCTTAGGTTCCCCACCCCTGCAGTAGAGGCTCACACACTAAAATCCAGAGGTCCCAGGTTTGGTTCTGCCTCTCAGCACTACAAAAGCATTCCCCATTGCCAGATGTTCACTGTTTTGCTTCCTGATTTATATAAATACCAGGTTGCTATCAAAGTTGTTGGGATGAGGCTTTTGGTATGTATTTAAAAAACAAAACAAACAGTGTTACATGGTAGGGGGACATAAACTAGGTGGAATTTGCTAAAGATAAAAACAGAACAAAGTACTTCCTGTGCTGTGATTTTGCTGTACAATCTGTCACTGCCATGCAACGACTACCACCTGTTGCCTTTACTTGTGAAACATTTGCTTTGTTTAGATCCAGTTCAGTCTCATCTTCATACTTTAGCCTATGCTGCAACAATAGAAAGCTTTGCTAATGCCCAATTGTGATGTCAGATCCAGATGGGTGGAATCTTTACACCCAAGTGGAGTCCTATTACTTCAATCTGATTGCAGGGTAGATCAAGTATTGTTAAAAAAAACCTTATAATTGAAATTAGGGTACAATAAGGGTATTGGAATTTTATTAAGTATACTTTTTTAAATAATCAAAAGTTTCAGTTTTATGAGACTTTATAATATAATGAAAGTTTGCTGAACTACAGTCAGTTTAACTTAGTTTACAAAAACAACAACAACCCAGCATGTATTAAGAACATAAGAATGGCCATGTTGGGTCAGATGAAAGGTCCATCTAGTCCAGTAGTCGTGTCTTCCAACAGTGGCCAATCAATGTAAGATACTTTAGAGGAAATGAACAGAACTGGTGATCAAATGACCTATTTCCAGCTCTTGGCAAATTATCATTTAACAAAAAATTTGGTCTTGTGCTATTACTGTTGTTTGTCATTATTAGACAATACTATACATTCTGGCAAGTTTTAAATAGATTAGAAAATACAAATTTCTATGATGGAAAATATGCAATATAAGAAGATATTTGTTAGATCACAAAATTATTTACAAGAGTATAAGAAAGCAGTGAAGTCCCAAGTACTTTCAAAAGTTTCAGTTAATAAAACACCAACATTAATGAACAAAACATTGTTTCCCATAATTTCAACAACTTTTACCTCAAGGTATGTAAAAAGGAAGATTATACATCCCTGTTTTCTAAATTTGTTCCTACTTTACATATGGCAGACAGGAATTGACTCAGATTAGGGAAAATCAGTAATTTTTATAAATTACAATGTAATTAGAGTCAAGTAACACTGTTGAACATAATTTAATCTACAATTATTAAGATACGGGGAAGTTTAGCTACTTGAAACTGGAAGTTGGAAAGGATGTACATATCTGCAGTTTTTAAAAAATAACCCCGAATTGTTTACTCTTTTAAAAATCATTCCAATACAACTAAACGTAAGTTCTTTTTCTTGTCAATTCTTTTATTTGGCAAATTGAATATTTCTATTTGTGATTAAGTTTGATCAATTTAACAGAAGTTGATTTTTTCAGAATCATCATTTGGGTTGGCCTACTGAACATGAAATAAAGTCTACAAGCATCACAGTGCAATATTAAATCCCTTTGGGTGTAAAAAAAGCAGCTGCTGCTGTTCTCTTGAGGCTGGGAGGGCTGTTTTAAAAGAAATTATGTCTGGGACCTAATTTGGGGGATTTCAAAACTTACTCGGTTTATAAAATCTGTTGCCTATTAAAATAAAGTATATTTATTTATCTACCAGACTCAGTTTTCAATAGTAATTGGTGTTCAACATTCCATTCAAACATAGCTATAAAGGTGGAATTATAGTGTTGTAATGACGTCTAGTCATATAATATTTTAGAGCCAAACTACAGTTGTGCTAACTACCTACACATATGTGACTGGTTTAGACACTCATGAAATCCATTAAGGACAAATGCAAAGTATTCCACTTTAAGTAAGTAAAATCACATTTAATTATTTAACTGGTTAAATGCGTGGGTTGGGAACCAGCAGCCCCGCTCAGGGGCTTGGCAAGGTTGGAGCTAGGGATGTAAGCGACTAGTAAACTAGTGATTTGACTAGTAACGTCTCCCTCCTCTCAGAGAGAGGCAGCAAGGGGGAGAGCAGAAGCCAGTGCTGGGGGGAGCCAGTTTAAAAGCCGACTCGGGAGGCAGAGCCGCAGCGGGGAACTGGCAACACTTCCACCTTTGAAATACAGCAAGAGTTGGTGGGGCTTTTGCTACATTTCAAAGGCGGAGGCAGGGGCAGCCCATGAGTATAGGCCGACTCAGCAGTTGCCTAGGGTGTCGCCTTCAATGGGGCGCCCGATGATGACGTCACGGGGCGCCCAATGATTACATCATGCCATTGACGGCTGTGCAGGCGGGGGCGCCAATCGCATGTTCCGCCTGGGACGCCAGCTGCTGCAGCCGGCCTCAGGACACTCCTGGGCGGAGGTGCTCTTATTGACTAATCAAATAGTTGATGCAAATTCCATTGACTATTCAATTAGCTGATTAATCTAAATTTAACATCCCTAGCTGCAGCATCTACTCCCTGAGTACTGGTTAACCATTATCCAGTAAGCATCACTCGTTAAGGGTGATGCTTGCTGGTTACCCGTTAACATTCCTGCTCTGCATAGGAAGGAATCAAATTGCACAGATAAAAAATGAGAAATGACTGCCTAGGAAGCAGTACTGCAGAAAGGAAGCTGGGGATTATAGTGGATCACAAGCTAAATATGGAGTGTCACACAGCTGTAAAAAAAATCCAAACAGCATTCTAGAATGTGTTAGCAGAAGTGTTGTAAGCAAGACAAAAGAAGCAATTCTTCTGCTCTACTCTGCATTGATAAGGCTGGAACTGAAGTACAGGTTGCACCTCTATAAACTGGGACTCTCTGGTTTGGCAACATTAGTGATCTGGCAGGCTCAGCTGGGCTGGGGGATGCAGGGAAGCCGGGAAGGCCAGCATGGAGCCCAGCTAGGCTCGGGGAAAGTGAGGAGGCCAGGCAGCCCAGCACATGACACAGCTGGGCTGATGAGGGAGCAGGGAAGCGGGGTGGGGCCAGCAGCAGGAGGGCCAGAAATGACCTCCCCTGGTCTGGCAAAATCCGTCACCCAGAACTAGTCAAGTCCCAAGATTGCAGGACTAGGAAAGTCCAACCTGTACTGTGTACAGTTCTGGGCACCACATTTTAAGAAAGAGGTGGACAAAATGGAAAAAGTCCAGAAGAGCGCAACAAAACCCATCCTTCTGCACTGCTGCTTTCAGAGCTGGGCATCCAGAGAGTGGTGCAGCTCACTAGAGATCGAGCTGTGCTGGCAGCAGCACTGAACTATGGCTGGCAGTACCCTGAGCCGCCTAAAATAATCTTGCAACTCCCTTTTGGGCAAGGCACCCTCAACTGGGAAACCCTGCACTCTGAAATCTGTATAGTATAGGTAAAAGTGCACAAAAGACCAAATTTCACAGTCTGTAAGGCCTTTTTAATGGCCCTGAATTTAGTAGGGACCTACTTAAGGGAATTCTTTTCCACCACCATTGAGCTCTACAGGAGGTGCGTGTCTATTAGCACATACTAGCATTTATTTAACAGTTTGTTAGAGAGTGGCATTTCTCCCACATGCTCGCTCTTATTTTGTATGAATAGTGAATCTAACGTGCTAGATTGAATACGGTGGTACCTTTGGTAAATAAATGTGCTGATGTGTGTTTTTGAGAGGAAGGTGAGGTCTTTGTTTTCTTTGGTCAAAACATACACTTTTTGCCTTTATAAAGAATATATACCTATATAACCCTAACAGTTGTCCTATTTGAATTATAGGATAAAAACACCTGAATTATTTCGGGTAAAAGGAGGACACTATTTAGGCCTTGAAGCGTGGATATTAACGTGTACATATGGATCCAAATAAAATCACTACACTACCAGACTTGTCTGAAACATTCAACTCAGAAATGGAATATAACTATTAGATATGGGGTTATTAACCTTTTTCTTTCTACCTTCCTCCCCAAGATGCTATAAAGATTCCATGGCCCATTTGTATCACAAAACCTTTTTTTCTGCATATAAAATCCAGGTCTGACATTAGGGAGGTAGCAATCATTGCAATTGTCTGGGACCCCTCCATCACAGAGACGTGCAAAATTAAGTTGCTGAGTCTTTGGCATCAGCCCTGGATATTAGGGCTCATAGCCCTAAGCTTCAGCCCAATGCAAAGGAACTTCCTTCTTTCTGCCTTGTGCCTCAGCAAAGCCTAATGCCAGTTCTGCTTGGTGGACCCCCTGAAATCAGCTCCAATGGACCTGGACACCTGGTTGAGAATCACTGTATTAGAACATTAACCCATCCCCAGCCAAACTAGATTATTTCTATATTTTATGCAAGAGTTATCTTGAAGCAATAGCAGGACATATACCATCCTCTGCAAAGAGAAGATAGGATGAATTAGCTGAACAGTGTTAGGTCAGCAGAGGGCAGTGTGATGAATTACTTAAGGATGAATTTTCAGAAGGAGGCCTTGTCTACACTTCTCCCAGTTATGTGAATAACTTAGCTGTTATCGATGTACTTATGTCTGCCTACCACAGTATCTTCACAGCAGTAAGTCAACAGCTGAGGCTCTCCCACTGCTTCTGCTTGTTCTTTTTGGTGGAGTACCGCAGTTGACAGGGTGCTCGGCAGTCGATTTATTGCATCTAAACTAGATGGCTCAATCACTGCTCTTTGATCCAACTTGTAGTGAAGGCATTTCCAAAGTTCAGGGCAACTACAAGAGCAGTTGGTGAGGAGTGGGTCACAGTGGTAGAGTGTAGAGGAGCCCTGAAAAGTGTGGTGTGGGAGGCAAGTATAGAGTGTGCATTGGAACATATCAGAGGGAATATGATTGAGGTCTGTAAAGTCATGACTCTTAGGGTATGTCTACCTACAGCATTATTTCGAAATAAAATATTTTGAAATAGTTATTTCAAAATATCACTTTTCTAAATAATGCATCTACACACAAAATGCATTTCGAAATAGCGTTTTGCTATTTCGAAATAGCACGTCCACACTGATTGGATGCTGAATCGCATTTAAGGCTGGCTGTAACCAGTTCTGGCAAGGCATCAGGTCAGGAATTACCTTGTGTGGCGGCTGTCTAAGGCTCCTGCTTAAAGGGACCTCCGGACAGCTGGTTCTCAGGTTTCCCTGCTTGCTTTCCTACCTCGCTGATGGACAGCAAAGTGTTTTTTCTCTGCGTGCTCTGGTTGCCCTCACTCAGGACACCACAGCACTCCAACATGGAGTTGGAGCTGCCCCTGGACACTCTGCAGCTCTTGGACATGTTACTGCAAGTCTGGCAGCATTTTCTGCATGCTGCCTCACAAGAATCTGCAGCGACCCAACCCCCAGGCCTTTTTCAAGACCCTCCTGGCGTATGTGGTGGAGCGGCTGCAGGACCTGGACGCCGGCATGCCCTGCCGCATCTGGCGTCTGGACACCAGTAACGACTGTGGGACAACATAGTCCTGGAGCATTCAGGAGACCAACAATGTATCCAGAACTTCAGGATGAAGAAGGACACCTTCCTGGAGTTCTGCGAGTGGCTT
>JANRFK010003679.1:35640357-35671166 GCA_030068395.1 Apalone spinifera | reverse complement strand
AAGAGGTTGAAACCCACTGTCCCTCATAAGTAAGCCTGTAACGTACATATGATTTTTTTTTTCAGAAACTGAAAACCTTTTTAATTGCTGGAATAGTAATTGGCAACACCTAGTAGTAAAGAGAATGTCTGTAACAGTAAAACCTCTCAGTTAACACCTGTGAATAGTTTGAAGCTTCACACATTAAACACCTGGTCTGCTGTATAAGAGGGAAACTGAGGCATGCCACTGTTGGGGAGGGCTAGCAACTCTGAGGTAATTCGAGGGAGTGGAAGTTCACAAGTACCGATGAAGCGCCCTTGTTCTCAGAAAGCTGAAGCTCACTCGCCATGGAAGTGGTAAGGAACTAGCTGTAACCGATTCCCCTAGCAGATCTTAGGCAGTATTTTATGTTATAATAGGCTACCCCGATGGGGGTAGAAATGTTTTCTTGTCTTTCAGACCATCAGAAAGCGCTGGTACCAGCTGAAGAAACAACAACAACAAAAACCATGGTTCTGTGTCATGACATAAGTTTGTGTTCTGTCCAAGTTTGTCTTGTGTGTCTTAATTGTAATACGTATTGCAAGTATTGTTGTGTATAGAAAATTGTTTTTTTTTTAAATGAAAGGATAATAGTGTAGTAATTGTTTAAGCTAGGAGAATGTTAACAATATCTCCACAGGTGAACAGAAGGAAAGTGGACAGGGAAGACTCCGGCAGTCTCAGCAGACACATCCGTGGCATCCCTGACTGCAAACATAGAGGGGTCAGCTCAGCTTGCAGAGCTGGCAGCAATTAAACTAGCTTGTGAGGCAGGTGCCAGTACCATTTAAACTGACTCCTATGCTGTATGGGCTGGAGCCATCCAGTGGATAACTAACTGGAAGAATAATAACTGAAAAATAGGAGGAAAGTCTGTCGGGGGATTAGAATATTGGAAATGAATATACCAGCATGCAACCCAACATGCCTTAAGCATAAGTCATGTGTCAGCTCACCAAAAGAATGACACCCCAGCTTCACTGCTAAATAACCTAGTAGATGCAGCAGCACAGATTTTTGCTGCCCAGGTAGATTGGGAACACCTGTACATTTGGCTACATGAAACCTTGGGACACATAGGAAGCGATGAGCTGGTGCAGCAGGCACATGCCAGGGGGTGGCCTATCACCCACCAACAAGCCAGAAACCTGGTACAAGCTTGCACCCTCTGTGCTGAACTCAGAAAAAACATATAACAGAAAGACAACGGTTTGCCAGACTAAAAAAATGGAAAGTACTATAGGCAAGCTGGCAAGTAAATTATATTGGTACACTACCCACCAGTAAGCAAGGGTGGAAGTATGCTTTAACTGGAGTAGAAATTGTTTCAAGAATTGATTTTGCTTACCCAACCCGAGCGGCAACAGGGTTGTCTACGATCATGGGACTAAACTGCTTAATAGCCCTTGTCCCAACACCCCAAGAGACCGAGTCTAATGGCATGGTCGAATGCTGGAATGGGCTGTTAAAAACCCACTTGAGGCCCACAGAGGGCAAATGGGGAAACAGATTAAACACTGTGGTGCAGAGATTAAACAACTGGCAGACCCCTACGGGCAGTCTGATCAGCAAAGGATTCTTCCCTACAGGGAGAACCTCTCCTAACCCCACTGTACCACTCAACGATTCTGAATATGCACCTGGTAATTAAACACCCCAGCTTGGGGACACAAACATGCGTACTGCACTCCTACAAGGGAAAAGGAGTCAGGACCACTACAGATGCTGAGCTAACACCAATAACCATTACTGAGGCTTGGATTGTATCCAAGACCGGCGAACCTTATGTTTTATTACAGGAAACTGAGGCAATGGCCCCGAACATTGCTCCAGTAAGATGGATCCCTCCCAGTGCTGGTGTGGATCCAGGAAACCACCATGAACTTTCTGTATATATACCGCTCGCTGTTGTAGTGCTTCCAGTCGCTGTTATTAGTTATAGACTGAACTATGAAAAAAAAACCTAAGCTGAAGCAAGACATGGTATGCCCATTCACCATGGTCTTCTTCCTCATCCTAACTGCTACTGCTGTACCAGGACACCTTACTTGACTCCTCTACCGAACTGGAAATCGAGTTTGTCCCCCTCAGCCCAAATGACTGGTGGAACAAAAGTGACATCTTCTGATGGGAACTGGTATAGTTCGATGACAGCAACTACCGCAATCCTCAAAATAACTTTGGGGGGAGGCAAGGGAAATGGCAATGGACAGTATAAGATAAGACATGCTATAACTAAGAATGTAAGCATCTCATGGCTAAATTGGTTAGCCCAACAGCTGGGATTTTCCCTAACTCCTTTCCTACACTCCATTATAACCACTGTTTTCACCATTGTAATTGTTGTAATCATTTTCTGCATAACCCCATGTATTGTGAAACACTTAGTTAATGTAGTTATCTTTTCTGTGCACATTCAATATACAGCACTAGGAAAGGACCCTAGTCAATTCCTAGATCCTGAACCCTCTATTCCAGCCATCGGGCACTTTTAGACTCTCCCAAGGTGGGCAAGAGGTGCTGGTATCACCGCCATCTTGTATCCTAGGAAGTAGTGTGTCGTATCAGGGGGTGGAATGTAGCCAGACAGGAACCCCCCTGTAACATCCATTTTTACTTGCTTGAAGCATGCAGGGCACACACAGCAGTAAAAACAGTATGGACTTTGAAAAGCCTTGAACAGGAGGCTCAGACATGCGAGTTCACAGTGGCCTTCACTGTGAACCCATATTGATACCCATATTGATACGAACACACAGCCGTCCGCGGGGGGAGGAATCTTCCGCCCAGCAAAGAATGTCCAGTATTCACAATTTAGTTATCTCTCTTACAAGTGTAAATTAAGTTGAAACTCCCTTGTAAGAACTGGCATCACAAAACAGACCAGTACAATTTGGCATCTTAGATAAGAAAGAGGATACGGGCCCCTATGGGTATAAAGATGGGTCCAGCAGCACACTTACTTTGAGTGTCAATCTACCATCTATCTGCTGGTTGGGTTAAGTGATTGGCCTCCCGAGGTTCCACAAGGACACCCACCTTGTATTCGTCTTTCCTAGGAATTGAGAGACCGGCCCTGACTTGACCCGCTGGAGTCGAGAGGCACAGAAGAGGGTAAATATTGTACCTGGATGTAGTCCTTTTTCTTAAGTGTACACATAGACTTAGAGCTCTTTAAAGATTAAGCTGTCACTTGGTACCATTACTTTTCTATCTTCCTTACCTTTGTAACCATTTTCATTTTTTTTTATAAATCTATATTTACTAGCAGTTAAGAAATAGAGCAATAGCAATTGTAACTACACGCTTTATAAGTCTTCACCAATAAACCTGTAACTGTTTAAGTTTTAACCTGACTCCTTCAGTTGCTGTAACAGAACCAAGCACAATTTAAAAGAACTTCAGCCAGTCATAAGGGACAGGTATAGGGAGAGCTTAGGCATTTAGATTGTGTCACTGCCAGGGACAGATCCGTTAGGGCATCTCTGAGTCTTCCCTAGACTGCCCACTGCGACGGGACCCTGTGTCTCAGCAGTTAAAGACTTAGATCACACACACACACACACACACACACACACACACACACACACACACTGCCCTGACTGTCGGCTGACAGCTTCCCCAACTGCAGGGGGCCATCGACGGGACACACATCCCAGGCTGTGCCCCACACCACCAGGCCTCCATGTTTATAAACCGGAAGGGATACTTCTCAATCATCCTGCAGGCCGTGACTCCCACTAGGGCCTTTCTGGACATTAATGTTGGCTGGTTGGGCAAAGCACACGACTCACGCGTGTACTACCACTCCTCCTTGTGTCTGAGGCTGCACGCTGGGACCTTCTTTCCAAACCGCTACTTCAGGGTCGGGGACGTGGACATGCCAGTCTGTCTGGTGGAGGATGCAGCCTATCCCCTCCAGCTCTGGTTCATGAAGCTCTACAAAGGACACCTCAACCCTTCCCAACATGCCTTCAATGCCAGGCTCAGCAGGGCCCGCATTGTGATCGAGGGTGCCTTCGGGCGGCTGAAGGCACAGTTTAGGTGCCTCCTCACCCGCCTGGACCTTGCGCAGCGGAATATTCCGCAGAATGCTGTGTACTGCACAATGTGCGTGAGCAGAAGAGGGAGGCCTTCCTGCCGGGCTGGGTGGCGGAGGCGGACTGCTTGTCTAGCTTCTATGCACACCTCACATGGCTGCCATCCAGAAGGCCCATCGGGGGGCTGTCCACATCCGGGAGGCCCTCAGGGAGAGCTTCTACCCAGAGAAGCAGTAACAGTGCTCTCTGGTCTGCCTCACTGGGAGCTTGTGCCTCACTCTTCCCTCATATCCTTTCCAGCCCCTGCTGGAAAATAAAGACTTAAAAAAAAAACCCCAAACTCTGTTTATTGAACAAAACTGGGTGGGAAATGAAACTCAGGTGAGACTGGGGAAAGAAGGCGGGAGAGGGGAGAAGAGAGAATGGGAGAGGGGAGGGGAAAACTTGGGAGGAGGGAGTTGGAAGGGGGAGGAAAGGCTCAGGGTTGGAGTGGCACCGGCCCCACTGGTTCACATCACCGCTGGTATGGGGGTCTTGGTATCCCCGGGGAATGGGGAGGGCATGGAGGGAGAAGCAGGAGGGGGAGAAGGAGTGGGAGGAGGAGCAATCGCTGGGGAGGCAGCAGAGGCTGGAGTAGGAGGAGGAAGCATGCTCTGCACAGGGTCTGCAGATGGGCTCAGATGGCATGGCCCTGGGCAAGGTACTCCTGCCAGCTCTCCCACCAGAGCTGCAGGTCTTCCTCCACCCAGTGGTCAAGGGTGCGGTGCCCTCAGGTGCTGCCACTTGTACTCCTCCAGAGGATGGGCATGCCTGTGGAACCCTCGGGTGCAAGAGGATGTCCCAGGTGGTGTGGTGCGCCCTTCACTCGCAGCTGGTGCGGCTGTGGAGAACCAAGAGAAGTGGTCAGTTATCCCTGTGGGGCACAGTGAGTGAAGCCCAGCCCCTGCAAAGCGAAGATGACAGGTCTCCGCACCATCAGAGCTGATGTGCTTGAACACAGGCCATGTTCAGGATGTCCTGCTATCCCCGGGAGGGGGAGCTGCCCCGAGACTGCACCCATGCCCCTGTGATGTATATCAGTGTGGGTGTATGTGAGGGGGAGATGTCCCCTGCCTCCTTGTAGAGGGGGCTTGTGGAGGGAGGGTGTCCTGCCATGTCCCACCCCGGGGTCAGGTGCATGTCATGTCTCTCCACACATCCTTGTGGCTAACAGGCCAAGACCTCTGTATGGCAGCCACATGCTTGTACGTGCACAGGTTACTGAGTGGCCAGCAAGGCCCAGGCAGGCAGTCTCTGGTCCCCCACCCCCTACCCACTCCCCTGCATAAGGGGACAGTGATGGCACTCACATGATGTTCCATCCCCGGCCTTGGATGACGCCTGGGACAGGTGTCTGTAGGGGGTCCTGGCTCAGTTAGGTGGTGACGCTGGCCTCCTCTGGCTTCTGGCCCTCCTCCTCCTCCGTGCCATCATCAGGGCCCCCACCAAGGACGACATCGACTGGCTCTGCCCCAGACTCGATGACCACCTGGGGGGAATGGACTGTCCCACCCTCCAGGATGCAGTCCAGGGCATTGAAGTAGGGGCAGCTGTGTGACTCTGCCCTGGGTTGGGAGCTGCCCTCTTGGCCCTGGCACAGGCCTGCCACAGTTCTTGAATCTTCATCTGCACCTGTTCCTGGGTGCGGATGTGGCCTCTGGCAGCCATACTGGCAGCCATACGACCATAGACGGCCGCGTTCCTGCATCTAGTGTGGAGATCTTGGAGGTTGGTGGCATCTCCCCAAACCTCAATAAGGTCCATGACCTCCTCACGAGACAAGGAAGGCTGGAGGAGTGCTCCCGGGGAGTGGTGGAGGGCTGGCTGGTACTGGCTAGCTGTCTCATTTTGGGGCCACTGGGTCAGCGCAGCAGCAGAGTGGCTCAGGGCTGGCAGGCCTGGTGCTAGCCACAAAGGCTCTGGGAAGACTCTAAACCTTTAAGAGCTGAGGGGGGAGGGGAAGGAGAAGAGTTTTCCTGGTGTGTGCCAGAGTGGCCAGCAGTGCACCCTAGGAAGGGCTGGAGGCCCCCTATTTCGAAATAGCCCCTATTCCCTGTCTACACAGCGCCTATTCCGAAATAGCTATTTTGGAATAAGCGCTATTCCTCGTACAATAAGGTTTACATATTTCAAAATAAGCCCTCTGCTATTTTGAAATAATTTCAAAATAGAGGTTTGGCTGTGTAGACGCTAGCAAAGTTATTTCGAAATAACTTTGCTGTGTAGACATACCCTAATAGAGAAAGTAGATAAGGAAGTGCTATATATTCCTCATAACAAGAACTAGACATCATGAAATAAAATAAGTAGGCAGGAGGTTTAAGACAATAGGAAGTATTTCTTCACACAAAACATTCAACCTGTGGAATGCCTGGACAGAGAATGTTGTCAAGGTCAAGATTGTAACAAGGTTCAAAAAAGAACTACAAAAAGTGATGGAGGATTAGCCAGGATAGGCAAGAATAGTGTCCCTAGCCTCTGTTTGCCAGAAATTGGCAATGAATAACAGGGAATGGATCACTTCATGATTTACCTGTTCATTCCCTCTGGGGCACCTGGCACTGGCTACTGACAGAAGACAGCATATTGGGCTAGATGGACCTTTGGTCTGATACAGTATGGTCATTCTTATGTTCTTACCAGGTATTAGAGCCAAAGGCTCATCTTTCTTCAAAGTATTTAGTGTTGTTGCATTCAGTTTCAAAGGGGATTAAGTACTTATAAGTCTTTTTGAAATAGAGATGTAGTCTCCTATAATAGTTAGGCATTGCAACACTGAGCACAGCAAGGCCTATATCAATGGTTCTCAATCTATCATTGTGAACCGCATATACACAGATTGTTTTCTGGGCTGCATTTTGAGAATTACTGTGCCTGTCACCTAACTCTCCACACAAACCCCTACGCCCAGTGCCCTCCGCCCACATACCGCTCCACAGAGTGGGCCAAGAGGTGGCAGAGCAGGGCACAGGGCAGGAACTCAAACCCCTGACTCCCCTGTGCAGGGTGAGCCGCAAAAGCTCTACCTTATACTCCACTGCATGGGGACCTAGAGTGTGATCCTAGCCCCTGACCCTGCACAGGGCTGGTTAGCAGTCCAGACTCTGACCTCACTAAGAATGGGTGGCAAGTAGCACCTGGACCTTGAGCCTAACCCTATGAGGTAATTTATGTTATTAAATCAATGTTGGTTGTTGAAAGAGACAAGCTTTTGAGCTACCCAGAGTTCTTCTTCAGGTCTTCTTCAGAGGGCAGTAGTGCAATTGGCAGCTGGAGAGAAATAGTAGTTTCCCCTTCTAAGTCCCATTACTCTCCAGCAGCTGGCTGCGCAGTCACTTCCTGCTCCTCCAGAGACTTCCAGCTAGCACACAGGCTGCTCTCTGCCAGCTCTTCCTCTTGCCTGATCCACTGAGGCTGCAGGTGAGCTTTGATTTATAAGTGCAGACGTTTATAAGTCTGAGGCTTGTAACTTGGAGAGTTCCTGTACTTGAAAAGGTGGCACTCTTTGTTCGGTCTCTATTGAGCCAGTGCTTTTTTATAGTTCTACCAGGCACGGTACTGCTGGAGGTTCCATCTTTTGCCTACATTTTCCTACATTGCCTACTAAGCTTACATTTACACTGCCACATTACTGTGCTGCAACTTTCTGACTCGGGTGTGTGAAAAAACATTCCTTCCCGAGTGCAGCATGTCACACCACTGTAAAGCACCAGTGTAAATGAGCTCCCAGAGCTGTTTGCGGTGGCCATACTTTCACTTTAAAACAATGTCACAGCTACACTTTAGTTTTAGAAGAGTAGACGAAGCCTGAGACTCTTGTTTGTTGTGATCATCAAGGAGCGGCTAGAGGGGAGGGAGAAAGCTCCCAGCAGACCACCCCACCCATAACCTGGGAGGGGCCAGGAGAAGAAAAAAGCTCTTGTTGGGCCCCACTTACCCTGGGAGGGACCAGGGGAGGGAGAAAGCCCCTGCCAACCTCAAACCACCAGCCCCATGCCCTGAAGGACCCAGACAACACTGGGTACGTCTTCAAGTAGACTGCAAAGCACTTTGGAATGCTACATAATGAAAAGTACAATATAAATTGAGTTTTTGCAAGTCTTCTTCATTACATAGCTAGGATTCAAAAATCGGTAATTTTTATTCATAGCAGCTTAATACAGTATTAATACTACTTTATGCCTTGCTGTTATTTCTGTTCCATATTGTATTAATCTCTAGCCTTTAAGATCATCCTTACATTGTTTCTGGAATCCAAAGTGCAAAATGATTTGCCTCACATGGAAGCGCCTCAGTCTAATTTTTTTCTTACTCAATTAACACAAATTAATGCACTACTTGAGCTCCAGTTAAACATCTTTCAACAAACCTGTCATCTAAAGCAGATGACAAAGTCTGCTTTCAGTAGTGATTAATGTACAATACCATGACCTTTCAGCATTCCTATGTCATCTATATACTCTACTCAGTTATACATACGCATATCAAAACCCCAATTATATTTAGTTTGGAACAACAGATCTGACTGTTTTCTTCAGTTCTCTCATCAGCTAATTTCCATAGGTTTACAGTAAGTATGATTTACTTATCAATCTGCATAGCAATCCTCGCTGGCTTTCCCAAATCTAATATCATTCCACATTAGGATTTTCAGAATAGAAAACATAATTATTATGAAACCACTGGCCTTTATCACAACTGCAGGAGACTTGATTAATTTTTTTATAAAAAATTTAGCTTATAAGCACTTTGACACGTATCATATAGCCTGTTCATATTATCTTAATTCTGCCTACTTACTAATTTACTCCTAAATATAAGCACTTAGTTTTATTTCTGCTTAGCTGTGGAAACTAACATAAATTAATGAGATGTACCTCTGTTGCTGAGAAAACTAGAAAGCTGACGGATGTTTTGCCCTCTCCTCTTCAGAAATGCCATAGCATGCCTTCATCAACCACAAACTGAAAGATGCCTATTTGGGTTAATTGCCTTTTGGGCTTTCATGTGAATAATGAGAGAAGCTATTATTAGTAAAATAGCTAAAAAAGTTAAATACCTAAAGATAATCTGCCAATTTACACCTTGTCTGAAATGTATTTTACCTACTGTTGTGAGTTTTCCCTGTAATTTCTATGAATTTCTGCATTGTAAAAGGGAAGAGAAAAACATTTTTAAATAGGTTAATGTCGTTACAAAAGTACAGAAATTGACAAGGAGATTCACAGTCAGGGACACAACTTGAAATTATTTTGTGAGATTCCACAACCTCCCCGGGCAATTTATTCCAGTGTCTGACTACCCTGACAGTTAGGAACTTTTTCCTAATGTCCAACCTAAACCTCCCTGTAGGATGAACTACAGGTTGGACCTCCCAATACCATGGTCCGGTAAGACCATGGCTGTTCCTGGACCAGGGTGTCCTGGCTGGGATCCCCAGTAGCAAGCGGGCTGGCAGCTGGGAAGCCCAGTGGGGCTGAGGCTGGGACTGGGGCCAGAACCCTGATAGTGTTGCAAGGGGATGTGGATTGCAACTGCTTTAAACACTAAGGAGAGGGGATCACCACATGGGAGTGTAAAGGGTTTGTTTATTCAACTAAAACTGGGAAGGGAGGGGAATCTCACTCATACACTCAAGCACACTTACAGTCCCAGACAAGATGATAAGGAGAGCAGAAGGCAGTTCATATTGTTTGATCTTCCCAAGTTGACTCCTAAGCTGGTCCACTGGCCAGGCGATCCGAGCAGAGGGCGTTCTGGGAGGCTCCACTTGATGGTCAACCCACTGTGTCTCTGTCCCTCTCTCCTTTAAGGATCAGCCACATGCAGCCTCTGAGTCTGGGCCTCTTGGGGCCGTGTGCGCTCCCTGCTGGGGACCGTGTGCATTGCTGTTTACTCCTGCTGTTTACCTCAGACATTCTTCTGCACTCACTCCGGGAAGGGTTAGGGGTTAACAGACAACACTCCAACAGTTTAGGGAGCCAAATAACATCACCAGGTGAGAAAGAACAACCACCATTTTAACTCTCCCCTTGCTCCTCCTTTGCCTCCAACAGGTAGCACTGCCAGGGCTGTGGCAGCACTGCCAGGGCTATGGCAGCCCTGGTAGTGGGGCTGGGGACATGACAGCCACGGCAGCCCCAGAAGTGGGGCAGGGGCCAGGGTGGATGCAGCAGCCCAGGTAGCAGGGCTGGAGATGCAGCAGCCCAGGCTACTGGGCCATAGCAGCACGGCAAACCAATAGTGGGGGAGGGAGGGTGGCTGGGGACGGCAGCAGGGAGGGATGGTGGGCTGGGGAGCTGGTCTCTGGGGACCTCCTTTGGTCCAGCAAATTCTCTCATTTGGAACCAGTCAGGTCCCGACGGTGCTGGACCAGAGAGGTCCAACCTGTACTCAGTTCTAGCATTGGCAGAGAAAATGCATCAAACTTTTGAGGACTACAAAGTATAACTAATGTGATGCTGGTGAAACTGCTTAACATACAGTTCATTATAAATTAAAGAAATGGACAACATATGTCTCTCATTTAGATAAATTACTGAAATAAATTATTGTACATAAATAAAACAGGTAATTCCAAATTTAATCTGTAACCAAGAAAGATCTGCATATAGCTCTACTAGTGGGTTGCATCCTGTGCTTGCCATGCTCACCAACCCTTCTCCTCCCCCTCCGGCTGCTTTCACTTTCACGGTCAGAGACCATGAGAGCATGATGATGTCATTCTGTCACCTGGCATGAAAAACTTTTTTATATATTGAGAGAGATAATAAATATTGGTACTTTTATTATGCAAATACTATAATTTTTCCAGTTTCAGAGCTGATACCATTATTATGGGCCTGACCTTACTTCTGTTGAAATCAATGACCATACTGTTGGCTTTACTGGGAGTAGGAGCAAACCTTAAATGGGATTGTACTATCACATTGCATCTCTTGGAGCTTGTCTACACTATGAGATAAGCTCAAATCCCCGATGATCGAGTTCTGGGTCCCGATATTGAGAAAGCAAGGGACTATATCCCCACTACGGGCAAGACTCGAATGTTCTCCAAGGTAGTGTGTCCACACTTATGGAGCCTACCTCAGAAAGAGAGGTTCTGTGGGGCGCATGGCAGGTTGGCCTATGCTTCCAGTGTCTGATGGCTCCAAAAAGCAGTAGCAGTTACTTAAATGGGCTCCTCTCACCCTCGGCCCAGAAAGCACTTCTCTACTCCCTCCACCATCGCATGACATAAATGGGCCGCATTAGGCATGCGCCTTTTCATGCCCTGGTTGCCTGCGCAGACGCTGCAGCTCTATAGCCCTGGAGCCAGAGGTGCTACAAAGCACTGCCATGCTCATGGCTCTCATGGTGCAGAACTTTGAGGAGAGTGCCTGCATGTTGCTCCAGCAGGAACAGGACAAGAAGCAGGAGGAGGAGGAGGACGAACCTCAGCAAGACTTACTGGCCCTGCTCAGGGAAGTCCTGGTGCTCATGCTATGTGCACGCCACTCAATCCCCTGGACATAGTGGAATGCTGCTTCTGGCATTGGGAGACAAGCTCGGACTGGTGGGACTGCATTGTCACACAGGGATAGGATGATCAGCAGTGGCTGCAGAACTTTCGCATGCACAAGGCCACCTTCAGCACCGAACATTCCCATTTAATTCAGCTGGAATTGTGGATGCTTGGTACCACTCCAAAATGGGCGTTAAAGTTCCTAGACTTAGTTTCAGGCACCTCCTATTTTCTTCACTCGTACTATTTTACTTAAAATGAAAAACATTGTGAGAGCCAATAAATTAGGGTACATCTACACTTGCTCCCTAGTTCGAACTAGGGATGCAAATGTAGTGGACCAAAATTGCTAACGAAGCGGGGATTTAAATATCCCGCGCTTCATTAGCATAATCTCGTCCACGTGCTATTCCACTCGCCAGCTGATTCAAACCAGGAAGTGCGCTCCAGGACACGTTAGTTTGAATCAAACCCCTTCGTTCAAACTAACGTTACTCCTCAAAAAATTATGAGTAACTTTAGTTCGAACCAAGGGATTTGATTCGAACTAATGTATCCTGGAGCGCACTTCCTGGTTCGAATCAGCTGGCGAACGGAATAGCGTGTGGGTGAGATTATGCTAATGAAGCGTGGGATATTTAAATCCCCGCTTCGTTAGCAATTTTGGTCCGCTACATTTGCATTTCTAGTTCAAACTAGGGAGCAAGTTCCAGTCCTAACTAACACAAAAGGTCAACAATGCTGCTGAATGCCAGAAGTGTTCAAGCCTGAAATCCATTTTTGTTTAGTAGAAATCAAGGTACCAAAAAGCAGGGTGCTGTGATTTTAATGAAGAGTTGCGATATCTGCCATATTTTTGAGTGCAGTACAGGTTGGACCACTCTGGTCGGGCATACTCGAGACCTGCCCGGTCCCAGACAAGGGAGTTTTTCGGGCTTGGGAGGAGCGGCGCCAGCCTCCCCATTGGGGTCCTTCCCAGCCATCCAGCCCTACAAGCTGCAGCAACCATGCTGGAACTCCTGGCCCTGCAAGCTGTGGTGACCCTACTGCCCTGCTGGCCCCGTGGCAACCCTGCCAGAGCTCCTGACAACCCCACCAGCTCTACCACACCACTAGAGTTCCCAGCGGCCCGCCAATTGTGGGCTCCACTGCTCCATGAGCTCCACCCTCTTGTCCCCGTCGGCTTCCCTGCCCCACGGACTCTGCTGCTCCACTGGCCCTAATGGCCGGCTCCACTCTAGCCACCAGCAACCTCTGCCATTGGGGCTCTCTAATCCTGCAACATCCTTGGTTCTGCTGGACCATAGATATTGTCGAACCAGTGTCCTGGACCACAGAGATTCAACCTATTCTCTGCAGCCTATGCTCAACAGATAATCAAGTTCCTAACTACCAGACATTCAGACTTTTCCCCTTTTGCCCTTTGGTTTGTCACTCCTGAAGGTGTAAAACCAGCCTCCAGTTATCAGCTCACATTGGCACATATACTCCACACAGTCTGCACAACAGAGACCTGTTTGAGGTAAAAATAAACTACAGGTTTATTTAACAGAAAGACCACAGATTCAAAGATGAAGGAGTAAGGGAAGCAAACGCATATAAGTTACACAGAAACACAACATTAAAATGTAATATGAGGTTTTATGCTTCTATACTAGATAAAATTCCTTTTTTAATATGTTACCTATTGTCTTTGAATAGTTCCTCGGTGCACTCCTACCCATAAGGTAGAGCCAGTGTGCACACACAGCTTCCCATCCCCAAGATTGTGCCAGGAGTTCTGGATACCTTCAGTTCATACTCCTCCATTTAAAAAAGATTCTGCAGTTTTTCCCTCAGCCACTATATATATGGAAAGTGGAGGAAACACCTTCCCTTCTTAGTTTTCAAGGACTTTTTCCCCCCAGTTTCAAGCTGTTCCCATTTGCTTTGATGGTTTCTTGTTGTCTTTTCCTGACCTGGACAATGGCTTAATTCCAATCTCATCTACAGAACCGTCCTGTCCACTGGACGGTTCAAGGCAGCCTCCCTGCCCCTGCACTTTACGGTGGCCTGGGGGATGGTTCCTTCCCTCCCCACACTCACCAGTGGTGGCAGAAGCCATGGCAAGCAGAATAACCCAGCCCCAGCCTGCTCTACTGGGAGTGGGACTTGGGGGAGCAGAGCGGGTTTCTGCCAGGTTGCTCTGTTTCTTGCCACTGCAGTGAGTGCAAGGGCAGGCCTGATCTCTGACGCTGGCATCAGGTACTCCACCAATCCCCCAGGTTGTATTGCTCAGGAGAGGAGGCTTGGGGGAAGGGATAGAGCAGAGGCAGAAAGAAGTAGGATTGAGGGTATTCCAGGCACCGCTTTACAGATGGCCCTGCTTATCCAACTGGGCAGGTTGCCCCTCTCTGCCTGAGTGCCTCACTGCCTAGTTGTGAGATGATTCTGAAATTGCACCACAATGACCTTCATCATTTTCTACATATATAAACACATGGACACATTCTTAACAATAACTCTGCATATATCCCATAATGACTATTAAATTCCATGCATTACAAGCTTTCATTAAAGACCTTATTTGGCATATTTTACAATATAATAGAACAGTTTGTAATCAGTTGGTTTGGGTTTAAGCCTTCAGCGTGCCCTTGTGGATGTCTGAACCCTGACTGTCACACCAGTCTTGCAAGCTATCTTAATTGTGGAACTCACTGACATTAAAGGGAGACACGTGTGAAGAGACTGCAAATTCTGTGTGGGTTCAGGGACCTTTGTGAGGGAAGGAGGTCTCTGAAGGAAACTGCATCTGTGATGAGGGACATCCTTTGTGGCTAACAAACCCTTTAGGATCAGTTTACCTGCTTCTTAACTTCCTTACACCTGATCTGAGTGTAACAAATTTCACACAAAATAATGAAGTGGAACATTCAAGCTTTGATTATTTTCAGAGACTATTCGTTGCCACTTTTAGAGCAGAAGTTTAATGATTTAAAGCCAAATCACAAATCTCTCTGATTTCAGAAAAAGGCAAGGAAAACAGCCCTGAGAAATTGCTACAGTGGAAGACAAAGACACTGATTTTCCAGTGCCTTATACGTTGTACAGTCATTTATACCTGTGTGAAGTAGAACTGAACACTCATTTTGATTTAGTAGCATTTTATATTCACTTTGCAAGGTGCAAGACTTTGCAGAATCAAGCGCACAGACTGCAAATTCAACACTATTTTACTTTCTTATTAGCACAAACACATAATGAACATAAGCAAGGCTGTTTACACAGTCTAATTCCGTACACAGCCGCTACAACTTCCAGACACTAGTTATTTTTATGCCTCTACAATGTAATTAATCTATTTATGCTGGTGGTGTGATGATCCAGTTATTGAGTACTATGAATGCAGTACTGATAGACTATTTCATAGCTAAACATGCATTATTAAAAAGGAAATAAAAATGCATTACTCTGTTCACTTCCAAACAACATTTTGAACAACATAAACAATGGCTGAAGCAGAAATACTGTCTCATTTTGTATTTTTAACCAACAAAGAAAATGCTCTGGGACAAATTAAAATAGTGGTAAATAGATTAAGGATATAAAATCCCAGTTAATCAGTTAACCGTTAGGCTTAACTGATTAACTGTTCAAGCAGAATCCCACTCCTGCCTCCTCTGCCCCGCACAGGTCTGCTGCTGTTGGCCTCCTCATGTGCAGGGTGGCCGGTTTCTGCTTTCAACTAGGGATGTAATAGTATAGTCGATTAACCGACTAACCAATAAGCAAAAGCATATAGGTTAATGCTATAGACTACACACATTTCCCCTCCCTCTTATCAGTAATTTTTTTAGCAGACTGGCCAGCAGCTCAGCTCAGTCCCAGCTTGCACTGCATCCCGCTGCGGCTCTGCATTTAAAGTGTATTAGGAGCAGGCAGCCCAGCTCAGTTCCGGCTCATGCCAGGTCTGGGACTTCAGACCTCTCCCCCTCAGACAGGGGCTGCCTGGGGATTATAGAATAGTTGACTAACTGATAAGAATTCATGAGGTTAATCGACTATTCAATTAGCTGATATTTAACATCCTTACTCCCAGCCCTTCCCCTCCCCCCGATGGGGATGCTGGCTCCCAACAGATAGATTTATACAAATGCATACATAACTCTGGAAACAGATATGCTTAAGGAGGACATCTCTTCATTACCACACTTTGGAATAATGATTAGAAGTACATGCAAAAATTATGAGAGGGAATGAACCAGTCCTGCCTCATATGTAGATGGACTGAAAAAATGCACAGGTACAGGCCAAAGCCCTTGGAAAAAGGAAAAGTACACTGTGTACATTACACATTATGACGCTGCTCATGGAACTTGCAGAAGCCCTCTCTATAGGCATTTCTAAAGTTGAAGCTCTGAGAGTAGTTCCCAGCTCAACAATACATACTCATGTTAGCTCTCATCAAACTACCATGCTAAAAACAGAGTGCAGCCATGACAGCGTAAGTGGAGGGACAGGTGAGCTGCCCTGATAACGTGCCTATGATTTCTGATGGACATGTACTTGGGGCAGCTAGTCTGTCCTGCTGCTCAAATTGCCACAGCTACATTCTTTGAGGGTTTTTTTTTTTTGTTTGTTGGTTTTTTTACATCTGGCAGACAGGGTATATGTCCTTGAACTGGGAATCACACCCCCAGCACCACACACAGACACAGCCTGTTTATACAGAGGCAGTGGCAGCAAGGTAACTTTCCACAGCATCATTTCCTGGGAGAATGTATTCAGTATGAAAATGCTGACAAGATCAACCTTATCTACCTATATATTTTAGAAACGGTTGTCTGTCTATCTGTGAGTCTGTTTGTATAAGAACTTCTTCTATATGATAAGAACTAGAACCACCAAATTGGGTCTGCAGCTTCCTCTTCTCCTAACTTAAAAAAAAAGGCCAGGGTTTGATTATGTCAAGAAAATGGGAAGTGCCAGGAATGGAACTATTTTCCAGAACATGGAGAGAAGGGGCACAGAAAGGAGGGATTTGATACTGAGAGTGGCCACTGGGAGCCAGTGAGTTCCGGGGAGAGCTATACTTCAGAGTGACCACTGGGGGCAGCTGCACCATTAGGAACAGGGGTCAGCAACCTTTTCAAACCAAAGAGCCAAACTACATCAAAATTCAGAACAAGTGATCAACAAAGAGCCATATAAGAATGCCCATTTGCATGACTGAAAATATACAACTTAATATTATTGATAATTGAGATGATGGTTAATAATAGCATAAATGAAACATTTATTGTTTAATGTTGACTGTGGCACGTAAGTCCTTTTGTGGATCTAGTTCCATCTCCATCTCTTTCTGTTGGGTACCTACAATATTTTAATGCATTAATGATAATAAAATAAAAAAATAAGTAATAAAATAATAATAATAGAAGTTGAAGTGAAATACAAGACCATCCCACCAAGGAGCCTAACCGTTCACCTGCCAGGGCCTCCAGCCAGCCCTGCAGGGTGAGAGGTGGTGGGAAGTGGCTCCCCGCAGCAACACAAGGTGGGAGCAGAGAGGCCGAAGCCATTGGGCCTCTCCCCAGGGCTGGAGCTGGGGTCAGGGCTGCATGATGGCTACCCAGCTGCTCCTGGGGTGGGCTCTGTGGTGGCTGCCAGAGCTGGAGCCTGGACTGCAGTGTAGCTGCTCCTGGGACTGGGTACACCCCAGTCCCGGCACTGCAGCCCAGCTTCAGCTCTGGCAGCCTCCCGCCATGTGGCCCACCCCGAAAACAGCTGGGAAGCTACTATGCCATCCTGGCCCCCCACTCTCCCACCAAGCCTACCACCCAGCAGCAGCTTACCCTCTACTCCAAGGAAGGTGAGTGCTACTGTGCAAGGAAGTGGGTGGGATTACAATTCTTTCTGTGCGCCCATGCAGGCATGCAGCCTAAAGGGAACTCCCAGTGGCTGCCAAACATGCCATATTTGATTCCCTCATGAGCCATAGATTGCCATCTTCTGACTAAGAGTGGCCAGAAGGGCTAGGGCTCTACCATCTTGCCTGCCACCAGACTGGATAAGTAGCTTCCCCTGCCCCCCCTCCCCTCCTCCCGACCATTAGATGCAGTGCCAGAAGAGAGGAGACAAAACGCCTCTGGCATCCAGGGAGGCTGGGGGTGGGGAGGAGTGACAGAAGGCCCCTGGTGGCTGGGCAGGGGGAGGGGGCTGGGAAGAGAAAGTCCTGATGAGAGTCCTCTACTCTGAGCCCTTCCTCACCCCCCAACCTTCACTCTTGCAGCCCCCCACATCCTTAAGGCCCTGTTCTGAGTCCTGCACCCTCCCCCCCCACACACACTGCCAGCCCCCTGCCCTGAAGGACCCAGGCAATACCAGCTAATCTTCTAGTCTTCCATACAAATGCTATGGGCACATTACAATTGCTCTGAAAGAGGGCTCATTCTGTGAGGAGACCAAGGGATCTTAAGGTGTGCTGCTTCTCTTTTACCTCATTCCCTTGGAGCTTATACTGTAGACCTAGGGAAGCATTCCCCCATTTCTGAATGTCTTTTGGAGGCTACACCCTCTAATTGCAAGGGCTGAATTTATCGGCCACAGTACAAGCAGAATGATCATTCAGGAACTGAGTTTCAACTTGCAGAATTTCCATTCCTCTCTATGGGTTTTTCCAAGAATGGATGATTTGGCTCTTTAATTTGAAAGCCACCTACTCTGACTTTTTTTTTTCAAGGGCGTAGAAACTTTTTGAGCATCAAATTCTGTGCTTTGCAGTGAAGTGGGTGACTCACTTTACTATTAGCATGTGGGCATAGTTAAAGAAAAAATGAGGTTTTCACACAAGTTTCCAATATTGTTATGGCATGAAATCTCTTCATGTGCATATGAGGAATGTTTGACAGCTTATATTTCTTCAGATTCCAAGTCAACAAGAACAAAAAGTAGTCACCATGAATTGTATTCCCAGCACAACTTTGTCAGTAATTTACAATGCTGTTATATGAATTCAGCTAAAAAATTGTTTCAGTTTCACTGCAGAGAAATGCCTCATGTTATCTTTCAGATCTCATTTCTTTAAAAAAAAAAAACTCTCCCCACGATTTTGTTAGAAAGGTGAAAGTATACATTTAAGCAGAATTTCCAAACGGTTTTGGTACAAGCAAATAGCTAATACAATTAGAAAAATATGTTTAGAGTAATGCAATTTTTAATTAATTATAAATTGTACACAGCTTTAGATATGCATGTTTTATACAAGTAACATGAACAAAACCGAATACTTATTATGATGAAAGCCTGCTTGGGTAATATATAAACTTTTGTTTATATTTCACATACATGCCATCCACTGAGAGTCCTCTACTCTGAGCCCTTCCTCACCCCCCAACCTTCACTCTTGCAGCCCCCCACATCCTTAAGGCCCTGTTCTGAGTCCTGCACCCTCCCCCCCCCACACACACACCTTGCTTGAGTATATAGGACTAGAAGGGACCTCCTGAGTCACTGAATCCAATTCCCAACTATTTAAGTCAACCCCGTTGTGATGAATGGGAGGGGTATTACCTTTTTCTGGACATCCCAGCCATTCAGTTAACTACATTGCCTGTAAGGGTTAAACCCATAGACAGTGGGTCCTAGAGAGTCTCCAGGAATGCTAGGGAAGCAGGAAATATTGACAGGAAGCCAGGAGAGCCAATGAAAACAGAGTGTGGGTTTTTTAATTGGAAACAGTGATCTTCTGGTGGCAGTCTTTGTGTGATCAGAGCAGAGCTAAGAGAAATGAGTTAAGTGAGGAAGCAGGGCATTGAGGATTCAATGACATCCATGCCTTGGGAAGGACTAAGCCTTGGAAAAACAGATATGTGAGTAGAACAGGGAATATTTGGTCAGATGTGATCAGGTTATTTCTTTTATTTGGGGATTTGTTGGATTTCTCTGTGTAGAGCCCCTGTGACCCCAGTACACTGCAATTTTTAAACTGAATCCCAGGGAAGCAGAAAGCATATGCCCTAATAAATCTGTTAGTCTTAAGTGCCACAATCCTCACTGTTTCTGTGTTTTTAATATTTCTTTTGTTCAGTAGCTCTGTAACACCTAGCAACTAAGTATGTTTTTTCAAGTATGTTTTCTTTGTTATGTTAATAAAAATCACTTTTTTAAAGACCATGATTTGATTCCTATGTCCTAGAAATCAGGAGGTTCTGTGGACACATGCCTAAAACTTCACGGTCAGTTATTAAGAAATTACAGGGTTGTTTTTTCAAGCTCTCGCCAGAGGGAGGGTTAAAGAGCTTAACAGGAATACATTCCCAAGTGTGTTTTCCTAGTTCTTGAAGTGCCAGAGTGGGGAACAATCTTGACACTTGTCATATAATGCCAATCATAAATTTAATCAAATACCATCTTAAAACTATGTTGTCTGCCTCCACTATCCCTAGGGGAAAGCTGTTCCAGAACCTCACTCCTCTGATGGTTAGCAACCTTTTCTAATTTCCAGACTAAATTTATTCATGGTCAGTTTATATTTATTTGTTCTTATGCCAATATTGGTTATTTAGTTTAATAGCTCTTCTCCTTCCCTGTTGTTTACTTCTTGATGTTCTTCATAAATACAATCATGTCCCCTCCTAGCCTTCATTTTCCTAGGCTAAACGAGCCATGCTCTTTTAGTAAGGCAGGCCCTCCATTTCCCCCTTTATCCTAATAGTCCTTCTCTGCACCTTTTGCCTTCATTTTTCTTGAACCTGGTGACCAGAACAGTAGAGATGGGGTTTTACCCGTGCTTTGTACAATGGGATTAATACTTCACTATCTCTAGTGCAACTGCCTTGCCACATACATCCTAGGATCACATTTGCCTTTTTCATTTCTGCATCACATTGGTGGCTTATAGTCATCCCGCAATCAACTAATACACCCAGAACTTTGTCCTTTTCCACCACTTCCAATTGATGAGACCTTGTCCTATAACAGAATTTCTTGTTACTGGTCCCTAAATTCATGGTCTTGGATTTATTATTATTATTTTTCATCCCATTTCTATTACTCCAAACCACAAAGCAAGCAGGATTTGGACCAGATTTATAAAAAGCCTTACTTTTTTAATGCTAGTTTCCTATTCCCTCTTTAAATATTCATAGGAGATACATCATATATTTAGTTCTATATCATATGCTTAGGGATGCTTTTCACAACTAATTTTTTTCTGGGATAAAAAAAGACATTCTATTTCCCTAAAATGTTACAGATTTGTTGTACTGGTCTGAAATTACTACTATAATGGCAATATAAAAAAGGGACAGACTACTTTTACAGTACGTTTAGCTATTACATAAGCACTTCAGCTGCCTCTCTGATTAGTGTTACCAGAGAAGCTGCATGTAGAAATCACATTTAGAATTATATAGCAGCATTGTGATATACACAAAGATGGGGGAGCTGACAGAATTGCTGGGTCCCTGGGCAAGGTAGCGGAGGCAGCCTGGAACTTCTGAAAGGAGCAGGGCCTCAGATGGATGGGTGGGACTGGGTTGCATGGACTTCACCGTGCCCTGCTCCTAGCCAGCCTGTAGCACCGCCTGGAGTGCTCCGGTGGTAATTTAAAGGTCCCAGGGCTCCAGCCATTGCTGAAGTAGGGGTGGGAGCAGTCGGGAGCCCTGGACTCTTGTGAATAGCAGGCCCAAACCAGTTGCCCTCTTTGGGTCCCCTCCATCAGCAAGCCAATACAGAGATATAATGTATCCCAAAGAACAGATAATTGCTAATGTGGTAGTTTCATCATGATGGCTACAGCTTTTGCAAACAGCATATATTTAAACAAAACCAAGTAAATGTAATTGCTTTGCTTGAAGCTAAACCAAGTTATTTATAGTAATATTGCAAACCCCCAGAACCTTTGTTCAACATGTTAAGTTTACCTATCAATAGAAAAGAATGAAATAGAAAATTAAGAGAGCAAAAAAAGTGTGTATTTACTCTGCAGTATGGCCTTGTGATGGGACCTATAAATTCTGCACTGGAACTGAAGAGGCTAAGGAGTGGCTCTGACCAGTTGTATCTGCAGAGCTTGCACTCGCTAGAGGTGGAGCTTAAGGGATCGTCAACTCAGAAATGGCCTGACAAATCAGGAAGAAGGACCTGCCTTGGGCATGCCTGAAGAAGGATGCTGCAAAAACCACCTCTGGTGGAGGAGGAGCCTGCCTAATGAGTCCAGAGACACTGAAGATATAATTGGTATCTTTTCTCTTATGAGTTTGAGACAGACTGGAAACCTTTGACAAAAGAATGGGTGGTAGGTATTGGCCCAAGAGGCAGCCTTCAGGAACTCCTGAATACTGGACATTTGGTAATAATTATAGGCCCCAGGCTGGAGTTCAGTGGAGTGAGAGAGCCGGAAAACTACTCCCAACTCCTCACCTTATTAAGAAAGGTTCAAAATCCCTCACTTTTTAGATTCACCTCTGGAAAGACAAAAGGAACGAAAGGGAAGGTTACTCACCTTGTGCAGTAACTGGAGTTCTTCAAGATGTGTCCCCCTGAGTGCTCCACTTAGATGTGTCAGTGCTGCTGCGCACATGGCCCAGAGATCTTTGCTAGCAGTCCCCTAGTTGCTCGTGCGTGCTGCACTATTGTGCAATCGCCCCAACTGACAGTTAGACACACGCCAGCGGCCATTCCCTCCATTCCGTCTCTACACCACACTGTGTTAGCCTGGGGCAGAGGGGAGGAGGGTGAGTGTGGAGCATCCACGGGGACACATCTTGAAGAACTCCAGGTACTGCACAAGATGAGTAACCTTCCCTTCTTCTTCGAGGGTCACTGTAGGTGCTCCACTTTGGTGATTACACAGCAGTGTTCCGCCTTGGTGGTGGGCGCTCCGTGATGCAGGACTGGATGTAGGACAGAACCGTACATCCACATCTAGTGCCTGAGTCATGAAAGGTCTGAATAGCGTAATATTGCGCATAAGTATTGGCCGAAGCCCATGTTGCTGCCCTGCAGATAATGTCTATGGGTAGGCCCTCAAGGAAAGTGGTTGTGGTAGATATTGCTCTCATGGAGTGCGCCTGTATAACTGTTGGTGGCTCTCTGTTTCTCTGGGAGTAAGCCAACTGTGTGCATGTAGAAATCCATTTGCATATTCGCTGTTTGGAGACAGGCTGACCTCTGGACCTGTCCACACAAGATGCGAATAGTCTGGGTGTTCTCTGGAAGTCTTTTGTGAAATCCAGGTAAAAATCTAATGCCCTGTGTACATTCAGCATATGCGGTGCTGCCTGGTTGCTGTCCTCATGTGGTTTCGGGAAGAACACAGGTAGGTATATTGGTTCATTACAATGGAATGAAGTAGGTATCTTTTGGAAGAATTACGTATGGGTTCTAAGGACAACCTTGTCCTTGTGGAATATCGTGTATGGTGGGTCCGCCATAAGTGCTGCTATCTCTCCCACTCTCCTGACCATTGTTATTGCAATGAGAAAGGCTACTTTCATCAATAGGTGTAGTAGAGAACAGGTTGCAAGTGGCTTGAAAGGTCGTCTCATGACTGAATCCAGCATGAGGTTCAGGTCCCATGACAGCACTGGATCTCTGCGTGGTGGATACAGATTCTGTATCCCTTTGCAGAATCTCTTAATGCATGGGTGGGAAAAAATGGAATACCCTTGTATGGGTGGGTGAATCGCTGATATAGCTGCTAAGTGTACATTGATGGAACTAATTGATAGTTCTGTGTCCTGTAGGTGAAGGATATGTTCTAGTATGTCCAAAATCCACACCCTGTGTGGCTCATGTGCTCGAGCTGAATTCCAGGCCGCAAATCTGGCCCACTTGTGCAGGTAAGTTCATCTAGTAGTGGGTCTCCTGGAATTAATTAGGATGTCTCTGTCCCTTCGAGACAAGGTTAGCTCTTTGTGGGAGAGACAACAAGCATCCAGGCTCATAAGTTTAGTGTATGTAGCCCAGGATGTGGTACATGCCCCCTGTCCTGAGTCAAGAGAGCTCGTACTGGGGGAAACTTGTACGGCTGACGTGTGCTGAGTTGGAGTATGGTAGGGTACCAAATTTGTCTGGCCAACTGGGGGCTACGAGTAAGACCCTTTTTGCCTCCTGTTTGACTTTTATTACCATTTCATGTATTAGAGGTATAGGTAGAAATGCATATGCTAGGGGGAAGTCCCAGTGTATTGCAAACTCATCTCCAAGAGATCACGGTCCAATGCCCACACTGGAATAATACTGGGGGCACTTGGAATTAATGTGCTTTGCAAACAAGTCTATAACCAGGTATCCCCATCTCCTGACAAGGTTGTTTATGATAGATTTGTTGATCTCCCATTCATGGTTCTGTGGGAATTGTCTGCTGAGGGCATCCACTAGTACATTGTCCTTGCCTATCAAATTCATAGCGGTAGGTATGATGTTGTGTATAATATACCATTGGCATAGTTTCAATGCTTCAGCACATAAGCTACAAGACATGCCCCCTCTCCCCCGCCTGTTTATGTAATATATCATTGCGACATTGTCCAACAATATCCTTACAGTTTTGTTCTGTATGTGCAGAAGCAGTTGGGAGCATGCCCTCCTCACTGCTCTGAGCTCCAGCACATTGATGTGAAGCCAGGACTCTTCACTTGTCCATTGTCCCTGTAATATCATACTCCCCAGACGGGCTCCCCATCTCAGCAGGGACACGTCTGTCATGATAGTGATGGATGGCGTCAGCATCTGAAATGGAAGTCCTATACAAAAGTTGTTTAAGTCTGTCCACCAATCTAGGGAGGCTTTAACGCAGCTGGACACATGAAATATCTTGTGGAGTGGGTTGTACCTGGGGTGGTACACGAAGTGTAGCCATGCCTGGAATGGCCTCATATGTAGATGGGCGTTCGAGACCACAAACATGGATGCTGCCATGTGTCCAAGTATTTGCAGGCATGTATGTGCCGTAGTGTGTGCGCCACTCTATTCGGACACAATCAATCACACATTCTCGACCATCTGTGAGTTGGCAGTGAGGCTACGCTCCGAGTGCAGTCCAACTGTGTCCCTAAAAACTCCAGCATCTGGGTAGGAGTGAGGGTGCACTTTTCCAAATTCAGTAGGAATGTGTTGAATAACGCTCTTGTTGACTCCAGTGATTGTTTCATGTCATCGTAGGTGGACGCCATGATCAGACAATCATTGAGATATGGAAATATGTTTGTTTTCTTTGCAGGTAAGCAGCTACCACAGACAGAACTCTGGAAAAGATCCTGGGGGCCGATGCCAGCCCGAAGGGGAGCACCCTGTACTGATAGTGTAAGTCCTTGATGGTGAACCTGAGGAATCGTCTGTGAGCTGGGTGAATAGATACATGAAAATATGCATCCTTGAGTTCGAAGGTAGCTAGCCAGGCTCCTTTCTCCAAGTCAGGTATGATCTTTGCCAGCTTGACCATCTTGAACCATTGATACTTGACAAACCGGTTAAGTGCACGTAGGTCCAGGTTGGGCCTCCGCCCCCCCGATTTCTTGACAGAAAGTAACAGGAATAAAAACCCCTTCCTCTATAGCAGCTGGGTACCTCCTCTATAGCGCCTAGTTCTAGAAGGCACTGCGCTTCATCCAGGAGGAAACTTGTGAGAGGGGTTCCTGAAGAGGGACAGGGAAAGGAGGAGGGTTGGTGGAACTGATGTGAATGGTATATAGTATCTGGTTCGTATTATTTCTAGGACCCATTGGTCTGAGGTGATGGTTTTCCATGCTGGGTAGAATGCAGCGAGTCTGTTTCCAAATATTTGTTTGCTTGGTTGTACCTGCCCTGGAGAACTGGAGGCTTTTGTACTCTCGACCAAATCCTCAAATTTGCTGACGCAAGGTGGATGCCTGGGTCGATGATTGCTCATTTGACTGTCTTCGTCGAGTCTGTCTCATATGCCTTTTGTTCTCATAAGGTCTGTGCTGTTGTGTATACCCTGATGTTCTGCACCTCAGCTTATACTGTTTGTATTGTTTCCTCTTGGCTGCGGGCAGCTGTTTCCCTCGTGTGTGGAGCATCACCCTGGAATCCTTAAATGTGTGGAGAGCTGAGTTTGTAGCCTCTGCGAAGAGCTTCTCACCCTTGAATGGAAGATCCTCAATGTTTGATTGAACCTCCCTGGTGAACCCCGACAGCTGCAGCCATGATATCTGTCTCAAGACTACTGTGGATGCCATTGACCTGGCTGCTGTGTCCGCTGCATCTAATGCAGCCTGTAGAGCTATTCAGGAAATCAATGAGCCTTCTCTGATATTTGATTCAAACTGCTCCCTCACATCCTCTGGTATATATTGAATAAAGGAATTGAATGATTCAGCCGTGTTGTGTGAGTATTTTGCTAGTACAGCCACAGAATTCGCAATTTGCAGCTGGAAGGAGGCTGAGGAATAGGCTTTCTTCTCCAAATAGCGTCCAGCCTTTTTGTCTCTTTATCATGACTTGGTGCTCTGGGGTACTGTCATTGCTTCCCCCTCTTGTTGGCTGCTTCGACCACTAGTGAATTAGGGGAAGGGTGAGAGAAGAGGAATTCAATGTCTGTGCGGGTGACAATATTTCTTATCTAGTTTTTTCTATATTGGAGGCACCGATGCTGGAGTTTTCCAGATTAACTTAGGTGGATCCATCGATGCTTCGTTCAACGGTAAAGTCAGCCTGGTATGTTGAGGTAAGGTGAGTATGCTCGTGAGTTCGTGTTTTGTCTGAGTTACATCAGAGAGTTTTATGGCAAGTGTGTCTGTTATCCTCCTAAACAAGTCTTGGAGCCTTCTAACGTCATCCCCTCTGACTGATGACACGGGGAGACTGTGTTCTTCCATCGTGGAATAGGAATTATTGAGCGGAATAGAGGAAGCCTGAGTTGCATCCTCCATAGATGATTCACTGTCATGGTCGGTTTGGTCCCAGTCAGCTCGTCTTCGGGTATTCGAATGAGCTGATTGTGCCCCAGGGACCTGCATAGCATATTGAAACTGTTGGGTTCGGTAAGGTGCCCAAAGGTCCCAAAAGACCCATTGTGATGGCATTGGTGGGGGCATCCATTGTGCCATCTGCCACTTCTGCCTTTGCTGTTGTTGTGGTTCCACATATAGAGGGACTCCGTGCTGGTCCATTGACTCCTCCTCCTCGTCATCACTAAATCTGGTGGAAGTTTGTGAGACTGGTGTCCAGGAGAACAGGGAACCTCTACCCCCTTGGGGTGCCATCGGTACCGAATAGGCATAAGCATGGTACTGATCCTACTGCGAGGTCCAGCTCTGTCATGAACCTCAGTACTGGAGTATGCAGATGCACTGCTGTGTAGTTCTATGCAGCTGCCTGTGTCGGTACTGTTGGCTCTTTGAAGTGTGTTGGTACCAGCGCTACCGAGCGTTTGTTCAAGAGCGGCATACCACTGCTCTGTGGCTTGCCATCTTGTTTACTCCTCCACGGTTCCGTGTCTTCCACTGGTACCACATTACTGTGTGGAGAGCTTGAAGCGTAGCCAGCGGCTCCGTGCTTCATACTAGGGTCACGGCTTTTCTTTAAGCCGGATCCCTTATCCCACTTTTGGGAGCCCTGCCTGGTGGCATTATCATCAGCCTCCTTTGACTTTTTGTTTGCTAGAGGCTGAGGCTCAGCGGGGTACTGGGAGCGTTTCTCACTTTGCTCCGGGTCCTGCTCTCTAGCACGTTCCTGCGAGGGAGTGCTCCTCCTGCCCTCCTCCCCAAGAGGGTTATCTCTGGGGGAAGCGGGTTGAATGAGGCTACGACTCAGCCATGTTGTGGTCCAAAAATAATAGTCGTCTTTGTAGTTCTCTTGCCTTCTTAGAGCGTGGGGCAAGCTTCTGACAGTGAGGGCAGTGACTGACAGGATGGTCTTGCTCTAGGCAGCGCAGGCACTGCTCGTGTCCGTCTGCTGCTGCGATTGCTGTCCCACACCCTGTGCACCTTTCAAAGCCCAGTGATGTGGGCTTAACAGATTTGTGTGTGTGTGTGTGTTGTCCTTCGCGTGAGCAGGATGTGGCAGACGTGCCCACCTGCTTTTCTTTCTGTTGGTATCTTTTCTTCTTTCTTTCTTCTTGTTTTTTTTTTTCCTTTTGATGCTGTTAGGGAGACTGACTAAGTGCAACTGATGCCGGCAGCAGTTGAGAAGAAACTGAAGGAACAGCCACTGGCGCGTGTCTAACTATCAATCGGGGCAATTGCGTAATAGTGCAGCACGCATGGGCACATCATACCCTCTTAATAATGAGCTATATCAACATTCCTGAACGGGCATAATACTAAATCATGATGCACATCCAATACCATCTGTTGGGAGTATCTCTCCATCCTGGACAGTTCTAACTCATTTATCCCCACAACATGAGTCCTGTACAGCTTATAAGAAAGCACTAACAGTGTCTACAAGAGGCTATAATCTTTTTATTACCCTCCCCCTTCCCTGGTGGATAGTTTGGTTTGGTTATATTTTACTATTTGGGGCTTTTTTAAAAAATCTGATGCACTAAAAGCTCTTTATAACGCCTCCAGACAAATCACACATTTCTGAATAATGCAACTGATTAGATTATAATAGCTAAAAATTTCTGTAGTAGGATCACTTGTTAGATATTGCCTTCTCTAGCAACGACATAACAATGTGTATTTTAAAGCAAGAAAAATAGAAATTGGCCTCCCAAAGAATCTTCCCCTTCCCTCCAACCTCTCCCCCCACCACAGTCAAAACAGTCAATGCTCCACTGACAATATCCTCTATGCAATAGTCCTTCTTAGCTGATATAAAGCCAATGTAAGGGCTCTATATCAGCCCTGTGATTTGAGGTGGATCATTGGTGAGCTGAAGATGTGGCTGGAGTAAACTGCAGGACTGATATTCTCTGATAGTCATTGATGGTCATGGGAAGCAGAGCATCATTTATACAACTTCTGAGGCTACTCTATACTAGAGGCCAGGTAGTTTCCTAGAATTCAGGGAGCACAAAGATGGGTTATAATGACACTCTTTCAAAGTGTTTACAAATAACTTTCCAGAAGAACTCTTAGGGAATTTTCTTTTAAAAATGTGTTATAACTTACTTGCCTTCTTTTTGTCAAATATTAGCAATTGGCATAACAGATATTGGAAAATACCATTTTTACAAGCTTTTTTTAGAACGAAAAGTGAGTTGGGACAGATTTAATCTCCTAATCACAAATATAGTACATATTGGAGGGCTCTGAATGTATCAAATACAACAAAAATGCCTGTTATATTCTTAAATTCACATTCAGATTAATAGATTACATGAAGACAGTAACTGGTGTTGATTTAGATATAGACAATATTTTGCTTTTAATTCATTGGATATTATTCAACACATGGAATGAAAGAAAAGATCATTTAAAGCTGAACACTCGTATTTAAAGCAACTTTGTTTTGTTTAGATAAGTTTATTTTAATTGAATAACCCATACAAGATAGACCAGTCTTGAAACTTTGTCTCTGTTGTTCAGCAACACAATGCAGCTTTCTCTATACACAGGTATTTGTGCTTCAATCTTCTTGGATTAACATAATCAGGATTATAGAGAATTATAGGTAAATTAATGCAAAACACTATGACTGTGTCTAGACTGGCATGATTTTCCACAAATGCTTTTAACGGAAAACTTTTTCCGTTAAAAGTATTTGTGGAAAAGAGCGTCTAGATTGGCACGGATGCTTTTGTGCAAAAGCACTTTTTGTGGAAAAGCGTCTGTGCCAGTCTAGATGCGCTTTTCCGCAAGAAAGCCCCAATTGCCGTTTTAGCCATCGGGGCTTTTTTGCGCAAAACAAATCTCAGCTGTCTACACTGGCCCTTTTGCGCAAAACTTTTGCGTAAAAGGGACTTTTGCCCGAACGGGAGCAGCATAGTATTTCCGCAAAAAGCACTGATGTCATAAAGTAAGAAGTCAGCGCTTTTGCGGAAATTCAAGCAGCCAGTGTAGACAGCTGGCAAGTTTTTGCGCAAAAGTGTCTGCTTTTGCGGAAAAACTTGCCTGTCTAGACACAGCCTATGTAATTAAGCTCTGAGTCAATGTTCAATGTGCGGCCTTTATTTTCTCCCTTTGCACATATGCAGTGCCATACCATTTCTAGGCCTGTCCCTGCTACACCCAAAATCAGGCCTGGGCAAGAGGCTGTCAGCAGGTTGGATCCGGCCCACCTAGCTCTTTTATCCGACCTGAGTGGCAGTTCCAGGCCCTGCCCCCTCACGCGTTGCCTGGGAGCCAGGGATGCAGGAGCCTTTTCAACTGTATTGCCTGGCAACCATGGGAAAGGTGCAAGCCCTTCAAATAGAAGGAATTGGAAGTGCTTGCAGCTTCTGGCCCCGCCACATTGCCTGGGAGCTGCAGCCCTGGGAGGCGCGAGCCCTTCCACTTTTTTCTATTTAAAGGCCCTGCCCCTTCCATCGGAAGCCCTGCCCCATCTGAGGTGGTCTGCAACCACTTTGAAAATTGTTGAAGTGCCCCCCCCCTTCAAAAATTATTGCCCATCCCCATCCAAAATGGTCAGAGGGATTATTGCCAAGCAGTTTAAATTCCTGTCCTCACAACCAGAAACTGAGCATTCTGCCTTTTCAAATTACCTGCTGAAATAAGTGGGACATTTTTGAGCTCTGATTATAATGATAGCGCATCTTGCGATCTTTGGAACATATTGCTGTATTTAATTAGGCTTCTATTTACTCTTAATAATTAGTTTGCCTCTTAGAATGATTCTGATCTTCTATTGCGAACAGCTTGCGAACAGGCACTGCTAACAGGGAGTTTGGTGAGGGAGTTCTCCAGGTAAAAGAGGAGTAAAACCGGGACCCTTGTGGTAAGTGGCTGTCTGGAGTGTGTCTGGAGTGTCTGTTTGTGTGTGGGGGAGTATTTGCTGTGTGCTGAGCTTGTGTTTGTCTGTTTGGTTTGTTTGTTTGTTTGCTTGAAGGAGCTTCTGAAAGGTTTGAAATCTAGAAGCCTCTGTTAATTGGCTGAGCCTCAGTCAGGGGGAGGGGCTACCAGAACTATATAAGCCTGTGACTCAGCGACCAGGGAGCTTGTGAACAGGCACTGCTAACAGGGAGTTTGGAGAGGGAGTTTGAGGGGGCGGTTAGAGGGCACTAGTGACTTCTGACCTTCTTTAAAGCATATCTCTTATAATAATATATATTCCAGAGGTTTAAAAAGAATCCCAGTTTATAATTA
>JANRFK010003679.1:35599668-35615264 GCA_030068395.1 Apalone spinifera | reverse complement strand
AAAACTTTTCCATTAAAAGCATTTGCAGAAAATCATGCCAGTCTAGACTTAGCCGATAAGTTTCATGCTCCATTAACTTTTCTAGATCTTTTTTAAACCTTGTTTTAAAGATCTTTTTTAAACCTTGTCTTGGCCTTTACAACATCCTCTGGCAAAGAGTTCCATATTTGACTGTGTGTGTTATGTGAATAAATACTTCCTTTTATTTGTTTTAAACATGCTGGCTATTAATTTCATCCATTGACCCCTAATCCTTGTATTATGTGAAGGAGTAAATAGCACAGTGATGGGCAACCTGTGGCCCATCAGGGTTCTGTGTGTGACGTGGAAAGTTTCTGTGTGTGACATGGAATATTTACTATTGCCCATGTGCAAGGTTGCCAGATTCCACTGGTTTCTGGCCATGTTTTTTCCCTGTTGGTATTACTCAAGTGACACACATGTGAAGCAAGGTACATGCTAATTGCACACAACATTGTCTGTGAGAGCCATACACTCCCTGTGCATCCAATCAAAGCACTACTATGGTTCAGTTGGCATACCTTACAAATTCTAGGTATACAAGCAAGCACCGTTAACAAAACTACCTAAGGTGTGGGTGTACCAGGGATTTACATAAAGACAATATGATTTTTTTTTCCATCTTCTCATTTATCACTTTCTTAATGATTCCCCAACTGTAGTAAAATGAGAGTGTGATGCATAAGCCCAAGTATGACAGGCTGGGTATGAGGCCTAGGCAGCAATGGTCAAGACTTTGCTAATATAAAGCAAAGTGAAGTTGTGATCAAGAGCCAGATCTTGCTCACAGAAAATTGGCAAGAACAGGGCTGATGTTACAGAAACACTCAAACCTAAGAGGTGCTAGGCACAGGCTGTAAGCACATTCCAGCGGGGTTGTAACAGAACACCTCATTAAGAAACATCTTGGTACTAGCACGCACCCCACAAATAACCTACATACTGACCTAAGTTCAGGACCAGACCTAAATTGACAGCATGATGGATAGTAAGTAAATCCCATTTCTGTGAGGTAAGGGGCGGTAACTAGGCAACAGAGGGTGGGAACTTGATACGTCAGGAGTGATGTGTAACTTGTTTGTACTTGTGTATAAAAGTGTACCCCAAAGGTTGATCATTGACTGACTGTGGGGAGGGGGACTGGAAATCCAGAGCACTTAGTTGGGTGTTAGTCCATTGTCACGGCTTAATAAGATATAGTGGCATAGCCGCGAGTCTGTTTGCTAGCAACTATTATTGTATGTCCTTGGCAATAAACCTGCTCAGGTGCTTTCGATCCCTATTTGATATGTGGTGTCAGGGGGCTCTCTGGGAGTCTGTCATGTTAACTAATTGTGTATGGTTGATGCGTTAAATGGGTGCAAAACACATGCATGCATGTAGCCAAAAGTTGATCATTGATGGAGTAGAGGACTTGTCAGGAAGCCATTGGGATAACCCCAATCCTGACTGATAACCCCAGTCAGTACAAACTAAAATTTCATACAGATTACTTGTTTGGACTGCTCTATGTACTATACACTGAAATGAAAATCCAGTATTTATATTCCAAATTATTTTTATAATTGAAGGTTAAAAATTAGAAAGTGAGCAATTTTCAGTAAGGGTACTGTGACATTTGTATTTTTATGTATGAGTTTGTGAGCTAGTTTAAGTGAGGTGAAAATTCAAGACAAATCAGACTCCTGAAAGGGATACTGTAGATTGGAAAGGAGAGATCCACTAGCCCCAGGCATCAGAGACATGGACTTTAATTTTAGGTAAGCAGAAAGTATTCTGGGAACAAAGAAGTTGTGAGGCCTTCAAGACTTCTCTCAGAAGATGGAAAAATATTGGAGGGCTTTTACTTTCACTATTAAACAAAAATAGATTAGCAGAAGATCAGAATAAAGGATTCTCCTCAAGACTTGACTCAGTCTCATTCATTTCTGCCTAGCTATGGCAACACCAGTTTCAACTAGCAGGCCCTATCGGGGAAGGGAGGGGGTAGGAACCAGGAGGGCCATGTCTCCTGAGGCCCAGGCTAAAAAGGGGCCTCACATTTTGCTACCATCATTTCCATTGTTATTATATACATCTTTTAGTTATAACAGACACAACAAAAGAACACACACACGCACACACACACACCCCCATTGTGGGACTTTGGGCCTTCACCAATTTTTCAGTCACATCCAAGTTTTCATCTGCATGACTGTAGTAGCATCTGTGATTAGTGATTCTACGTTATGAAACGTTTCCACTCTCTGCATAGTTTAGAGGTTTTGAACATTGTAATTCTGTAATTGTAAAATGATTTTGCTTGGTCCGAGGGTAAGTTTAACCTTTAGAGTAGATGTTTCTCTCTGCATAGGAGATTTTAGTATTCCTTGTTTTTCTTATGTGCCTTCATATACAATAACCATATCAGGCCTAGCTGTAAGGTAGCTCTTAGTCCACTTTTAGATTAACCTCTAATCTAAGCTTTTTTTGTGATAATGAATGTTTAATTCTAGTTGTTTTATTTTAACTTTCTCTCTAATCTGGCAATCTCTCCCTGTTCATATTTATAATAATGCCCCCGTTATTAGAGGAATTTAGTAATAGGAACATGTTAGCAGATGAAATTCAAGACTTTGAATAAGACTATAAGGGCCATAGTAAAGAACCCCCCCAAACCAATATACAATATTCATTGAGAAGTATATACAATTAATTTTAAAAACCAATACCTTTAGCACATTTATTGTATATTACTGTGTTCTAAAAGAACCCCTTTATAAAAATGAAGCACAGATTTGAAAGTGGTGCAAGTAAGAAATGGTGAAAACATCAGAGTGAAGTAGCAGCTAAGATTTTAAAGCCAATAACATCATTTCTTGTAGAAAAGACGCCTCGCCTCAGCCATTAGATGGTGACCATACTGACAGTGACACTTCAAGTTCTGATGATGAAAACTTTGTATCCACAAATGATATTTCAATAATATGGTCTCACCATGAGGTCATTAATCAAGACACAGAAATGCCAACAGTGGTGATAGATTCTAAATCGAGCATAGGTTCTGTGACTGTGCAAGCAAAAAAATGGAGGACCTCAGTGATGCTGTGCAGCAAGAGCAAGCACTCATGACTGGCACAGGATACAGTGAAACAACAGTGGCATCAGAAGCTGATATTGGACTTCTTCATAAGAACAATGTTGCTTGAATGCAGTCATTTTTCAAAGTTAGTTGCTTTCAGATTCCAAGTAATATACTGAAAAATCATGTCTCCTCTCCCCCGCCCCCGACCACTTGTCTTTTTACAAAAACTCTTCCAAATGGAGAAATCTGTTGAAGAGATTGGCTCTGCTGGAGCAAGGAAAAGCAAGCTCTGTACTGTGATCCCTGTTTCATTTTTAACAGTAATACTTCAAATGCATCAGTACTGTCTGATCCATTTGGTTGGAGCATCAGTGAGATTGGAGGAAGTTGAAAGTCTGAATACCTTCAAATGAAACTTCAGTATCTCAAAGATAAATATGTTACATGGAAATCAGCTAGTAGAGCAGCACTAGCTGACAGTTCAATTGAAAATTTACTCCTGAGTGAAATAAACACAGAAACTGATAACTGGAAAAAAACTCCATGAGCGCATATTGAAGGTCATTCTCTCTCTTTCTGAATGGGGATTGGCTTTGTTTGGTTCCAGTCAATATATGGGTGACCATACCAACAGAAACTTTGATATACTTGAGCTTCTTAGCAGGTATAACCCACTTTTATCAGACCATGTTAAGAGTGTTTGTGAATCACAAGAGAGCAGAAAAACACATCAAGTATAGTATCTGTTTACCAGGATACAAAATAAGTTTATTGAGCTGTGTGGGACATTTGTGAAAACAACAATTCTTGAAGAGATATGACATGTAAAGTACTTTTCAATTAATACAACTCCAGACTGTTCTCATAAAGAACAGACGACCTTGGTTGTTTGATATGTTGAAATTGCAGGAAGTTCAAAGATTTCAATTGAAGAAAGATTAATTTTGTTTGATAATTTCACACAAACAAACAAACAAACTGGAAAAGAAATCACTGCTTGTGTATTAGAAATTCTGGAAGGCTTCAAATTAAAATTTTCAAGTCTGCCAAGTCTATGACAATGGATCCAATATGGCTGGGAAGTACAATAGTGTACAAGCAGTTTTTCTTGAGAAAAATCCATATTGTATTTTCTCCAGTTGTGGCAACCACACACTAAATCTTGTTGGCGTTGATTTCAATGAATTATGCAAGGAAGCAATCACACACTTTGAAACAATCCAGCAATTTTATGACCTCTTCAGTGGCAGTCGGGAAAAGAGTGGAAAATTCTGAAGCAGCATCTGCCTGTTTCCCTTCGCAGCATGTCAACAATGAGATGGTCAGCACAAATTGATGGCATTAAACTAGTTGCACAGCATTTGGACTATGAGAAAGGCTTTAAGTGAGCTTGAATCTCTTACTCTCACAGCACAGGCTCACACTGAGGTTAAATCAATTCAGAAGTATACATCCAAATTTGAATGCATTTTAATGTCGTCTATGTGGATGAAGCTGCTAAAAATTATCCATGAAACTAATTTTTGTAATTGAAGCATGCAATGCAATATTAGATGTTGAGAGGGATAACACTGAATGACTTCTTAAAAATATTCAAAAGATTTGTGATCAACGGGATGCAATCCTCTCTGAGTCCAAAGCAGTAGCACAGGGTATTTACATTTCATCTGAGTTTCCCCCAATCGCAGTCTACCATCTGAATCTGATGCAGAAAGGCACTGAGTTGGGTTTTTTTGGTTATTACTGACGCCATCAAATATGGTCTTACACATTGATTTGAGTCACTGCAACAAATTTGTACCCTTTTTGCATTCCTTTGGGAGTGCAGAGAACTAAGTGTTCAAGATCTATATTCAGCAGCTGAACAGTTTCATCAAAGGTACAATGAAATTTCAAGACATCTCTGTGATGAGATCATCTTCCTGAAACATTTACATTCCACCAACTTTAAATCAGACTGCAAGCCAAAAGAACTGCTTCAAGAAATATTCAAGCCTGTAGACTGCATTTTAATATCACTATTGTATTATGTATTTTTGTCAGTTTCCCTGCATCAGTGGCTTCAAGTAAATGTACATTCAACTTGTTAAAACAAGTAAAGAACTATCATCATTCTACAATGGGACAAGAGTGTTTAAATGGTCTCAAAAGCTTAACATTAACAGTGATTTCCATGTAAATTAGATTTCTTTCTTAAATTAAATGAGTATGCACACAACAAGGCCAGAAAAGCATTCCTAAATGAAGAATTTTGCTTGTAGTGGAAACTCACAATTAAAATTACATTTTTAATATACATGCTATTGGTATGAATCATAGAATACTAGAACTGGAAGGGCCTGAGAGAGATCATCAAGTCCAGTCCCCTGCCCTCATGGCAGGACTAAGCACCATCTAGATCAGACATGTCAAACTGTTGTTTGGAGGGCGGCATGTGGCCCAATCGAAATTTTTTGCAACCCGCCAGAACATTTTTTAAATAAAAGAATGAAGTGTGGCCCACTGGCTGCTCCAAGCACATGGCTGAGTGCCTGCTCACAGCTGGCTGGGCCGCTCTGTGCCACAGCAACTGCTCATGGCAGGCCAGGCTGCTGCTCATGGCTGGCTGGGTGCTCTGTGCTAGGCTCTCCAGCAGGCGCTCACGCTGCCCCAGTGCCTCAGGTGGCAAGGTTGACTCTGGGACACAGGTTGGGTGGGGGCTGGGAGTGCCTGGCTCTTCGGCAGGGGAGAGGCATTAGGTTGGGGGGGGCTGACTCTGGGGGAGCAGAGGGGGATTGGGTTAGAACGGGAGTATAGGAGTGCGTGGCTTAGGGGGAGAGGAAGGGGTTATTTTGTTTTTTATTTATTTATTCCAAAATAGAATCACAAAATGTATATTAATTTTATATCAATAAATGTCCATTTTTTTTGCAATTGCATTAATAATTATATCTTTATGCAAAATCTCAAACTTACAAAGTATCTGAAATTTTCACAGAAGTCTGTTCTATTTGATTAACCATGGTCTATACTTGTTTTAATTTCAACAAAAAAAGTTATGTATCATTTTTTTTTAAGAATCTTACATTTATATTTACATTAAAAATTATATAAAATTAATTTTAAAATTATTTAATATGAGCAAACAACAATTTTACACATCAAATTATAAAATATACCTAAAACATAATCTATAATAATAAATAACTATGACTTTCCAACAAAGTACATTTTCTTTGGTGGCCCTAGGGTTGCCAGGTGTCTGCTATTGGTGCCTTCTGCCTGGCACCTAAAATGCTTTTTTTTTTTTTTGCTCAACAATTTTTTTCTTTTTTGGTCAAACCATCTGGGATCCCTAGGTGGTCCTGTGGCCCTGAAAGCTATCAGTTTTCATTTGTGCGGCCCTCAGTAGGCTTCGAGTTTGACATGTCTGGTCTAGATCATCCCTGATAGGCATCTATCCAACCTGCTCTTAAATAACTCCAATGATGGAGATTCCACAATCTCTCTAGGCAATTTATTCCTGTATTTAACCACCTTGACAGTTAGGAAGCTTTTCCTAATGTCCAGCCTAAACCTCCCTTGTTGCAATTTAAGCCCATTCCTTCTTGTCCTATCATCAGAGGCCAAAGAGAATAATTTTTCTCCCTCTTGGTCACACCCTTTGAAAACTGCTATCATGTCCCCTCTCAGTCTTTTCTTTTCTAAACTAAACAAGCCCAATTCTTTCAGTCTTCCCTCTTAGCTCATATTTTCTAGGTCTTTAATAATTTTGTTGCTCTTTTCTGGACCTTCTCCAGTTTTTCCACTTCTTTCTTGAAATGTGGTGCCCAGAACTGGACACAATACTCCAACTGAGGCCTAACCAGCGCAGAGTAGAGCAGAAGAATTACATCTTGTGTCTTGCTCACAACACTCCTGTTAATGCATCCCAGAATCTTGTTTCTAATGGTATAATGATGTAATTGTTAATAAATAAATGTCTCAAGTGTTCATGTTCATATATTCTTTTGGTTATAGTTTGACCCTATCGATGAAAAATTAGATATGTCCCGGGGCTGCGGCCCCTAAATTCAAAATGGCCCAGACCTCTGTCATTCTCTGAGAGGGCGTGCCAACTAGCACACAAGTTCTGGCAGATCTTCCAGATAAATCAAATAGGGATGATTTCTCTCTTACCTGTTATGACAGTCAAGACAGTTTCCAGATGGGGGGGTGTACATCATTTTTTCAGGCCAGTGCATATTGTCAAGATTTTCTCTGAAATCATAACAACTGGAGACAATTTATTTATATGAAAGCTGAAATTCCAGAGTACAAACAGCAGTGTGGGAGAGATCCTGGGACACTGTATTGGCGCTCCATCTGGAGCCCTCTGTTGCGGGAGGAGTAGAGCAAGAGGGCAAAAAGGGGAAAGAAATAGAAACATGAAACAAACAAATTCAATGAGTTTGCCAGTAATCACTTGCTACAGCCTCAGCTGGTGGCACTCCTGTGTACCTGGGGACTTGTGTGGTCCTGCTAGAAAATGAATGCTCAGTTAATTGTTCTGAGAGCTCCTCTTACGTTTCGACCCCATACTGCCAAGTGGGCAGGTGCAGTCAATGATGAGAAGCAGCCTTAAACTATTTTTAGGAATCCAAGTGAGACAGTAACAACAAGCTGAGCGAGTCTTCCAAACGCACAGGCCAATGCAGCAATTTGATGCCAAATTCCGACGCTTCTAAACCTAACATAAAACTGAATCCAGCATCTCAACTGTCATCCTCCTGAGGGCTCTTTGATTAGCTGCTTAGGTCATGATTTCAGGAACATTCCCTGGGGTACTTACAGCAGCTGCCACAGTACAAATGCTGATCTGCATGTGCATCTCAGCTGGTCAGCCCACAAGTATGCAGTCTTTGCTCTGGAGCCCCTTTGCCTCTTCTCTTCGCCTAAAATAAAAACTGCTGATAGGGAGAGCCCTGCAAATCCATGAATATCTTCTTTATATCCACAGCGTGTATCCATAGCTGTGGACATCCGTGGTTCATTTTTGCAGATATGGATGTGGATACAAATGTTGTATCTGGACTGGGTTCTACTGACAGGAGCCTACTGAAGAGGGTGGGGGAAGGTGGATATGGCCAAAGGGCTGTCAAGAGAGCTCTTGTTCATCCTTCCCTCTGCCTATTCCAAAACTGGAGCCTGTTTTTCCTTCTGTTGTTTGCTCCCTGCCAGTCATTCAGTATTGCTTTGGCTGGAGAAAAGAGAGGACCAACAGGCTGCAAGAGCAAGAAACTGTTTCTTCTTCAAGGCAATACTTTGTGCTGGTACAAAGGATTCCGCTCCATTGTCAAACACTGACTGTGCAGTACTCCTCAGAGGAATAAGTCAGAACCCTAAAAGGGGCTTACAGTCATATTTGACTGCCAATTTAAAAATTCAGTAATAGTGGCAGCTGCTGGTGGATGAAAGTTGTTCCACTTTTGTCTTCAACTGTGCTACATTGTAGCTTTCTCTGAAACTAATTCCAGTTCTACATCCAAGGCCAGTTAGATAGAACTGCAGGGTCTAAAAGTATCAATGCAACAATGGTGTAAGGAGGAGGGATTTAGGTTTATGATGAACCTTTTGGGCAATAAAGGAACCTACCCAGGAAAGATGGGCTCCATGCAAACCAAAAGGAAAACAGATTGCTGGCATGTAAAATTAAAAAGATCAGAGGAGTTTTTAACTACATGCTGAAAAGCCAACATCTATGGAGGAGTACATAGTTCACTCAGCCATTCCTCATCAAGGATTTATGTAAGGGTTATCCTATATCCTAGTAAAGAGGAGAGGATGGAAGTTGATAAAATATAAGTAGGAACTGAAGAGAAATAGTCAAATGAAAGAGGGAGCCCCATTCAATTACATCACATGAAAGCAGACAGGTAAGTAAGTGTTTGTATACAAATTCCAGAAGTATAAATACTAAAGGCGAATTTTAATTCTTGGTATTAGATGAGGATGCTGATGTACTAATGTAAGCTGGCTGCTTGAGTCCTGGGTCTTTGACCCAGCCAAACTGAGGACCCTAAGATCAGGGCAGGCAGCGATACGACCACTGTCCCACAGTCAATAAGCCCAGGCCCTGGTTCACGGTGGGCAGTCCAACAAACACCGTTCCAGTTATTAAGGCCCAGGCCCTGGTTCAGGACAGTGCCGGCAAACAAAAACAGGTCCCCAGGCATGAGCAGGGAGGGGGAAGACTGCCACTCGGGATGTGTGGTGGTGGGGGGGATGCCCTAGCAGTGGCAGTCCTGGGGTCAGTGGGGATTCAGCCTGCAACATGCTGACATATTCTGCAATGTTATAAGATCAATCTGACAGTCATCAGCTTCCCCTGGGCCACTCCCTAACTCCCCAGATGCATCTACCTGGTTCCATGCTGGCTGCTGATCCTCGGGGTCATGGTAGTCTGAACCCTTTTGCAGGGTATAGATGGTCTCCTCTTCAGAGGAAGGGCCTGGTAGTACAGGCCAGCCCTCAGCCTCTGCAAGGTGCTCCGGGACCTCCTGGGTTAGGAGCTCAGGGTAGGCCGCTACTTCTTCCAGCAGTTGAGACCATACTGAGCTCCTGGGCTGGGCTTTTATCTCCCTGCCCCACCCCTTGGTCTCCATGGAGTTAAAGGGACAGGACCCAGCTAGGCCCACCCAGGCTCAGAAAGGGGTCATCTCCTTGGGGTCAGTGAGTGGTCACCCCTGCTCACTACAACTAGACATCACAGATACATGGTGGAATGATGGCAATCAATGGTACAAAATATACAGGAATGACAGAATAGGTTGTGCTGGCTAAGGAGTGATATTATATGTGAAAGAAAGCATGGAGTCAAAAACAGAGAAAATCTTCAATGAATTAAACAGTACCATAAATCTCTATAGATAGAAATTCCATGCTTAAATAAGAACATAGCAGTAGGAATATACTACCATCCACTAGGGATGTTAGTTACTGTGTCATTGAATAATCTTGTAACTACAAAAAATATTATCAGTTACACGATTATTCGATAGTCCCAGTGGTGGGCTCGACAGCCAGTGTGCTCCTGGCCCCACTTCCAGGGAGCCACCTGCCACTCTGTGCTACTGCCTCTGTGTCAGAGTAGCAGTGAGAGCTGGTCATGAGGGGAGCCAGACAGGTGCTGCTCCATGGCGGTGGCCCCTGTCCACAGGGGGCCCGATCTCCCCACAGTCAGGGGCTGTGCCTGTATTCCATGGAACACCTTCCCTGTCTTCCCCCCGTGCCACTGCCTCTGATAGAGGCAGCAGTGCTTGGGGATGGGGAGGAAAGTGGTTCCATGGAGCCAGCACTCATGGAGAATAGGGATGTTAAATTTAGATTAATCAGCTAATTGAGTAGTCGATGGAATTTACATCAACTACTCGATTAGTCAATAAAGGGGGGTGCTCGCTGTCACACGGCTCTTCAAAGGCAGAGGTGCCTTTCAAAGGCAGAGGTGCAGCAGGAACCCAAGCAAGTGGGGACCAAAGCCGGACCCCGCATGAGCTAGGACTGCTTTGGTCCCTGCTTGTGCCATTTCCCTGGCTGCGCCTCTACCTCCCCTGCCCCAGGCAGAGACAGTACTGGGGGGTGGGGAATGACTTTTAAGCCAGTTCTCCCCAGCACCAGCTCCTGCTCCCCCCGCTTGGTGCCTCTGATATAGAGGCGGGGGGAGAGGGGGGAAGTGATTAGTCGAGAAGTGGCTCGACTACCCAATAAACCTAGGCTTATTGGGTATTTGACTAGTCACTTACATCCCTAGTGGAGGGCAGTCTTAAAAGCCAGCTCCCCACATGTATCAGCCCCCACCTGCACTGGTGCCTCTGGTACAGAGGCAGCAGTACGGGGGAGGAGGTGGGAGAAGAAGCAGCTCCACAGGAGCCAGCTTGAAAGCTGGTTTACAGTGTGTACTGGCTCCACCTGCCCCTCCTACCATCCATGCTGCTGCTTCTCTATCAGAGACAGAAGTGTGTGTGGGGCTGGGCATGGGAGGGATGCAAGGCGGCAGCGTGGGATCTGGTGCTTATGGGGAGCCAACTCCTGTCTTCACCCTCTTGCTGCCTCTGATACAGAGGCAACAAGGGGTGGGGAAAATGCGTGTAGTTTCCCCAGGCTCAGGGAGAATAGAAAGGGTACAAAAACAGAAAGCCCAATAAGTATGGGATACTTCAACTATCTGCATATTGACTGCACGGGATGCAGAGATAAAATTTGCTAAACCCTATTAATGACTGCTTTGTCCTTTCTCTAATGTGAAGGTTGTGGTGGAGGGACAACCAAAACAGAGGGCTCAGATGACCACTGTTTAACTGTGGAGCAGCAGATGCACCCCCAGAAGAAGTGGGCAATTGAGAAGTTGTCCAGATGTCAATATCAGTTTCAGCAGTGTGAGGTGAGTAGGGCACAGACCTGGTGTGTGTGTGGTAGGGTCAGATGTGGGCAGACAGGTGGGGAGTCTGAGTTAGACAGGAATACCTAGAGGAGCAGGAGGAGAAGGAAGGACAGAGGAGATCAGTTGGGGAGGAAGGGACTGACATACATTGTCACAAGTGACAACATAGGTTGTACCTCCTCTAACTGGGACTCTCTGGCCGGCAATATCCATGGTCTGGAAGGACCAGGGATGTTCCTGGACCACAAAGTCCAGATATAGGGAGGTCAGGCCATAGGGCAGGTGCATGATGGGGGGGGGCAGCGACTCACCTAGGAGCCCCAAATGTGTGTGTGTGGGGTGAGTGGGGATGCAGAGGGGCATGCAGCACAGTAGGGAGTTCTTCTCCCTGTGATCAGGAGGTAGTGGGGGTTGGCAGCAGCCGCTGAACTCCAGCCCTGGCTGCAGCTGTGGTGCTTCAGCCACAGAGCTCAGGTCCAGCACCAGCATATAGGGAGCTCCAGCCTGGGGAGCCATGGCCAGGCAGGCAGCAGCAGGGCCAGGCTGGAGCCCTAGCCACAGGGCAGCAGGACAGCAGGGGCCAGCTTGGGAGGGACCTCCCCCGGTCTGACAAATCCCCTCATTCGGAACCGGTTAGGTCCTGAGGGTGCTGGACGGGGGAGGTCCAACCTGTAGGATGATCACGAGAGGTGAAACAGACTGGTGCTGGTAGGTGGCAGTGCTTTGAGTGGCTGCTGGGGGAGGAATAAGCAACGTTTTGGTTTGAATTGATTCTATAGTAGGGGAATGGTGAAAAGGCTGACAAAACATGCTCGTGTGTTTGGGTCCAAGTCCGTGCACTGATGAGTTGGGAAGAACACCAGACACCTGGCACTGTGTGGCCATTGGCATGATGGTCTGTGCTTTTTTTGGCAGTCTGGCTGTCCTGCCAACCATGCAAACTGGCCTCTAACCCCACACAGCCTGTCACAGCTCATTGGATTTATCCAAATACTCCAGCACAGCCTTGAGCTGTCCAGCATGTTCCATCTTATCCGGGAGAGTCTCTGTACCACGCTGTCATTCTGTTTTGCCATGGCCTCCCCAAAACTCTCTCAATTATAATGGGTGGTGGGCAAAACTTCATGAGCCCTGCTGGAGGAACTGATGTCTCTCCAGGTCTCTGACTCTGAGTTACCAAGTTTGTATATGGCCCCCATCTGTGACCACAGGAGATAGAAGGCCATGACGCTGCTCTGAGGTACAAGCCCACATTGCAGCTAGAGAGGTTGGTGACCAGGGCAAACAGGCTCATGCTTGTGCAGGCCCAAACAGATTGTATCCATGTGGTGCTGTTAAAAGCAGGGTTTTTTGGTCACTATCCATGGGGTCTCCAGTGGCACCACATCTGAGTTGCTAACCTCAGAGGAAATCTCCAAAAGTATCAATATACTCTCTTATTCCAAACTCCTTGCCTGGAACAGGCAGATGAGAGGAGAAACTTGTTCGATCCCAAACAGGAAGCCTGCAGCACAGCAGTGAACTGAACCTGGTTCTCCCAAGTACCAGTCTAGTGCCCTAACCATTCCTTCATATTGCAAGGGAATAGTTAAATCCAATTTTCATTGCTATTTGAAAACATGACAAGTTGTTTTAATTAGCTTGAGATTTTCAGAAAATGTAGACACAGTATGGTCATCCCATGAAATAATGTACACTCCCCATCTGGAAACTGGCTTGACTATCAGAACATTTTTTTGAAATAATAAATGTTGGGTTGTTTTTATTTCCCCTTGGTGTTTGTGCCTGTAGGTTTTGTGTTTGCAAGCTTTACTTCCCAATCCCAAGGGCTAGACACTTACTTCTTAAAAAACTGAAATTGAGATTCTAATATATTTTTCTGGACTCCAGCAACTGAGGCTTTAAGAAAAACACCAAATATTGTGAGACTCATAATAAAAATGCTAGAATTGGCAACACTGCGTTCCATTAATGGTAATGCAAGAGATCTAAATCTCTATCTTTGAAATCTTCAATTCAATTATGAATTATTATTATTGTTGTTTCATTAAGTCTACATTTTGTGTCCAAGTTGCTTTACATTTTCCCAGTCAAGTTTGCATATGGCATAGAGGTGTTTGTTTGGCTGAAGACTCAGTTTTCTAATTATATTTCTTTCACTTCCTCTAATTATATTTCTGACAATGTGGTAAGCCACTGGGCTGCTCTCAAGGGTTCTGTTCTGAATTCCATGCAGGCCTGTCAATGGGGGTGGGGAGTGGTGGGCAGTTGCCCCGGGCCCCGGAAATCCAAAAGAGGGCAAGGCTCCCAGCCACCACCACTGCTACTGCAGCAGCAACGGCCTGCAAGAGCTCCAGGCCTTTTAAATCGCCAAAGTGCTCAGAGAGTTATGGCACAGGGCTTATGGTGGATGCAGCAATATAGGCACTGCTATGTATCTGAAGCACTTGCAGGCTTCTTGCGCAAGAACTTTTTGCGGAAGAGATCTTCCACAAAGAGTTCTTGCGCAAGAGAGCGTCCACACTGCCATGTACTTTTGTGCAAGAGATGTCCTTTTGTGCAAAAGAGCGTCCACACTGCCATGGACACTCTTGTACAAGAAAGCTCTGATTGACATTCACAGAATGGCCATTAGAGCACCTGTGCTTTTTCCAATAGAGGTTTCTTGCGCAAGAAACCCCTCTTGTCCGTCCACATATGCCTTTTTGCTCAAGAGCTCTTGCACAAAAAGGCTTATTCCTCATAGAAAGAGGAATAACTCTTCCACAAAAGCCCTATCTTCTGATGATCTACTGTACTTTTTCTTGCACAAAAACGCGCTTGTAGTGTGGCTGCTCTGTGAGTTTTTGCGCAAAAACAACTGTTTTTGCACAAAAACTCTTCAGTGTAGACATAGCCTGAATGTGTTGGTGATAGCAGCACAATCTCCTTGCACTCCTCACTGCAGCTGCCAGTGATGAGTAGGAAATGATGTGGCGGAGAGTGAAGGTTCAGTTACTTACAATCACTAATATCAGAATCACAGTAAAATGGGCAAGAGCTTCAGACTCCTAGTGCATAAAAAGCTAACTTTTCCAAGTACTCTCTATCCAACATACATGCAAAACAAACAGCACACACATGTCATTTAGATACTTGGTTTTGTTTATGATAAAGAACAAACTTCACACAGATGATTATCTGGACATGTCTGGGGTTTTCCTGTGTTTTGAAGCTGGTGTTCTTGAGCCAGATTTGTGAAAAAAACAAATTAATGTCTAGAAATTATGCTAACACACTGCACTGGGTGTTGCAACCATTTGATCAGTCAAATTGTATATATAATTACTTGTCCATAGTGTTCCAGGGCTGGCCTTTTAAGCATAGGGAGACATTTAATTTGGAATACTCATAGTAGTGTTTCATTATTAGACTACTAATGCCAATAGTTTATTGATATCTTTGTTACATTTAAAGAAAAAAAATCAACATTTAAAGTCTCACTTTTTCTCATGTTTCTCCACAGGGCAGTGACTATGTCTTCCTTTGGACCAGGGTTCTGACAGCAACCTCTGGGCATTACTTGACTAAATATAAAACAAAATATATTTGAAAACAAATTATTCTTCTTATACAACAGATGTTTTAAGCTAGGTATGGTGCAGGTGAAGGGAAGTTGAGAAGAGGAAGAAAAGCAAATGGTTAGGGATTTTACAGCAATGGGACATTCCCCTCCAACTCACATATGATACAATTTGGCATAATCTGAAAGCGAATCACAAAACTGTTGCAACAGTTCCTGTAAATTGCACAGCTTTGTAGGCTGTGTCTTGCTGTTTTGTCCTGCAAACCCCCATCCTTTTGGTCAGAAGCACTGAGCCAGCATTAGGCATTAACAAACTAAGCAATTGTTTAATGTCCCAAGCAGCTCAAGGAGCCCCTCCCCCCCACCTTAATATGCATTGTGCGGTGGCCTCCAAAACATTCCTGCTTAGTGGTCCCCATGGGCAAGCACTGGCAAGGCAAATCAGAATTTAGCCTTCTGTGCACTCTGTTCATGTGCAGAGTTCACATCCCACATGTAGGGCTAACATATTAAAGTATTAAAAATGATTCCCCAAGTGGAAGTGACTC
>JANRFK010003679.1:35568301-35584169 GCA_030068395.1 Apalone spinifera | reverse complement strand
TCTGGCACCCCCTGGGTCCTAAAGGTGCCAGATTATCGGAAGTTTACTGTATTACTAATAGATATATCCACCTTTGAAACTAGCTTTACTCATGGCCAAGGTCACAGATAAAAGAAGTCCACAAAGAGGAAATTATCTAGAAAAAAGAAATCAATACATTTAGAGAATATATTTACAAAACAATAAAAAGCAGCTCCCACTCCTATCCATAGCAAACAGATTCAGAAGAAAGAAAGAATTTCTTAACCATGAGAGGGGGAGCAGGAAATCAGTAGCCCAAACAAAATATATAAAGTAATAACCACTAATCCTGTGGCATGTTAGAGACTAATGAATGCATTAGGTCATGATCTTTTGTGGGCAAAACCCACTTTATCAGCTGAGTTAGAGTGGAAATTTCAGAACCTGAGGTATATATAAACAGTAAAAGATGTTACCTGTCAGTTATAGGACCAGTATTAATGAAGTTGGGATGGTTGTCTCTCACCAAATACTGTGAGTGAGACACATCCACCCTGACTTAATTAGCTTCATTAATACTGGTCCTATAATTAACAGATGACATCTTTTGCTGTGATATATAAACAACCCAAAATTCTGTGTACAGCTGGTGTAAAGAGAAGTTAACCAATGTTAACTATAAAACTCGACTGTATACAGATGTATAATATAAAAACTACTTGGTTTGCCTGAGCAGGAACACTGTCAAATATTAGCAATCGTCACTCTAGACAGATAATGGTAACTAATTTTTTTTTACTGCTGTGCCTATATAAAGGATATCTAACAGTATAAATCTGTTCCTGTGGATCTGTATATAATTTCCCCCTTCTAAAAATTATGTCCACATTTTTCTTCGACTCTTTCCTTTATTTTGGGCTTTATTTTGAGCTTTATAAAACCAGAAATTTTTGTTTTGAAAATCCTTCTTATTCCCAAAAACTATTTTCATGGCTTGCAACAAGTAATTCATCAAAACCACATCTTTGAGTCAGAACAGGTTCAATTCTTTAATGAAGCAGAAGCCACACACAGCTTAAGTTCTTTCTGACTGGCTCCATGATTTAAGCAACAGAGTAATCCATCAAGTCTCCCTTCTTATGCAGACAACACCACACTGCAGTGCACTACATTGTTATCTTGACGAAACATAGCAGAGAGAGGTTCCAAGTGGCTTAGTCTATGGTTTAAATTAATGAAAAGGAAGGATGACCAACCAATCACAGCCGTTCCTCTCCCAGAGTCTCTAGCCACTCATTGGCCAGCTGGGAGAAGAGGGGGCTACTTCTGCATTCCAGCCCCCCATGTGTTTTCCTTTCCCGTTCAACAGGGCCTGTCCGAATCTTAGTGTCCCCATCAAATTTCCCACTCATTAAGGCAGGTGTATGGCATCACATTATCATCTTGATCATTTGATCGGACTGTAGGTTTTTTTTTTAATCTCTTATTTCTTTAAAAGAGCTATTAAAGATGACCACATCCAGGTGAGGATTTAATTTTCCTTACAGGACAACTTTGACAGATGGCAGAGCATATGCCTTTTATAGCAACAGGAAGGAATGCTTGTCCTAAGTTAACTTCTTTAATGCTAATTATAGCATTATGGCAACAGTTTGCAATCCTCTCACATCTCTCTCTCCCTCTTTCCTTTTTTAAACCACCTTTTCCTAGATGTATCTCTTGCTTGCTTCCCATACCCCCCACCCCTCAGCTACTTTCTCAGTACAATATGTTTGAAGGTGAGAAAAGATGAATGTGATGGTGAATTCAAATCCTAACAGAAAGTTCAAAACTTGGTTCACATTTTACCAAGCAGCTGCAAAGATACACCGCTCCCTTAGTCAGAAATAGAAGCTCTGTAAATAAAAGTTTCATTTGGTATGATCTCAGTTACTGCCTTGGAGCAAACGGAATGCACTACTCCATTGTGTTCCAAGTCAGTGTTTAATATAAACTGGAGGAACTTTTTTTTTTTCATTTGCCCTTATATAGATAGTAATAGAGTGAAATGCATAAATCCAAACACTGACTCAACTATAGCCTATTCTGGTGGGTGCTTCCTTCCTGCCCGTTTTTTGCTGTTAACACTGGAACAACGAATGCAGTTGCCTTTTATCTCACCATGCAGTCAACCTGTGAAACTTGTTGCCAGAGGAGATTGTGAAGGTTGAGGCTAAAGCAGCATTCAAAAAAACCAACCAAACAAGCCACACCGATGAACTAGATAAGTTCATGGAGGATAGATCCATCAGTGGGTAGTTACAGGATGGGCAGAAATAGTGTCCCTAGCTTCTATTTGCCTGAAGCTGGAAATGGGTGATGGGATCACTTGATTATTATCTGTTCTGTTCACTCCCTCTGGGGCATCTGGGATTGGCCACAGTTGGAAGACAGGCTACTGGTCTAGATGGACCTTTGGTCTGGCCATTCTTATGCCTATATGGCACCTGTGTCAAGTTGAAGCTACTTGGGTGGATGCAGCATTTCCTGCTAGTAAGGGAAGTGACTCCACTGAGTCCTAATACAGCCTGCCTCTCATTAACAGGAGGCACCTTACTCATGGACACTCAGAGAGGGAGGTAGATAAAGTTTGATATTGGTGTCAGCGACTATTGGAATAAAGGCAATTAAATGGTCTGGAATGTTGATAGAAGGTGGAAAGAGGAGAATATGATCTGCCCCTTTTGTTTTCTTCTTCATTCAGGATCAACTGCAGTGCCCACACCTTCTCTAAACAAGACTTACCACTTGCAAGATGCTGGTTTAGTAAGTACAACTTAAAAAAAAATATTTTGTGGCAGCTCTATAGTGGACAGTAAACCCTGTTAACTATATTGCACCTTTGGGAGGATCCCCCTTATAAAGTGTTAGGGACATGTGTTTTAGGGGTGCCTGAAGTCATGAGTTTCCTAGATAACTTCCACAAAAATCTTCCAAAGCTTATAGAATAGATGATGAAAGTGACTTGTGTTCCCAGAGAAGCACGATTCTCTGAACTGGGGACTTAGGTGATCTCAGACCACAGCAGTGACAATTGCAAAGATTGATACCTGAGAGCAAACTCTCACACTGTAACTGTGTAATAGTACTTTTTTTTGTAAAAAGAGAGTTCATTAAAACCCAAATCATTTGGGATGCAACACATACACATTTCTACAGTGACTAGCCATTCCGTTTGGAACTTGAGCACAACAGTTGAAAAAAAATGTATTCTTTTTTTTCCTAAGGAGAATTTAATCTATTTGTGGTGATGAAATACATCATTAAAACAAACATTTGAATATTTATGCAAATGAACATAATCTTTTTTAAAACCAAACACTGTGCTTGTAGCAATCCAGAAACATGGAGGCATTAATATAGACAACTATTTTTATTGCTGTCATATGGAGGGTATTTGTAACAGTCTTATCAGACACGATTATTCTTTCATCTCTAAAAGGCAGTCTGCCAGATTCCTGTATTTCCTGAGCTGTTCTTTTGTACGCTAGATCCAATATCAGTTAGCAGCATACTCCAGGCATTAATATTTATATTTTTGCAGCAAGCACTGGGTCACAAAATGACAAATATAATACCACAAAATCCAGCATTTAATTAAAGCTGTTGATGACCAGAATCATGTTTTTTCTGGTGAGAAATAAAATAATTTTGATGAGATTTAAATACAGCATTTTTTCTTTATTATTTATGGCTTCTGAGATTTAAATGAGCATGCACCCACTTAATCTTGTCTACTTTTCTAAATTTGTGGTATTAAATATCTCTACTTAGGGTTCATCTTGATTTTTTCCTGAACAAGATAATCCTATGTCAAATCCTTTTCTTTCATTATTCCATAATACATACTGCTGTGAGGGTGCCCATTCATACATCTTTAAAGATGTGAACTAGTAGATAAGTATTTTGTAATTTCATCTTGAACTTTTACAAATTAATTTACCTCAAGATCATACACATTTGAGGGTTCCCCCCATTTTATTGGTTGTTTACATAAACCCATAAGCTCTTTTTCTAAGGGGTTTCTCTTCCATCATTGGTGTACATTGGTTTTGCAGCAGCAAAGGATGATGGGAAAAGCTACTTAAAGTGCAGGTGGATTTCTCTTGGCTGTTTTCTTCTTTGGAAGAGATTTTTTAAAGGGGATACTAAAAAAAACACTTATAGCATGTGTTGCAATGGATTCAAGTAGGTGACAGCAAAGAAGCAGTATCACAAATGTAAGAAAGACAAAAGTTTTCTCTCTCCAGCAATTGCTTTTACAATAGATAATTAAACTGCCATGCTCTTGTTCCTCCTTAAATCACCAATAATGGAATTACATGCCTAAGGCTGGGGGTATGACATTTAAGTTAATTTTGGGGTAATAGAAACCTTTTTAAATGCATAAATATTTTAGTTTCCTACCATGATTACGGTATTTATCAAACTTTTTTCGGGGGGCAGGGAAGGTGAAAACCCTCATGCAAATTTCCAATGCACTCTCAACAATAAATGGGTTTGTCTGGTATATCTTGAAAAATATCCAATTAAGAATAGGTCTATGTACATTTAAAGGACCATGTAATTGTGCAAATTCATGTCTAAAAAAATCTAACCGAGTTTAAAAACGACAAGTACTATAATAAAGTAAAGCAGAATAAAAAGTTCATCTGTACAGCTGGCTATTTCTTCAAAATGTTTGCCAGAAATAAAGAGCCCCAACCATATACCATTAGTAAGCAGCTGGAATTTGTCCAGCTACCCATACAACTTTCTATAGTTGGCTTGGCACTCATCTTTCTTTTGTGTCTTTCTACAGCAATTAGCCAGCAAAAGGCAGTTATGTGTGTGGTAGGGGTATGCTGCCCACAGAAATAGCATAGAAAGAGAGAGTAGATTTTGCATCACTAATAACATATTCAATTCTTACTCCTCCCCACCTTCCAGTTTGGCCTTTATCAAGATTAGAGCTTTTCTTTTTCCTTTTGGGAAAGAGATCGTTTTGGCAGGAATTAGATACCAGCCATACTATCTACTGTGAGTTCCTTAGTGTTCTAAGAAATATTTATTATCAAAATAATTTAAAAAAGCAAAAGCTACAATCATCACACTTTTCAAAGGGCAAACAATGTAAGTTTTGGTGATGTGTATGTTCAGATCATGTACTACTGCCATCTACAGGAATACCAGGGCGCTACTTACATGCATGATATTTGACTTTCTGCTCTTTACATCTGGCAAATGGACTAAATCTGGCAGAGAATACTCACAGCCACCATTCCGGAGTAATACCCGTAGCCATTTTTAAACCTTCAAAGGCTACAGCTACTTTTTTTCTCCGGTGTTTCAGACAGGAAAAAGAGTCAGTTCAAAAGACTATTCTGTTCTATCTAGGTATTTATATAGTCATCACCACAATATCTAAGTGCTTCACAACTTTCCTGTGAAGTGGAAAGGGATTATCTCTGTATTAGGGGTGGGAACTCAGGCACAGGACAAAGTAGGTGTGGCTAAGCAAAGAACTAAACCTGAGTCCTGGTCAATAGCTCTATTCACTAGACCATCTTTCTTAGAATACTTAGCACTAAGGTGGTTCTGCTAATGGAAGCAGAGACTGAGCTCAGAGATAGCCCATTTAGCTCAACAAATGACTCAAATGCCTATTACTTAAATGGAAGCAGAGTTAGTGCTATGTTGAGCTCTTTTGAAAATTCCACCCATCGTGTTCAAGATTCTTTTCAGAATCTATCAGAGGGGTAGCCATGTTAGTCCGCATCTGCATAAACAACCAGAAGTCCTGTGGCACCTTATAGACAAACATGCATGCATCTGATGAAGTGGGTCTTTGCCCACAAAAACTTATGCTCCAATAAATCTGTTAGTCTATAACGTGCCAGAGGACTTCTCGTTGTTTTTTCAGAATCTAAGTATTTAAAACATGACAACTTGAGCATAAAAGTAGGTCATTATCTATTCAGTTCTTTTTGAAATGTTCTTCATGCACTTTAAGTCTCAAAACCTACTAAACACTGCAGTAGCTGATCTGGTGTCTAGTCCTATTTCTAAGGGTCAAGTCTCATCTTAATGCAGAAGAATTGAACCTGCACTGTCTGTGCTGTATACGCTTCTCTGCCAGCTTCAGGTTTTATAGTTACCATCTAGTGGTCCTCTGAAGTGGAAGAAAACCTTGGAATTTTACCACTGGCCCTTTTAAGTGATGAGCTTGTTAATAAACACTATTTCAGCAGCTTCTAGCTTTCACTGTCAATGTGACTCATAGAAAGTTATGAACTTTAGCGCTGTAGAGCTAAGGTAGGAGTATAGTTCTAGTTAATTTGAGGAGAGCAGAGATAGCCAAGTTAGGTTATTCTTCTCTAGATAGAAAAGGAGTCTGAAAAGGCTTCAACTAAGCTCATTATACTACAGCTACAAAAAAGTGTGAATTTTTTTATTTCTGGAGATGCCAAATACTGTGGTTCAAATCATGATCACTAGTACATAACCTGAATAATTCGGACTCAAACTGGGGAAATCTACAATGGAAAGAATTCTCAGAGCCCAACATAGTGGAGCCATTTGATACTACTACATCACCATGAATGTTATAACTGCCAAAGCCATTGTGCTTCCCTTCAGCAGACTGGCAAATGTAGTAGTGAATCCAATGCGTCCTACAGCTTGCCTTTCTTTTCCCTCAGGAGGCAATCTTCTGGGAGCATCAGAGAGCTGCACTTCAGAGCTAACAGGAGGTTCAAATGCCTATTCTGACTCCCAAGATACTTCTGTCTACTCCTGTGCAATGGAACTGAAGAATTTACTATCTCCAGGGTCCCACCCAAGCTCTGAGGGATAGGGCAAGATTTACCCCATAAAGTTGTACAGCACCTATTTTATATAGTGCAACCTACAAACACTGCATTCCTATCCAAAGCCAAACCCCCCCTAAAAATTCTGTACATATTTTAAAATTCTGCAAAATTTTGCATAATTTGTCAAAATAATGCAATATAATCAATGGCTTCAATTATTTCAGTTTCTTACGTAAAGTTACAATACAACGCATGGAAAATGGGAGTGGAGTGCATGGGATGAAATCCCCCAACTCCCCAGTAATGTAACTAGGTATGACTCTTTATTTTTGGTTAAGTATTAACATACATATGCAGCCATATGCTCATTGCTACGTCATAGGAAACTGACGAGCAAGTGAGGCCTGGGAAAGCAAACTCACAATTTATATTGGCTACTGGCCATCTCCAGAAAGGTCAGTAGTAAACAGTTCATGGAACACCTTTTGATAGGAAAATATTTCAGTCCAAAAAATTAGACCAGTTCTAATCACTAAAGCACCATACTATCTTTTACACCATTCTGGCAATGTAAAGGCAACTTAAAACTTTTACACCTGTTTTATACTTTTGGGGGAATTCAGAAAAACAGACTGTTCCATTCTGCCCTTACTGAGGGGACAGAGCCTGCCCCACTCTTAGCTCCTCAGAAGCAACCCAAAGCCCTTCCTGTCCATGCCATGCATGTAGCAATAGTGAACAAGAGATCAGAATGTCTCTTTCGCACAGCTGCACACATCTCTATTAGCTTCTCCAGGTATCTGAATCAATCTGTTGGGGAGGGATGCATGACTCCTCTTGTAACTTCCCTTTGCTTTCCTATCAGAAGTAGTTTTTCTGTGGAAAAGCAAAAAAATCTGTGGGGGACATGAATTCTCTCCACATACAGTAATACAGATTTCCCCCAGGAGAGACTCCTGTTCCTTCAAGCCCAGCACAGTAAAGCAAAAGCATGCCAATTCTGTATAAGGAGGCTGTACTTGGTTTGGTGGACACAGAGTCCTATCAGAGATAACGGATGGCTTTTCAAGATTATTGAACACAAGAGGAAAAAGACTCATTGCACTGCAGGCCTGGGCAACCTGGCACACAGTGGAATGGAATACAACCACATGACCTGACCAAATCTGCAATCTCTCTTGACTCTAATTTACCTCATTCTGCTTATATTTTATTTGAATTAATCCATTTTATTTCATATTACTATAGATATTAATGTTGAGAAAACACTCATGATTCACCTATAACTCCTGGCAGCATAACTTTTATTCTTCCCAAAACATCCTCAATATTAATTATGAAGTGTCTGCTGATATACAGAGTTTGATTTTTAGATTTGATTTTAAAGATGGATCAGGTGAATTTCTGCTTTAAAAAAAAGGAAAAGGACTTATCACTAAATCATCTTATATTAGGGACTTCTAAGGGGAAAAATAGCATGTCAATAGTGCCATAGTTTTACATTCATTAAAAAGAAAAACACATTTCTGGTATGTTAATATAACCCAAATATGCTTGCAAAGATAAATTAAAATTCAAGATGTCTTTAAATTGTATTGCTCTGTCTTTGTGAATGGGCAGGACCAGAAAAAAACCCCACAACAACTATGTTACACTGTTACATTATGTTGTTTGTCTAGTATTCCAATAATGACTGCCAAACAACAAAAACTGATTTACTCTGAATACGGAATTGGCAACTATGCCACTGAAAAAGCCACGCTATTAGTTCTTTAAAAGAAATAAAAGCAAACATAAGCTAATACCTTCAAAGAATGACTCAGGTGTTGGTCCTGGGAATTCTTTGAGGAAAATGTTTACATGAAAAGCACACAAACAAGTTGTGTATGTAAGAAAGAGAGTATGAGAGCTCTGGGATTAAGTTCTGCAATTTTGTTAAATTTCTGATCCGCTGTAAAAACAATTTAGAGAAGGAACCACACCAAAATCCTGGATCCAAACACCCTCAGACATAATGGAGTTGGGATTCAGACCCGCACTGGGCACTCTTGGTCCCATCTTTAAATAAAACAAATACAATAAGTGTTGAAGAGCAATAGACTTAGAACTTGATCCTGCTCTCACTGAAATCAGTGACAGAACTTCATCGATTTCCATGGGTGTGGAACAATTCTATAGCAAAGAAGTTTATCCTGCCAATATCTCATTGGACAGGCAGCCAGATATACTGGCAGAGAAGGACATGGTTAGTGATGCCCCTCTGAGGTGCTACAAAACTTAGAAAACTGATTTTGGAATGGGATGGGTGTATGTGCTGTAACAAACATTATTTTTCCTCATTTGGCCTGTAAGCCTGGTTCAACTCTGTTAATCAAAATGGCTTTACTTGGTCTCATACGCAGCGGAAATGCTTTTTCTTCTTATTAGCCAGTTTTGACAGTCTTCACTGCCCACTTGTTAAATTTGCAAATGAGCAATTTATGCCTGCTCCCAAGCTGCCTCTCATGTTTCAGAGGAGCTCTCTGAAGGTCTGCCAATGGGATTTGGGAGGGAGCAGTTGCCCCTGCCTGCCACTTCCATATGAGGCTCTGCCACTTCTGGGAGCCAGAGCTGAGGCCCTTCTCACCTTGCCCAGGGGCCCGTGATGGCTATCAGCTCCCCTGGCTCTCTGAACATCCACAAAGCTGCCTCAGCCATCTGTAGTGGTGTGGTGGTCATCTCTCCCACTGTGGGTCAGAGGGAGGCCATGGTGCATGGTCCCACAAAGTCATGAGACCTCCTAGTCAACCTCCTCCTGGCTGTCATCTACAACACCAGGAGGAGGATGCTGGATGAAGGAAGTACTCTGCTACTGTGGAGCCTACTTCCGCTCCTCCCTAGTTTCACATATCTGGGCAGAGTTTCTCTAGGCAGTGTCCACTGGCTCTCCGGACAGCTTTGAGAAACTGTGGGCATTGTCCAAGAACCTCTGCCCAGTGTCCCCCTCCAGTCCCCACGTTTTAAACCTATGACCTGCACTCCTGTCCCTGTGTTTCCTCAGTTGTCTCAAGAAATCAGTTCAGAACCCAGGGTCTCTCCCACACATTTGGGAGAGGGGCCTTAAGAAGTGGGATGGGTTAGCCCATCCACCTCCCAGGAATTCAAGCAGCGTCTCACTATGCTGTTGAGATCACCACCTAGTTTTGGGGGGAAATAGTAAATAGGTGTTAGAATCTCAGAGGTCCAATGAGGCTAAACTCCTGGTAGTCAGTGAATGGGCTCTAGCCCTGAGGCAGGATCAGGGCCTCCCAGGAATCTGCATGCTCTGGCCCTTAGCCCAAGGCAGAGCAGCCAACAGTCTATAGTCCCTGGATGCAGCAGAGCAAACACCTAGCAGTCAATTAAGCGCTGAGCTCTTTATGCAGGGACAGAGCAAACCCAATAGTTAGGCATGCTAGCTCTAGCGGATGGCTGATTAACACAGGCCTTTTGAACTGGGGAGAGGAAGCCTGTGTTAATCAGCCATCTATCTAGGAAGACTGCCCAGAATGCTGAGCAATGTTTCCCCTTTGCTTCCTTATCTGTCCCGTCTTTCTGTCTAGAGCCACATACGATCAAGTTCTTAGCATACAAGTGCATTGGCACATGGACTGTCTTTCTATTCCATGTTTGTACAGCATCTCACACAATGGGGTCCTGGACTGGGCTCCTAGGAGCTATGACAAGTAATATACTACATAACAGTGTCACCAACTGTGTGTACGTACAATATGCTATGAAGAGAAACTAACTTATTAAACAGCTGCATCAAAGCTGAATTGCAACAATTCTTTGTGCTAAAGGTCCACGGATCCATTACAAGGGGTATTTCAGCCTGCCTGGATGCAACACCAGAGTTCTCCAGCACTGGCAGCAGGGAAGTCCCCTGCCTTCTCAAATTCCCGCCACCTGAGGCTATGCAGAGGCATCAGAAAATTGACTTGCAATCTGGACTTGCCCCCTTCTGGACACCGTAGAAAGGAATATGGATCATCAGGCATATGAAAGAATCAGACAACAGGAGACACCACCTCTTTGCAAGTGGTAGCTAGAACAAGTGTGGGTCCAGCAGTTGCCCAGTATTTCTTTAGGGCTATTTGTAGGTTTCCCAGCCAGTCCTACCTGTAGTTAAGCTCTCAGTTAGTGCCAATTTCTATCAATTTGGAAATACAAAGGGCAACCTCTGACTTTGACATACGAGGTCACTGGAGACAAGTTAGCTGGTGCAGCCATGCAAATATTTCAAGAACAGTTTCATCCTGCTTCCAGTCCCAGCAACTCATAAAATGGCTGTGACATGAATGCAATCATTTGTCATCTGCTTCACATCAAAGCGTTACAACCCACTCCCATCCTATTTCTAGGCTCAGTCTGCTTGGTGTAGGATTTGGGGTTGTTATTATTTGAGGGAGTTCTGCCTGCTCTGAAGCAGGAGAAAATCTGATGCTTTTCCTTCAAAATATATTTAAACACAATCTGTAATTTAAGAAAGTAGATTTGAACTACTTTGTCTAGGTAAATTCTGTCACCTGGAGGGAACTTAAGTAGGAGAATCCTCTGCTGCTAGTGACGGACATGACTGTTTCCCCCCCAAGCTGCAGGTATTTTTGTTTGAAGAAAAGACATTTTTAGGTAAGCACAGATAATTTTTCCAATTTTATTTAATATTTTAAGCAAAAGGAGTCTAACATAATACAAACATGATGAAAATATTTCCTCTGACTCTATTTAAGTGCTTCAGGGGGTAGCCGAGTTAGTTTGTACAGGATAAACTTAAAAAACAAAAACTGGTCTGGTAGCAATTTATAGACTAACAAAACATATAGATGGTATAATGAGCTTTCATGGGCACAGCCTACTTCTTCAGATGACTGGAGTTTTAAGTTTAGGATGTGCAGACCCAAAATAAATGGGGGTGGGGGGAGGAAACAAGAAGCAGAGAATATGAAAATATCAAAGGGAAAAACAGGAAGGCAGAACTGGGAATCAATAAGCCTGATCTGAAGACTGGGAATCAAAGGCAATAGATAGGAAAGATACTCTATTTAAGTGAAAAACAACAAATGGTCTGGTAGCACTTTATAAACTAACAAAACATGTAGATATTGTTTTTTTCTGTAACAGATTAACTCAGCTACCCCCTGAAGTTCTATTTAAGTGGTTAGGTTTCATTTTACTACACCCAGACTCACTGTGGCTGATACAAGACTTAAATGAGTCAAAGTACTGTACAAAACCCTATGTCCTTGGAGGCCATCCTACCAAATACAAACTGCTAATACATTTTTTTTAAATACCTAGCTGACTGCATTTTTACTTTAACTACTTAATTAAGTCTTTAAATGAACTGTTGGTGACTTTGTTGTTCCTGGAATCTATCTTTAGTCTTACTGACTGTCACGTCTTCCAAAGCTACGTTTTATTTAGTGAAAGATTGTAGTTTTACATTTGAACAATTACAGTAACTTGGAAATGGTGCCAATAGCGAATTACATTATAAGGTCATCTCAATGTAAATGAAATTAATTGAGTAGGACTCATTCAGACTTTGAAAACATAAGTTTATTTACAGCTGACACAGGTAGCTGTTCTCTTTTGTGAGATTATACTTTTAAACCTAGCAAGGAGTTTAAGATGAAGTAAAACTTGGATATACTGTACTGAATAATACATTTGCACAAAAGGGATAATTTCACTGCTACTTCTGAGTTTTCTAGATAATTCTATTTCACATTACTCTAACATTTTATGTACATACTCCTTTGCAACAGTTAGCACTATGTAGCACTTTACACCCTCAAAATGCTGGATGATCATTTACTAAACAGTAAAGGCAAATGAAAAGAAATACTTATAGAAATTTTCCAAAAAACCTGACCCAAGTTACCAAGATTGCTTTTCTTTCCCATCAAATAATAAATAAGGAAAAGAAATAGAATAACTAGATCCCACTTGTGCAGAAGAATTAACTGTTTTGAATTGATTGAAAATTGAAGAATTAACACCAGAAATCAAAGATTTTAAAATCCAAAATTAGTTTAAAATTATTCTGATTTTTCCAAAGTTTCTTTAAAATGTGGCCGGTATCTTCAATCCATCTTTGCTACCCTCTCTGTCCTCAGCTGTGCCAAGCATAGTTTGGGCTAGAAGACCTTTTATCTTGGGCAAATATGCTGTTGGCTCCTGGCTGCAACTAGCCAATTGTGTCTAAATTCCCTCTTTCCCAGCCATTTCTGGGTAGCTGGATTTATTTTTGGATGTTAATTAGGCTACTATTGACTTGGCTCAATATGCAACTACTCACTATTGCATATTTTAAGTTTACGTTCTGTGAATACTCTGTAATATTTATTTAACAGTTGCTGTTTTGTCAAAACATTCCTGCCAGTACATGCAGGTGCTAAAATATCTGAAGAAAAACCCACACATAAGAAGGGCATGAAATCAATCTGTTTTAAAATTTAAATGAGCATTTGTGGAAATCTCCCAGCCCCCCACCATTCATCTAGTTCTTATTCACATTAAATGTGAACACACGCTTGTTATATTACACTACGAGGGATTAGTTTATAGCTAACTGTTTCTATGGCATTACCAAGGGTTAAGTGAAACACCCCTCTCTAGTTTGGCTGTGTGTGTAGTGCCTCGTTTGGGACAGGAAAACACTGCTGTGAGCTGTGAACCAGAGACTTAAGATTTCAGTTCTTTGTTGTGACACTTACATTCCAGCCAGGATTTTCTGGCATGCAATTTTCAGATCTGTTGACAAATTCAAAATCAATTGATTCACAGACCATTTGATAAGAAGTTTGCATAACTGACAACAGATAAAGCAATGAATGAGAATAGTTTAGGAACAATAGAGAAACACTTTGAAATGCCACCAGAATACATGGCCCAAGTCACCATTTATCATAAATAAAGGATGGTACAAGAAATGCCATTTATTCTGTAGGATTCTTGCATACAGGATGGCGTTTTTGCTTTGAAACCGATGTTTCTCCCACTGATGATGAGAAACAGACAGGACACTGAGCAGGTTTTATTATCCTTTAGACACTGTCAGAGGGCAAAATAATTTATTCCTGAGAGTATTCTGTGCCAAAAAGTTAAAAATTGTGCACACCATATTTTAGAAGTCGGACAAAACGTGCAGAATTTTGCAATACATAATGCAGAGGCTCCAGTATGGCAGTGGGAAGCACAGGCCACTGGCTGCACAGAGGTCAGAGATCACCCTGCAGCTCCACCCACATCCCACTCCTGGGACATGACTCAGGGTTGGGTGCAGCCTCACTGGTGACACAGAACACCCTAAGATCTTGCTCCTCTGTGCCAGCTGCACCAGAGGTGGGGCATGTAGACTCAATCAGGCAGGATCCAAGTGTGTGTGTGTGTGTGTGTGTGTGTGTGTGTGTTGGGGGGTGAGAGGGATCCATATGTGTGGTAAGAGGATTCTGTGTGGTCTGTCTGGGTGCAGGCAGGTCAGTGGGAATTCTAGGTGTGGAAGATATAGATGCACAGAGGCTCATGCAGGGAGCTCCAAATGAGACTCTGAAGGGGGCTGGGGCTCAGTGGAAGTGTCTGGGTGCTGGGGGAGTGTGGCTATGTGGGGTGGGAGTATGGGTGCAGCTAGCTGTGGGTCAGTGATGTGAAGGGTCTGGATGTGGGGCTCACAGTGGTGTAGAGGGGTTGGGCTTGTCAAGGTGGGAGTCTGAATGCAGGGAGTTCAGTGGGAATGGTCTGGGTGCTGGGGACTCCAAATGCAGAGGTTGAGATTCAATGGAGGGGGTATGGGTACAGAGGCATAAGGGAGTTCTGGATGTACCAGGTGAAGCTTGGCTGGGGTGTTTGGGTATAGGAGGTTCAGATGCACAGGGGTTGAAGTGACCCCCTCCACCCACAACTGAGGAGAAATGGGGGCAGGAAGGAGGGGAGGATACTGAGCTTCCTGAAGCTATAGGAAGCTTCTGGGCAAGGTTCCCGCTAAGCTGCATGGTAGCATGGCCCTGCCCAGCCAGGGGCTCACGGCTCCCAGCACAGGACTGTCTGGCTGGGGGAGGGGCATTTCTCCCTCAGCTACAGCAGCAGCTTCTTACTGGGAGTCAGTGATATGAGGACAGAGCAGCGAGTCTCTCCCAGCCAGGCAGCTCCATGCTGGAGCCTTGAGTCCCTGGCTGGGCAGGGCTCATTAAGCAGCTGTGGAGCTGTGCTGCCATGCAGCTTAGAGGAAACCTTACTTTGGGGGGTGGGCCTGAGAGCCCCACGTGCACCTATACAGAGCGGATTTCAGTTTGTGTCTGCTGTTGGGTGTGGCCTTGCCCAGTTGTGTTGCTGGAAAGGGGCTCAAGAGCCTGGCAGAGCAACCCAGTGCAAGGAAAACCCAGACTGGCAGAACAGATGGGTTCAATGGGACCCCAACACATCTGGTGGCACCCCAAAAGTGGGGGCAACCCATCACAAATATTCTTCCAAAAACACAAGCAATTAAACATAAATCAAGGATATTAGCTGCTATAGATTTAGAGATGGCTAGTCTCTGCTCATCTGAAGGGGCCATATAACAAGGCATATTTTCCATAGACCTTCCTGTTATTTACAAATAAAGGCCAAAGCAAATGGCTCCATCCTGTTGCAAAACTGTGAGCTGAATATAATCAAGCAATCAGATGTATTTGAGAGGAGGCCTATTATTAGACTGAGAAAACATAACCTGAAATTATGGAACAAACTCAAACCTCTTCCCATCCGTTCCCCCATTCTCAAATCAACCAAGAGGGGGAAAAACAACCTATGCCTTCTGCAAAGACAAACATGACTTCAGATCTGTGCTAAGTACAGCTGTAGAAAAAGTTACTTAAGGCATTGTAATGACAAATTTTCTGTGCAAACTGAGGAGATATACAGAAAATACACGCATTAGAAGAACCCTTATTTTCTCTCATGTTCCCAGTCACCACCTATTTAAAAAAATCAGAATGTTATAGCATACCATTCCTCGAGTATGCAGAGTTCCATAGCATCCAGAACACACATTAGCTCACAGACATTTACCTTCC